>CAHIKZ030002226.1:47500-366678 GCA_903632075.3 Acanthosepion pharaonis | reverse complement strand
TTTATGCGTACAGCTTTTCATATATTTTATCTCTTCTTTTGTGCACATCCTTTTACTGAATAAAAATTCTCACCACCTGATCTTTTGGTTGATACGGGAATTTAAAAGTGGCAAGTCTCCATCTTTGTTTTTTGTTTTAGTTCGTTTATTCCATAACTATAAATGTCATTTTATTTAAAAACAAACAGCGATTCCATGTTCAACCTAAAACTTTTGATCTCTTACTTTAAATCATACGTCTGTATGCTTTTTCAATGTAATCTTTTCAAGCAATGGGGATTTCTTTCCTTTTCTTCGTTATTCTGAAATATGAATGTCTGTTCTTTTCTTTCTTTTTTTCTAATCTGACTCTTTTTGCTTGTGTGACTTTAATAACTCATCTTGAGATAAATGATGCTGAATTTTGATGCAGAACTCGCCAGTCGCTCTTTGGAGATATTATTTATGCTTTACTTTAAAAAGACATCTAAAAGAAATTAACGGAAGAATTATTATTATATTATTTCCTTTTATGAATTCTTTCATTTTTTAAAGAGATTCCTGTAAAACGTTTACTGCAAGTGGCATAAACATTTATGTGTTTAACGCCAAGCAATATTTATTATGTAACGTCCCCACTTTTGAAATCCACGCCATGTTTTCCTTTCGTCCTCTGCACAGTACTGTAACGAATATTGCTTTCCAGTGATGCGATTTAGTCATGGCTTCATTTTTTAACGTACATACGTCAGAGAAGATAAATAAAGGTAGGTGTTCAGAGGCTTAATATCAGAGAAAAGTTTAACTTTGAAAATGTAGAAGTAAATTTACTATTTTTTTTAAGAAACAAACTTAATAAAAAGCTTAAGTTTAATATCTGTTGTGGCCTGTTTAGGTGACAGGAAGAAAGACACGGAATACGAAGGTAGGTTGAACAAGTGTATTGAAATAATAGATATATACAAAGCAAGATGGGCACCACCAGGTGGTGTAATGGTGATCATGTTTGCCTCGGTAGAACAATTACGACTGAGTAGTGAGTTCGATCCTCACTCGGTGCCCCATACTTTCGGACTTGTGCCACATCTTTGCTCTTTCAATGTTCTGTCTATGGATTTTTCCAATCGATTGTTTCATAGAAAATACCCAAAACTCCACCGAATTTCAAATTAATTTCTTCGTAGATTGTTTTAAAATTTAGATATTTATCAAAACTTAACCTCCCAAATATGCACGTTAAAGTAACGCGAACTGACAGCGTCTAAGAATTTGAATGAAACCTGTCGTGTAATTTATTGGGGTTGTTGTAACGTCTTCCTTTAATGTCGTTCTTATCATTCACCCCTTAACCACCTTTATCTAGAGACGAGACGCGTTAAATTTGAGCAACATCCAGCCGACACACTGGGGTTAAAATAGGAAACTAAAATGATACATATGACACACTCATATCCTCTCTCCCACCTCACTTCCTCACTTCGTTAACTTTGCGTATACTTGATGAGGTCCGTAAAAAAACGTGTGAATTTCTTTTCATTTTTCATTTCAGCTTTTGGAAGTAAAGTCTGATGATCCAGAACCCTGTTAAAGGGGTTATGGTGAAATAGCTTATTACATGGAATCTTAACGTGGTCTGTCTTTTATTCAAACATATCTGCTCTGAATTTTACATTGAGCTCTCTGGATATCATCCTCCTCAGGTCTACCCATACGGATTACCTAAATTTGCATAAACTATATATATATATATATATATATATATATATATATATATATATATATATAAAAATTTCATTTCCAATTTGGCAAACAAAATGGATTTTGTCATCGGAAAAAGGAATTTTAAAATAAATCCATTCAAGTAAACATCCATATAATTCAGTTTTACGTGCTAAATACCCACAGAAACGTCTGAATCCTCATTTTCTAAATAAATCAAAAAGATTTTAATGGCAAACAACTCTCCCGCAAAAAAATGGCAAAATACTGAAAACAAAACTTTATACTTAAACATTTATAAACCATAGCATTATCACGCATAAACGAATTCATTATATATAAGTATATGCTATAAAACAAGATATGATTATATAAATATATATTCATAAATATATTTTTTTTTCTTATAAATGTCATCATTCATTGTAAATCGATTCATCTTTTTAAAAACGTTTTTTACAATGTTAATCACATATTTATATATTTAATATTTATATATTTAAATATGATATAAAACCCAAAATTATTTGAAGATCATCTTTTAAAAATGATAAAAATAATAACAAGAGGACGAAATAAAGATAAATATTTTCTTGTTACGCCGTCCTCTTAAGGGCTTCAATTTACGTTCTTAAAGGTTTTTGATCCAGTTCTGGATATTTAAAACATCATTGAATCATGTTATAAACAATGCAGTTACTTCCTATCTATTCAAGGTTATCTTCTAAAATAATAAATATAGGAATATAAATATATATATATATAGATATATATATATAATATTTTACATTTATTTACTAAATATAAATATGTCCATGGCATTTTTGTTAAATTTGAACACATTAAAGTTTAAATAAAAATATTTTTTTTTATAATAAGTTGGTTAATGAAAATTTAGAGTAAGGAATTCTGAGAAAATTTAAACTATATATACATATATAAAATATATATATATGATTTAATATATCAAACTGTTTTAATGCCTTTTTTATAATTTTTTGTTTTCTATTTTTTTTGTTCAATCATATTCTGTCGTTCCAGGTCATATAATATTCTAATATTTAAACAATTTGTTCATTAATTTAAAGTATTTGTTAAATTATAATTGTTTCAATATTTTTTAATAATGTTCCTTGAATTTTCATTCTTTAAATTTGCTTCATTCTAGGAATTCTTTCCTTTTTTACTGAGACATGGATTTTGTCCACTTTTTTGATAAGAAAAAAGGTATTTGGTCCGCTTTGTATTTTACCATATTACCATTTCAGAGTTTTGGATTTTTTTTTTTCTTGCATTTCATACAGATATTTAATTTCTGTCATAACAGATAACACTGCGGGATTTAAAAAGGATTTTTTACAGCTGTAGTTTTTTTTATTTTTTTCTTCAAAGAAAATGTTCTAAGATTGGGTATTCGATTCTCAACCCTGAAATCTTGACCTTGTATATATATTTGGCTTTTTAAATTCGAAATCAATCAATATATATTCTTTTTACGTTATTATCCGGTTTACATATTAATTTATCTTTTCAATCAGATTTGGAAAAAAAATAATAAATATAAAAACAGTTAAATAAATTATCGAATAACATAATTAAAAAATATCTCATTTTCTGAAATAAATTTTGTGTGTTTATAATTATAAACAAATTTTCAAAATTTTGTCCTAGTTATTTTTTATGAAAAAATATTCAATTTTTTCTATTCCTAATCTTCTCGCGTTTGTCTGCCATTATCTCCCAAAGCTGGATTAATGTAGATTAACATAAATATGGTTATATAGACCAATATTTCATTTTATTGGTCGAATTAGAATTTTAAAATTTTTGATTTGGCAAACCAGAGGGTTTGTTTTTTATGAATATTAAATTACGAACTTTCGGGATTTACCATTCTGTTCTATATATATCAATATATATATATATATATCTTATATATATATATATCTAAAAGAAGAATTTTTTTTTGGTATTTTGGATAACATCTCGGAATAAAAAAATGGATATCCAAGGTTTTTTCGAATTTGTCTTCCTTATTAGTTACATTTGAAAATTTTGATTTTTGGCCCTTATTTGATTGTTTGAAAGTTTTTTTTATTTCTTCCGATCCCCTCCAGCTATGGAGCTTTTTGGTAAATAAAATTTGGAAATCGAACAATTAACAATGAAATGTCCTTTTATATTCTTCTGGGATAGCAAATTGATTTCTGATCATAAATAATTTAATATTCTCAAAAATGTTAAAAACAATATTTTCAGTCAAAAACAAAAAAGAATTCTTATAATTCTTTGACGATGAATCTATTAAAAATTGAAGATTCCTTCCATGGTTTCTCTGTATCATTTTGTTTGGATCCCGTGTGACATCAAGGATCCATGGTATCCCTTCTTTGTTCAAGTATACTTAAACTATTTATAAAACCCAGGTTGTGTGTGTTTTTTGTGTGATGTTTATATATTGGATCCAATTTCCTACAACATTTTCAAATTTTTTTTTCCAAACTTCCTGGACTACGTAAAATTACCTTCCGGTTTTTGGTTCAAAAAGCACCAAAAAAATAAAAAAAAGAAAAAATACAATTGGTTTTGAAATGGTTTTTTTTAAATCAATTTGAAAACATGATTAAGAGGCATTTAACCATTTCAATCGGAATGAAAGGAATGCGCGTAATATCGTGTTGTACAATTAAAAATTTTGGTTGTGTGTGTGTGTGTTCTATTTTAAAATTTCATTTTCAAAACGATTTCAACAAAACTTCATTTTTTTTTTTTTGGTTTCTAATTTACCATTTTTCTTGTTTTTATTTTTTTTTTTTTTTACATTCAGAATGCTTTAAAAAATTCCATTTTTTTCAATTGTTTATAATAAAATTCTATTCAATCGGTAGACTCATAACGATTGAAACAATGTTTTTATTTTGAGTTTCTGTTGACCAATTCGTAAAAAAAAAAAAACCTTAAGACATGCGTATTGTATGTCAACCTTAAACATTAAAGGTTGTTTTTTTATTTTTCAGTCTTTATGATGGTCGATATTTTTTGATTCCAATTGAAATGTTACATCCCCTTAATTTTAAATAATACAGTCTACCCACTACTAATATTTTAAAAATCCTAAAACTTTCTCCTTTAAAAGCGTTTCTCCTGATAAATTGAATCAAATTTTATAATTAAATACTACGATGGAAATTGATTTATTGCTTAAAATTTTAATTTTAACCTTTGGAAAGAAAAAAAAACTATCAGGTAAAAAATTAACCATTCCAACTATCGAAAAATTATTTCTTCTTTTAAAATTTTTGATAAAACTACTAAAATTATAATCAATATTAGAATGAATTCATTAAGCATCTCACGCCGTTTGGGCCTTTTTCAGACAAACAATATGGCTTTTCAAATCTAAGTCAACTGCTTTGATGTATTAAAAAGATTATTGCAAAAAAAAATCTGTCAAGCTTTTCATAAAAAAATTGAATATTCGGACTGTTGCTTTGGATATCAAATTCATTCGACAAGGTTTGGCATACCGGTCTTTTCATAATTTAAAAATTCTATGGTGTCCGGAGGAATTTTTTTACTGATTTCAAGGATTATCAAATCGTGAAATATCTTTAAATCCTGAACGGCTACTCTTCTTTAAATCCTTTTATACCCCCTCAGGGCTCTATCCTTGGTCCTACTTCCAAAATTTTATTAACGATTAACCCTGATGACATCAGCTATCAACTTGGTATTTATTTTGATGGCAATAACAATTGTACTCCTGTCTCGATAGTAAGTCTTCTTAGGTCATAAGATCAAATTTCCTTTGATGTAAAAATTTAATGTTATTTATTGTTAACTGGAGAAAAGAATGGCTTGTTAATTTTAACATCTCCAAAACTAAACTTGTCTTTATTAATCATCTTGGAGAATTTTCTGCCTTCCATCAGCATGGCTGATGCTAACCTCCAGGAAAGTGATTCGTTGCGCCTTCTCAGGCTAACATTCTTTTGACATGAAAACCGGAAAAACTATAGTGAATTTATTGCTAGGTCAGCTAGTAAGAAAGTTGGTTCACTGTGTCGTGCGTGACAGTTTTTCTCTCCAAAATCTATCTTACATATTTATAAATCTACGATTCGTCCATGCTTAGGATATTGCTGCCACATATAGTCCGGTGCTCCTTGAGAGTTCCTTGATAAAATCCAAAGAAGAACCAACAATATTATTGGTCCTGAGCCGACATCTCGGCTTCAGTCACTTTCCCGCCACTGTAAAGTTACTTCCCTGTGACTTTTCTATAAATAGTATGTGCACTTCGCTATAGTACCTAGAGTTTATTAATTTAAGCGCAGTACTAGATTGGAAACAAGGTGTCATCGATTTACAGTTGAATTGACTCAATGCTAACAGTTTCTGTTCTCGCACTTCTGGCTTTTGGAGCTATCCATGAGTTCCAGTTAACTTTGATCTTGAAAAATTTAAATGCAATGTCAATCGTCATCTACTGTCTTCCTGATTACTCTTCTATTGTTTTCGCTCCTTAGTAATGTTCCTGCTTTTTAATTCTTTCACATCCAGTAACCACTTGTGTCTTATTAAAGGTTGGGTGAATGCTTTTTTTTACCTTAAAAAATTTCGACTATATTTGAATTTGTCTGTCAAACCTTTACCTTGAGGTATTTGGTAAAGGGTCGGTAATAATATACCTGGTCACAAGAAAAAATGTGAATTAATTTCTGGTTTTCGGTAAAAATCATTAATTTTTCAGGTATGCCTTTGAAATTTGTTTGGAAAAAATTTTGTTTTATTGTTGAATTTGTTTTGAAAAACGCTTTCTAACAATGCTTTTTTTTTAAATATTACCCTCCATTCAGGACGGATAGGCGATCATAATAAAATCAGAATTCATTTCAATCCCTTAAGCTCTAAAACAAAAATTTTCTTCCCTATGCTTCCTGATGCATACCCAAATTGTTCTGCCATCTACCTGCTCAATCTCGCCAGGTGTGTCACGCGCTGCTTTCTCTTGTCTCGAAATTCCTGGGATTCGACCCGTGAATATCAGATTCTTCAGACCTTCCTTCCCTCATTATTTTGTCCCAGAAAAAAAATTTGCCTTTTTTTTGTTGTTAATTGATAAAAATGTCTCCTTGTTTAATAAACGGTATTTAATATTCGATATATTTCAGAATTAGGGAGTCCTAGTATCATATAAGACTCGACTTTATGTGGAAAAAAAAAGCCTTAAGAAGGGTGTTTTTAAAAGTTGCGCAAAAACGTAAAAATATCAGATCAGCCTTTATACGAACACAGAAAACGTTTTTTTCAAACTTTAAATCCAAGAATTCATCATGGGTCAAATATTTCTATATATTTCATTACTAATTCTCCTAATATCCCATAAGACCTGACTTTATATGAAGAAAGTCTTAAGAATGGTGTTTTTGTTTTTTTTTAAATTTATTGTTTAGAAACAATAAACAAACCACGGAGATCATTTACGAATATAAAAAAAATTAACGGTTCTATAAGAGAAACCCGATTTTATAAGAAATATTTTTTCTGGTCCCAAATTAGAGCCTGTATTAATTTATATAAATTAGAACAAACCCGGATATAAGAGAGATTTTCTCTGGTCCTAAATATATTAAAGCCTGTGTTACTGTATAAAAATAGACCAAACCCGGATATTAGAACTAAACCCGAAATATAATTTAAATATTTTTCTCCGGTCCTGACAAATTCTCTTATATCCGAGTTTCAAATGTCCGATTAAACGTAAAAAAGTTTGGTGCCGCTTGAGCATATGCCCTAAGGATCAGTTTCTGCTTTAGTGTTTTTCCCTTACCAATATTTTGTATCCTATATTGAAAATTTTTGTCCCAAATTTTTTCCTCGATTTCTTGAAAAATACAGAATGTTTTTTTTCAAGGATTTCCATATCTTGTTTTATGATTTTTTTTAGTCAAATTTCCTATTTTACAAAAAAGTTTTGTCATCAAAATGTTTATGATATTATTTAGAGAAAAGACCAAAGTATTTTTTTTTTTTTTTTTTTTTTTTTTTCTTCTTTTCAAAGCAAATTTGAAAATTTTGGTTAAAAATTTTTTTTTTTTTTTTTTTACGTTTTAAGGTCAGAAAAAATAAAATATTTTTTTTGCGTTTTTTCCGGTGAAAAACATCGATTTGGAAATTTTTGCAAAATTCAAATTGTCGGATTTTAATGAAAATTTCAGAACATATTCAGAAATGAATGAAATTATTTTTTTTTTTTTTTTTTATTTTTCTTTTTTAAAATTTTTTTTTTTTTTTTTATTTTTTTTTTTTTTTTACATATGTTAAATTTTGATTCTTAAATTTTTTCATGAAATTAAATTTTTATGGTGGGTTTTTTTATTAGTTAAAAACAGGACACTTTGGAAAAAATAAATCATCAATTTTTTTTTTTTTTTTTTTTTTTGTAAAAGTTACCTGTTTCATCGAAAATCTACTCTGAATTATAAAATTAAAAATGTAATAAAGCTATGACATTATTTAATTAAAAAAGCTTTTAATTGCTCTTGTAAATAAGTTCTATTAAGGACATTATTGTCTGAAGAAATTTTTTTTCCATGAATAATGAATTTTTACAAGAATTTTCTCATTTTGTTTTATTTTAATTATAATAATATAATAGTCCAAAAATCGTTTAAAATTCTTTATTGCTTTCAAGATGGCGGTTTGGTGATATCGTTAAGTGAAAAGTACATCTAAGAATCAAAATTTGAAAAGCTCATAACAGTTGTTTCTACCCAAATATTTCTTTAAAATAATTTTAAATAATTTTTAGTGAAAAAAACGTTACTAATTTCTACCTATCTATACATGACATAATCCTTAAAAATGTCACGTGATTTAAGTGTCGTCTGACGCACTTCAATTACTTCACTTTTAATTCAGTTCTGTTTCATCATTAACGTCTTCACAGATCATCCCTTCAGAATATTCAAAAAAGTTTTACTTCTATTAATTTCTATTTCACTAAATATTTTTATTTTGTGAATTTATTTTTGTTTGGGTCATACTTCAATTAGTTAATTTTTTGTTTAAGGTTTATTTGTTTTTTAATTTTTTGTTTAAGATTTAACTTATGAACATGGAGACGAAATTCAAATTTCATAAAGCTTCTTGAAAAATAAGAGTCAATAAAATATTAAATAATTTCTGAAAATATGTTAATTTGTAAAAATTACTAGGTTGTTAAAAGCTATAAAAAAATGCATTCACTTAGATTTCGTAAATTCATGTCATTTCTGGCCATCCATAAGAGCTGTCATCACCTTGAGAGCTCGATAAATCAATAAAGAACAAAGAAAGATGAACCCATCGTTAAGAAATGCTTGTATATTGGTTTTTATGCTATAAGTAAGAAATATTTATTTCAAATCAGATTAATTTAACTTTGAATTTTCGAATTTTACTCAAATAACGTGTCACATATTTATAATTTAATTTTGAAAGATTTTTGAAAACGATAAATTTGTTTACAAATGTCTTAAAATTAAGAAAATGGCCGCTTTTGAAATATTTTTTTTTTAAATCGAGCAATTATTTGACAGTCCAATCTATATAAGTTCTATCTGAAATACACCAGAATATTTTACTTGCTGGAAATAATAAATTTAATCATTTACCTTTCAATTAAAACTAAAATGAAATCTTCAAGAATGCTTTTTCATTTTTAAAATTTAATTTTAAACCTTAAATATCGAAAACTCAATGGGGGTGCCTACATTAGATAATGTAGGATACAAATGTGGTGGTAGGATACACTGTTCAGTAGGAGGACATACGCTAAAGAGGCACCAAACATTTTCTAATAATGCTACGGTGACATATTTATTATATTTCATAGGGAGTTTTAGTCTCTCATAAGACCCGACTTTAAATCTCAGTTTGACATTAAAATTTGAATTTAAAAGTTCCTTGAATTTTTAATTTATTTATGAGACTGATATTTTTGCTGGTTTTGGGATAAGAGGCTGGGATTTTGTCCGCTGGGTGCTAACCATGTCTGGTTTTATTTTTCCCTCTGAATATTTTTTACCTGAATTCGAATCGTGAGCTTTGTATTGGGTGAACATTTAAAAAATAGATGTTGAAATGTTTTCATTTGACTTTCCCATTTCCAAACAAATTTATTATTTGGTGATTTTTTTAGGAAGTGTATTGAGCTGAGAACTTTTCAGCTGTCCTTTATTCTTGGCTTTAGAAGTATTTCGATTTCTGTCTGAGATTGCGCAGGATCTGACTATTGGCTTCGATATATAAACCACACATCAGTGTCTGTACTGAACCTTTGAACTAGATCTGGCACATAACTGGTCAGAAAGCGCCTGGATTGCCTGTGGGTCTACTTAAACTATGTTATCTCTTTTGTCATCATAATTGGCTCTACCACTCAGTCCTGTTGACATCATCTTCGCTTTTTGACTCAGTTATCTTCATGCCATATGGTTTCTCAGAAAACCACCTATCTAACTCTTGATCAGTATTCATTTCTCTAGCATTCACCATGGAAAACTGATAACAATCCCTAAAACCACAAATAGACGCCACAAGCCATTTTTACTTATGAATATTTATTGACAAAATAAAAAATGGTAAGTACAATGGAATAAAATGTATTTCTTTTAAAAAGAAAAAAAAAGATAAAAGAATTTATGTTCATATTCCTTCAGGTTTTCCATAAGTATTTGTAACGAGATTCCGTTGGAAGTCTTACGGCTACATTACATTGAAACATCCGTTCCAGTACGACCACCGAAGTTAAGCAACGTCGAGCTTGGTCAATACTTAGTTGAGCTCTGTAAACTTGGATGTAAGGGTGGTGTAATGGATAATGTCTCGGAATTATTAATCGGATAGCCAAGTTCCAATTCCATTTGGATTCGTTATATTCATTTACGCGCAAATTCCCTTCGAAAATGTTTGAATCCACCTATTCTCCTCCAGCTATGGGTTAATTAGTAAGATTTCTGTCACTAAATCATTATTATCTAAAAAAAATGATTCTTAAAATCCAAAAGTTTTGTATCCTTAAAGAAGGTTACAAGCAGACAAAGGTGGTACTCGAGTGAGAGGAACAGCAATAAGGGCGTAGATGAAAGAAAGAGAGATTTATTGTAAAAGAGAATACACTACTGAAAGACAGGGAATCGGTTAGCAGGCTAGTAATTCCCGAAGCAAGTCCGCCAGGTATATCCTGTGCTTACTATATATATCTACTGATATAGTCAGTTCACAATAGGCGATATGGAGAGTGGGACATTCCATTACAACAAAAAGTATTTTCTGGCTTTAAATAACTTGCAAAGGGTTGAAAAACTGTAGAAAATGAATTAATCAATCGAAGATTTTAACAATTTCAAAATAAATGATTGATTCGTTTTCTATGTTTTTTCAACCCTTTTCAGTTTATTTAAAGCCAGAAAATATTTTTAAATTGTGAGATTGTTTTTACATACTGATTATTTAGTGATACAAGTCTTACTAATTAACCCACAACTGGGGGAGAAGAGGTGGATTGATACCTTTCCCAGTGGTATTTGCGCGTAAGTGAATATAATGAACCCGACGGGAATTGGAACTCTGATCTCCGATTAACAATTCCGGGCCTTTATCCATTAAACCACCGGACATCCAAGCTTACAGAACCTGGTTTTCCCAAGCGGTCACTTATATAGTTATTGAGCAGGCTCAACGTTGCTTAACTTTGGTGATCCTACGGCAACCAGTGTTTCAACGTGATGTGACCGTAAGTTTCAAAATAAATGACTTTACCATTTCCTTATTTCATTTATAAAACATAAGAATGGAAATGGTTGATCATATGAATAAACCTTCTTAAAATAATGGTACAAACAAAATGAAAAACCGTAAAACGAAGATTTTAATGGCATTCGTTTGTCAGTTTATTTCGGTAAGTATCTGTTGCGGTGTTGTTTCGTTTGTTGAGCTGGGGTAGTTTGTTTGGTTGAACGCAAATATATATTAATTTAACGTTAGATTAGGAAACAAAACTGATGTGGAAAAGGATAAGCGAAAGACATCGTTACACATAAAATATGTATTTAACAAGATGTACAATATCAAACAACAATGTGAAAAGAAAGCATGCATTTAAGTAAGAAGAGAAGAATAAAACAAGAATTGTCTCTCTTTAACTGTAATTTTAGTATTTCAAAGTTCACTGGAAGAATGTTTATGAGAGTTTCTTATAATGACTGTTCTCAGAAGATTTTGCTGTGTAAGAAAAGATTATGTGAGTGTATAAGGAATGTTCGGCATGTGAGTGATGTGTGTGAGTAAGAAGGTTGGCGCATGGTTTCAACTGTCGTGGATTCGTTTTGCAGCTGAATTCTCACTAATTTGCTAAGAAAATTTTTTGCTTATATAAGTGACTATAGGCTCCAGATCGCTGCGCGGGGAAATTTATTCTTCACGTGCAGACGATCTGATTGGTTGGCAATGACCAATCAACGAGCGAATCTTGAGGAGACTTATCAAACTTCAGTGATCCAAAAAGTGCACAAAATTGACTACATGAAAATAGAGCGATTACAAAATTGTCTCATTGCTGCGATTTGTAAATTGTCTATAATAACGCAGTGGTGATTTATTAACCAGTGAATGCTTGTCGTTGTATGTGATTTGTATTTGTGTAAGTATGTATGTATGTGTGTGCGATATAGATCTGTAAAAATGTGATTAATTATCTATTATTAAAAATAACATTGCTTGAAGTGTAATTTTTGTTTATCAAATAGGTGTGCATAATTCATTTTTAAAAATTTAAACTCTAATTTTACTGTCACCGATATTGAGTACTCCTCCACCCCTCATAATATAGGTTGTTGTCCGGTTCACACTCGTCCCCAGTTTTTTTTTTTTTTTTTAAGGATTAGAGGTTTATCCCTTATTTCCTGTTCAGGAATTGGTTTCCGGTTCCTTCTAAAGTCTTTTTTTTATCTTTTTTGATTGTTTTAGACAAAATTAGTAGAAAAATTATTGTTAAATAAGTTGATTAAAATAAAAAATGAAAGTGACCAAACCCGGATATAAGAATAGTTTCGGGACCGGAAAGAAATTCTTATATCCGGGTTTCTAATTTATCCGGGTTTGGTCTATTTTATATACATTAACACAGGCTCTAATTTGGGACCAGAGAAAATCTCTTATGTATCCGGGTTTCTCTTATATCCGGTTTGGTCTATTTTATACATTAACACAGGCTCTAATTTGAGACCAGATAAAAATCTCTTTTAAAATAGTTTCTCTTATATCCGGGTTTGGTCCATTTTATAACCATTAACACGGGCTTACTTTTGGACCAAGAAAATCTCTTTATATCCGGGTTTCTTTATATCCGGGTTTGGTTTATTTTTATACATTAACATTTAGTGGGCTCTAATTTGGGACCAGAAAAATTATATTATATCCGGGTTTCTCTTTTATCCATCACTACATTGTTTCAAATTTTATAATATATACGCAAAAGAATTGCTTTCAGTCATTTTGGTGCAAGATAATGTCGACTGAGCTAAAGAAATGTTTGTCGACAATCTTTCACGTCTTTTTTTTTTTTTGTCAATTTAATTTTATTTTATCCATAATAAAATGAATTCTTATTATAGAAAATACTTTATATTTCACAAAACGTCACTTTACAGAAATTAAAAAAATCTAATTTCGATATTAAATTTTGCCTCATCCTTCTGCTTTTTAACTCGATTAAGTTGTGTTTTTGTTTTTTGTAAAAATAAGTAATAAATTTACAACGTTAAGCAAAAATACTTCCATAAAAGTTGGTATATATTCATATATTATATATATATATATATATATATATATATATATATATATATATAGGTTAAAAAAATTATATGAGTTCACCAACCTTTATTTTTCATTTAAATTACAAAAAAAATGAAAATAACACTGACCCGACCATTTTAACAGATATTTTTAATCAAATTTACACAAAAATATCTTGAAATAATAAAATCAAATTTATTCAAAAAAATTGCCATTGGAGAGGTCTTGGGTAATGCCTCCAGACGAATTTTTCTTAATAAAAAATCTCTTTGGACGGTGTCCCCACCTAGGATTTTTTAATTGCCATAAATCCTTCAATCAAAGTTCTTCATCTTTGTTACAAGGACATTTTAAAAAAAAAATTTGAAATGGTAAAAAAATAATCAAGATGTTGCAGTCTGGGGATGTTAGGTGGTCAGATTTAAACAATCATGTGATCAAAAGTCCTGTTTGCCAAATTTTATTGGGTCTTTTTTAGGCATTTTTTAAATAAAAGAATACTTGATTAACTGAATTGTTTTGAATCAAAAAAAAATCACCAAGAGTTCTTTTCTTGTGAGAATGATGATTTATAATTTTTTTGAATGTGAATGACTGTTTTTGGAAAATTAAAAAAAATTCTTATAACTCTAGATTTGAAATTAAAACAATAACCCATCATTAAGTTAAAAATTTAAAAATAAAATCATCTTTGAAATATCAACCTTAATGGGTCATTTAATGCCGAAAACTTTTTTTTTTTGGTAATATTTTTTTTTTGTTAAAATCTTTTTCTCCTATAATGTTTTTTTTCTCAAAAATATATAGCTGGTAATATTTTTTTAAAAACAAACTGGTAATATTTTTTTTAGGTTCAAAAACGTATTGCTGGTAATAGTTTTTTGTTTCAAACATTTATTTCTTGTAATTAATTTTTTCATAGTTATTTCTATTATTAAACCTATTTTTACACTTTCATAATTTATTTTACCTCAGTTTCATATATTAACTATTTGTCCATAATTTTATTAGGTTACAGGTGCTAAAAAAAAAAGGTCAGGGTGGACCTGGGAATATCGTTTTTAATAGGTGGTTCCATGCTTTTTAAAACATTATGATCAGAGGTCTTGCTGTTGGACGTAGTTTATCGTCATACCCAGGACCGGTACATTGCCTTGTCAGTCGTCTTTAACGAAAAATGTATAAAAGATAATTGTTAAATACATTCAATAAATATATATATAAAATATATATATATATATATATATATATATATATATTATTTTTGGATTTCTGCCTAGTTTAACACAAAAACAAAAACTATTAAATATATTTCAAAAAAAAGAACAGAATTGAGATTTATTTAAAAACCCATTTCACATTTCTCAATTTGAGCAAGTTCAAACCAGAAAAATGAGGAAATTTAAAATGGAAAAAAAAAAATAGCTCAGAGGAACCAAATTTTAGTTGAAAAATTTAAATATTTGTTCCAAAACAAAAAATATTTAAGTTCAATCGACTTTTTGTATTAAATTAATGAGTGATTAATCATTTTAATAATCTATAGAAATAAATTGAAGTGTCTGTCATCTTTTTTTATTTCGACAAAATTAATTCCCGAGCAACGCCGGGCGTCTCTTGTAGTGTATTCTTCTTCTTTTTGTCACGTCCCTTCAGAATGTGGATGATCATGGCTCTCCACGGTTTCCTGTCCTTTATAGCTTGTAGTAAGGTTTGTTTTTTCACCATCTCTACCAGTCCTTGTTCTGCTATCAATTTGCACAAGCTCGTTACGTAGGTTCCTTGCTGAATTCCCTCTGTCCTTTGAATGTCAAATTTGCCAAGCCTTCTCTCCGCATTAGGTGTCATCGAGATTTCAATTGTTTCTTATGATTCAAAGTATAAGTGTCCTTTTTATTAATAAAGCGGATTCAAAATTCTGTGTAGCTTCCGAGGAAAGGTGGAGGTATTCAAAATTTTCAAATCACGTCGAGAATCTCTAAATAGAATTTTGGTTGAAAGAAATCCCACAGAAGCAGATTTGGAACAGAAATATTCAAAGCATGGATGAATGATAGACTTATAAATATATAAGATAGTTTGTGGCAAAAAAAATTGTCTAGCGCAACACTGTGAACCAATTTCCCCAACAGCAGACCTCGCATTTAATTCAATATAATGTTTTCACTTCATGTCAGTGACAAACATTGTTATTTAGGTAACTCCACTGAAAATTAGCAGGCCATGTTGAAAAAATGCCCCGAACTTGATAAAAGAAAGTTTTATCGTTAAAATCTTTGTTATTATTAAGAGGAAAGAACAAAGGATTTTTTGATTAATGAATCTTATTTTTTGTTATCCTTTTTAGAACGTTGTGAATTTTGGTTAAAAATGTTGTTTTTTTATGTCAGCATGGGTGGGGTGCAAGGTTTAGTTTCGTAAATTTTAGCGTATTTTTGCGGTGAAAACACATTGATTGGAAATGCTTGCAAAAATCAAATAACTGCTGGTTTTTAATGAAACATTTAGGACTTATTCACAAATGAATTAAATTATTTGAGAAATGTTTCTTTTTTTTGAAAATCTTGGTTATTTTTTTTTTTTTTTTAAATCTGTTACCCTCCATTTATTTAATGTTATGAAATTTCGAGAAATTAAATAGTGCAGATCTTAATGTTGATATGGAGAACTCCTTGAAAAGTTTAAATCGTCAATTTCTTTTTGTAAAACAGGAACCCCGGTTACCGAAGATCTGCTCTGAATCGTAAAATAAAAAATGCAATAAAACTATGACCTTATTTAATTAGAAAATCTTTTAATTGCTTTTATGAATAAAATATATTATGGACATTATTATCTTAAGAATTTTTTTTTTTCGCTGAATAATTAATTTTTACAAGAATTGTTCTCATTTTAAAATAAAATAATTAGAATAATTTCTAAAGTTTTAAATCTTACTATGCAATGATGAGGTGATATTGTTATGAAGTAAAAACTATATTTACTAATCATATATGGAAAAGTTTACTACAATTCATCGACCCACAATATTTGAAAAAGAATTTTGAAATTTTCTTTGTGCATGTATAAACGTGCCGGCTTTTGTAAATACGGGCGTCCATACACGACATTACCAGAAAATTAGTGATAACTATAGTAAATTTAAAGCTAAAATTCTTTAGAATTCAATAAAACATTAGATTATGGAAATATGTTCCTAAATTTTTAATATTATCGCGTACTTAAAAAATAAAAAAAAAAAAAGGCATATTCCTTTTTAAATTTGTTTTACAGATAAAGCCCGCGTGGAACAACATTAGATAAAAATCTATCTGTCATCGAGCTGTCACATCGCTGTTAAAAAGCTGTCAAATAATCTACCGTCGTGTTAAAAAATATATTTCTGTGATATTTTAAATTAAAAGTAAGTAATATTTGTTTCAAATCAGATGAATTAAACATTAAATCAGCTAATATTCCTGGAATAAAGTTTCAGAAAAGCTTATTTTGTTTTTGAAAGATTTTTTAATAAAGAGAATTGCATTGTGATGAAAGATGGCTAAAAATGGCGCTAAAATCAGCGATGTTTATCAATTTAAAAAAAAACACTCCTTCAAGTCAGTTTAAATTAGTTTTGAAATATAGCAAAGTATTTTGCTCGTTTGAAATATTATTTGAAATTAAAATTAAAATAAAAGCTTCAAGAAAGATTTTTTCATTTTTTAAAATTCATTTTAAACTTCAGGTGTCGCGTTTCTGTCGAGCTACTTATTGTTATTGCTCTTGCTAGTATTGATGGAGGTTTCCTTGCTTGCCTTTTGTTTGATAGTATCATTATTCTCTCTCCGAGTTGCATCTTCTGTCCATTTTAGTTGTTGCTGCTCTTGAAAGTCCTTAAGTGATGTTTTGTTTTCTGTCATTTGGTACAGTTCTTTCTTTGTGGTTCTGTAACTCCAGCGCACGAGATTCGAAAAAAAAATGATCCTCGCTAAATGCAAACGAATGAGTACTTAATGTAAACGAATTTTTCCATCGGCAATAATGACAGTAAAGGTTGCTGCACTTATTGTTAACCTTGACTGGAGCCAATCAACACTGAACGTAAAACTGACTTACTAAGACGTATGTCACGATAGTCTATTTCAAAAATATCTCCTCCTCCTCTGGGAGGGTGGAAATGATTATTCTTTCATCAATCTGTTTCACTTGACGGAACATGACTTGCCAGTAGCAAGCCGTGTTCCTTTGAACTGGAGCTATTTAGTGGATGTGGTGGGTGAAGGTGGCTGGAGTGGTTTGGCCTCGAAACAATAATAATTGATCAACTCTGCAGAGAAATAATAACACCGGGCCTGTATATAGCGCTTTGAAGTACAAAGGACCCCGATACTATTTAATTGATAATAAAGAGTGGAAGCGAAAATTCCATTTCATGATTAGTGAGTATAAAGCCTTAAATAACGATGATAGAAAGCGATACCACGAGTGATATTTATCAAAGGTTGTTGTTGTCACATATTCGTAGGGTCAAAAAGTTATTCAGACTGAAAACAAGCCTGAACAACGAGATGAGTCAGTTTGTCTCCTCACAATAACATTATTTCCAGATTTAAAAAAAAAAGCTCAAAAATTATAAACGTCTGTGTGTAATGATTTTCAAGTTTGGGTTCACCAATGTAATTGAAAATAGGTAACCAAGTCCTGGAGTTCAAGCCTCAGTAATCTTACGTGTGATTATCAAGTACGAAGGTCGCTCATACAGGAAATGGTTTGGTCTGTTGTATTTTACGGCATATCAACCTCAATGGGTTATTTAATGCTGTCAAAGTTTTTATTGCTGATAATATTTTGTTTTGTCAAAAATCTGTTTCTGGTAGTAATCTTTTTCCTTCAAAGATATATTGCTGGTAATATTTTTTCAAAAACTTGTTGTTGGTAATATTTTTTTTTTCCAAAATGTATTGCTGGTAATAGTTTTTTTTTTTTTTTAACAAAGTATGCCTGGTATTAAAACCCATTTTTACCCCAGTTTGGGGGTTAACTATTTGCTCATAGCTGGGACCCTAACAAGTGCTACCACCCCGGGTCAGGGTAGACCTGGGAACACCAACAATTAAGAGGTGGTTCCACGCTCCTCAAAACCTCCTGATAAGAGGCCTTGCTGCTGGACGTAGTTTATCGTCTTACCCAGGACGCGGATGTAGTTTATCGTCTTACCCAGGACGGATAGGAAAAGTGGCGATGAAGTCAGCAAAGAATAATAATAAGAAGAAAATAAGTTGTTATTATTTTAAAAGAACGCTTTGTCTTTGAGTCGAATATGATTCCACAAAACTTGATTTATGGACATTCGTATAAAGCACTGGTTCCAAAAGTGGGCGGTACCGCTCCCCTGGGGTGGTGAAAGTTTCTAAGGGGATGCTGAAAGGTTAGAGGGCGGTGGATGGTTAGAGGGTGGTGGGGGTAATGAAGCTTCATGGATTTTCTTGAGAAAAATGTGTGGAAAGGCAAGTTACGAAAGGCTAACAAAAAATGAACACGTTTAAGTGTCACTTATGCCTTAACTCCCTTGATGAGGTCTTCATAATGGAAATGCCAAAATGACATAGATATGCAGAATAATTTGAAAAATGGATCTAACATACTTACCATGAGATTTTATATAGTATAATGGCCAGTAATAATTCCGACGCTACCACATTATGTCGCAATACTTGAAGTGTGTTTATTCTTGCATCAATTGCAACCAACATGGTTTGATGCTCGCTGATACACGGAAGTACAAGCGTCAGTGAAATCCTACTTCTAAATACTGAAATGATTAACGCCAACGCTATGTGCAACCACCAAGAGCTCACTGGAACTTGAAAAATGGCGTGCGTAAAATGACTAATGCCCAACCGGGTGCAGACGTGCGGGTGCATAAAAACACCAAACTCAATTTGACGCCCGTCTTCTATGGGTAATCGCATAGGATCAATCAATGAAGGTGCTAGCACGCAGACTTAGGCGGGCAGGTTAGTCATCCGCGCATTTATCCGACGCCTCTGTCCCTCCCTGCATTGATCCGGCTACTGTCTGTACGTCTGCCTCTGCACTTGCTGTGTTCTACGTCTCTCTGTTTTTGCATTTTCTGGGAGTTAGCATCATAGTTCTTTTTCGAGTGTTTCCAGTTTCACTCAACAAGTAAATTTTCGGTACTACTATACAGTGTAACCCGGATGTAAGAGTTGTCGGGACCGGAGAAGAAGTCTCTTATATCCGGGTTTGGTCTATTTTGTTTAGGTAAGTATGGGAACACTTTGGGGCCCGATAAAATCTCTCTTGTATCCGGGTTTCTCTTATATCCGGGTTACACTGTAGTATGTTTATCTACTGTCCATTTTCTGCTATGTTATATTTACCAACTGTTGGAAGTATGAAATATGCTAGCGTCAGGGGTAGGAGTTAGTGTTCGGGTTAAAGGCAGTGAACAGTGAACTGATTGTTTTTAAAAAATCATCAAATAGTGGTTTTTATATTTGTAAACTGATTTGATGTCATTTAAAAAAAAAAAACAGTAAACAGGTTTTCCTGAGCATTTTCCAGCAATAATGAGTGGATCCTTATTTATGTTAGCCTCGGTAGATATCATACAATAGTAACATTTTTGAATCTTTAGGTATTCTTACTCTCAATGTGGTACTAATATTTTGCTAAATTTTCTAAAGGCCCGAAATATTTTCCGTTTGTTTTTATGAGCCGCTGATATTAATTAGTCGACTCTCGCTTCACTTATGTTTTAATAACAGCAATCATGAGTGCATCGTCATTTGCGGTAGGTCGCAAATGCCTAGATAGATATCATGCTATACTAGCACCAAAATGTCTTTCTTATTCTTCTCCACTTCTTTACACTTTAATATAAATCTAGGATCAGGAGCCCGAGAAAGATTGCAGTGAGAAAAGTATATATCCAAAGGGCATGCGCTCAAATTTTCTGTGTTCTACGTCTCACCGTTTTTGCATCCCTCTTGCAAGAGTCGGTTCCTGACTGTAGTTTCATCCGTTTCTACCGAAAAATTCTTAAGTTTCTTTTTTGTAGACGTCGACAATGGCAGATTGAGCGAAGGAGAAATGCCGACAATATAATGTTTAATATTTGAAATACGGTTTTATTCTGTCACCTCACAACAGGCAATTGCCGTTTTGCCTGATATGTGAGAAGACATTCTCAAATGAATCCATGAAGCCTCCAAGACTGTGCGAACATTTCAAGTTGTATCCCAATAAAACCGATAAAGATATGAGCTATTTTAAAGATTTGCGTGACAAACGCGGCAAAAACAAAACTTTATATGACATGTTTGCTGCTGCGGCACATAACAATGATGATAGCCTACACGCTTCTTACAATATTGCTATCCTTATTGCCAAGGCAGGGAAAGCCCATGCGATTGGGAAAACTTAGATTGATTCAGTCATTCGTGAAGTTATGACAACTATTCTGAAGAAAAATCCTGAACCAGTTTTGAAAGCTATTCCTTTCAGCAATAATACCGTACATAGGTGTATTGACGAAATGGCCAGCAATACTGAAAAATCCTGAACCAGTTTTGAAATCCATCTCTTTGAACAATAATACCGTACAGAGGTGTATTGACGAAATGGCCAGCAATACTGAAAAATCCTGTACCAGTTTTGAAATCCATCTCTTTGAACAATAATACCGCAGAGAGGTGTATTGACGAAATGGCCAGCAATAATGAAAAATCCTGAACCAGTTTTGAAATCCATCTCTTTGAACAATAATACCGCACAGAGGTGTATTGACGAAATGGCCAGCAATACTGAAAAATCCTGAACCAGTTTTGAAATCCATCTCTTTGAACAATAATACCGTACGTCGTGTATTGACGAAATGGCCGACGATACTAAAAATTTCTTTGCAAGATTTTGCGAAACACGGAGTTTAGCTTGCAATCAACTTTACCCAACAACGATTCTCTGCTCTTGGCTTATGTACGATTTATTAATGGCGGGAAACTATAGCAAGAACTGCTGTTTACCCGCGCTATGAAACATATTAAAGGACACTGTATTTCGCACTAAGGTGGATTTTTTTCAAACAGGAATACGAATGAAAAACATTCTTGCGTGTGCAAGAGATGGTGCTGCATCTGTAGTTGGGCGGTACCGAGGTTTTATGGTATTTCACAATTAAGTCGCGCGGAATGTTATGACCATTCACTAGATCATCCATCGACAACATTTAGTCGCCAAAAACATCACTGCGCGTTGAAACGCTTCTCTAACCACCGTGACCGGAAATGTGAACAAAATAAAAGTTCACATGTTGAATTCATGACTTTTTAAACAGTTGTGTTCTGAAATCGGCAAAGAATTAGAGCGACTCCAACTGCACACAGAGGTGTGATGGCTTTCTAAAGGAAACTGCCTTGTTCACCTTTTCTCGCTCTTTACCTCTGTCGTTAAATTCCTACAGTCAGTGGATTCGTCGCTAGCAGAACAACTCGCAGCCCCACGTTGCCTACTTGGCTGACATTCTTGCAAAGTTCAACAACCTGAACCTTCAACTGCAAGGTGATGAAACCGACTTCATCAAATCCGAGTACTTCATCTCTAGTTTCATCGCGAAACTGCTATTTTTGCCAGCGAAATATTGGACACAAAGACTTCTGTCAATTTCCAAGCCTTAAAGAAACTGGAAAAATGCCCATCTGATGATACGCTTCTCCTTTTTACAGGGCATCTCGAGATCGTTGAAATCGACACGAAACTACGTTTTCAGGATTTGTCAGATCTGGAAATCCCATCTTGGATTCTTTTAAGATCACAGATATCAACATGGACGGGTCCATTGAGAGAGGAGTTATTGACTTGAGAAATGATTTTGAATTGAATCCTGTTTTTAAACAGCACGCTTACCAAGAATTCCGGCTGCAGTTCCAGAAAAATGTCCTGCATTATGGGGAAAAGGCAAAGTTGTTTTTATTGCCTTCCCAACCTCGTATTTAGTTAAAAGAAGTTTCAGTATGGCGTCCCAGATTCTCAACAAGTCGAGAAATAGCTTGGTTAGTGTGAAGAGACGAGATCTGCGACTTCACCTTACCGACATGAAGTCCAATATTGAACAAACTCTTGACCAAACACCAAATTCATCCTTCACATTAACTATATATATATATATATATATATATATATATATATATATATCCATGCTTATTTAAAAAATGCTATTCAGAACTATGTTTCTATCAACTTTACTAAGATTAGATGACGAAAAATGTCAATTTTACTTCAACTACCTTCTTATCTCAGTAAACATTATGTCGAAGATTTGTCGATATGCTATACCCTATATATTATATTCATTTACATCACAATTCAGTCAATTATGTGCCGTGTGTGATACACACTTAGGCGATCATGTATCTTTCGATACATGACTTACAATGTAGATTTTTCCCGCAGTAGGTTGCGATTTCTTTCTGCGGTAGACCACTTACCATCCAAGACTATAGAACCCGGTCTGTCCTGCTATTTACCCATAGCTGTTGGTGGGGGGGGGAAGAGGATTCAAACCTTTTCCAAGGGTATTAGGACGTAAGTGAATGTAATGGATTTGACCGGAATTCGAACTTGGCTCTCCGATTCCTCAAATCCGAGCCGCTTATTACGAGAAATACTAAAATACTCATTTAACATGCAATACTAGCACCAAGAAAATCCAATCAAAGGTTGACTATTAATGGGGGGTCGTTAGGGTTGTGTTTTGGTATGCAAGGGGGTGGCAATTCAAAAAAATTTGAGAACCACTAGTCTAAAGAATACAGATCTAAGGAACATTAGACTAAAGAATATTGATGTACGAGAAACCTGTCTAAGGAATACTCGTCTAAGGACATTGGTGTATGGAATACCCATCTTAGGACCATTGGTCTATAATAATATCTTTTTAATAAATTAACACTTTATTTATATACAAAATACTCAATTTTATTGATATTCACTATATCAAAGAATATTATTTACACTTATATAGGTATCTCCACTAAATCATGATACCTAAGGATTAAAATGAATTTTTATAAATGAAAAATCTGTCTTGAAGCTTTCATTTTAGCTTTAATTGAAAGCTAAATGATTAAATTTACTATTTCCAGTTAGCAAAATACTCTGGTGTATTTCAAACAGAAGTTATATTGATTGGAATCGATGCTCGGAGTAATGGTTTATATATTTTTATAATTTTGGAATTTTTTATAAATTTGGGGATAAAAAAATTATTTTCAAACTTAATTCATTATAAAATCGTAAATAACAAATATCGCATTCTACTTGGTTCATATATTTTTATAATCTTGTAAATAAACATTGCCGCGCGAGTGAAAAGTGTATACAGTAATAGCGGTGTCAAGGGAATAACCGTCGTTTCGACACACCGTTTTTTTTGCGGGCACATAGGCTAAGCGTTGCCCACTTTTTTCCTATAGTTTGTTCCTACCTACACGTTAACGTTATGACTTTTTTCTACCCTAACAAAGTGAGGCTTATAACTTTTGTTGTTTTTTTTTTTTAATTTTTATTTGCTTCTTTTTGTTTGTTGTTGTTGTTTTGTGGGTGTGTTTTCTTTTTTCAATCATCGGTAGAGTTTGGGTTTTGTATAATAAAATGAATCGAGGAGTAATCTATGAAAGAAATGAAAATATATTTGCCCTTAAACCATGATAGGTGGAAGAAAGATTCAATCATTGCAAAATGTAAGAAATTAACTGCTTCAACTTAATAGCTTGAATTAAAAAATGATTGCGGGAAAAAAAAAAAGGAAACAGAAACGACGAAAAAGTATATTATCGCGTGTTTGTCGATTTAATAATGGATCTTTTGAATTTTAACGAGACAGAAGCCGCCGAACAAGTTTTGTGGTCGGATATGCTGAAGCACGCAGGCGCGTGTTGATTTGTTATATGTAAGCAATTAACTGAATGGCGTACAGTCCACATATACAATCATGCCTTCGCTGTGGCTGCATTGATTATTCGTCGATTAACAGTTTTGACGATCCTTTACTGAAAATGAAGGATCAAAAATGTTAAAACGAAGCAATTTCCATCCAATGTCAAATCCATCGAAAGAGAATTCTTCTTCTTTTTTTTCTTTAAAGCCCTATTATCAGGAAAATACTTGTTTTAATAATTATAAGAAACACATGTAATTCCTTCACTGTTGTTACTTCAAATAAAAATAAAAATATATATAAAATAACAATATATATATATATATATATCTGTTGTGGTAGGATCTACTTAATTTGCATAGTGGAGTACCGACCATATAAATATGGTTGGTACCGGGAAGAGAGAGAGGAATCAAGAGATTCACTCTCAGTCGAACTCTCTGCATTTTGCAGTGAGGGACCCGGACGAGGCTTTGCCGAGAGGCAGGGTTTCGTCCGGGGTGGTAGACAGGCCTTGAATCCGTCTAGACGGGTTCAGAAAGGCCATATTTTTGGCCAAGCCTACGGGCTCGGAGATACCCACTTTAAACCGGCCTTGTGCCACATTTTATCCTCGTGGGTGGATAGATAAATACAGGAATGAAGATGTTCAACCAGAGACTCTGCCCGACTGCGACTCAGTCAACACATTCTCCAGGAACGGTCTTACCAGGAATATACAAAAGACTATATGTAAATATTGTGTACACTTTCTTGTTTCAATACATTTTGTTCTAAGTACATTTTGTGTTGCATTATTATTCCATGCATTAGTCAAGTTTCAACAATAACTTATTGAAAAAATAACATTGAAAAAAATATATTGAAAAAAAACCCTAAGGTTTCGCAACAACTACATTATCGGGCTGATTAACTTGACATTTATTAGGTTAGTTAAATTGCATGTCACTAAACAGTACAACAAAAAATCTCAAGGAATCCAGCAGATCCTTACCAGTAAGACTAATACCAGAAGCTTTAAGGATAAAAAAATACATAACCCAACATCAATAAAAAAGGTTACCAAATTAAGGGACAAACATACTGTATCTATTTCATTAAAAGACAAACAAAAAACGATAACACGAACTTTCAAATGAAGATGAAAAGAAGTGACATAGCACACAAAAAAAAATCTCTTTGGTTTATATTTAGATAATTCTTGAAAACCAAGGAAATATAGAAAAAATAACTTTCAAGAATTCTTCACACAGCGAAAAAGAACGATTACTAAACGGTTCGTCTACGAAACTCCAGGGTCGGGGTCTGAACATAACATCAATCAGCGACAAAATTTTATTTGTCTTAATCATATATATGTTTATGGTGTGCTATATTTATGGGATAAAGTGCTCAATATCAGAGATAGAGCGTATGTAAATATAAATATAAAAGTGAACATTGAAGTCAACATTCAATGTTCACTTTATATATATATATATATATATATATATATATATATATATATATATATATATATATATATATAGAGAGAGACAGAGATAGATAAAAAAGAAAGAAAGCAAGAATTCATTTAAATAGTTTTTGTTAAATTCAGCCTAACAAATCTTGTCTGTTTATTTTTTTATTGTATTTTCAGTTTTCAAACAAGTTCTTACAGATACGGATTAAAATTGTGATTTTTTTCTTTCTTTTTAAAAAAAAAAAATATTCAAACAAAAACACGAACATTAGAAAGTGGACATTTCTGAGCCGGATGTAAACAACTTATTCGAAAATTGGGAAAATGCAATAAAAACAAAATTAAACAGGCTGGCACTATTTATCGAATTTAACAAAATTATATATTTCACGAAAGTGTTTCTTTCGCGCATTACATGGTGAACGACAGCGTCACGCTTTAAGCGATCATCTGGCCATGTGTCAAATATGGTCTGGCGATCGCTTAAGGCGTGAATCTTCCTATCAGCGGGCAATGTTGATTTCTGCATCCACATTATTTATATCTACAAACATGCCATCTCTGTCCAAGATATTTAGCCCGCTTTCTCTATTAATATAGCAAATTTTAAACAGTATACACACACACACACACACACACACACACACACACACACACACACACATAGATATGTGTGTGTAAAAATTCAGATATAAATAAAATATATCTGTAAAAAGACAGTATCAATAAAACAAAAGGAAGACTTTTGCCTTTATTCACACACACAAATTATATATATATATATATACACTTTTATTCACGTTTCTTAGATGTAGCGTTGTCGATTATTATTAATTTTTGGCGAGTCTTTCTTTCATCTCAATGCAGTTGCTTCCTAAAATCAACTTCCTGAGATGAAGCATCGTCAATTATTATTATATTTTTTTTTATTTTGATTTCTTTCCTCCTAATCCTATTCTTCTTTCAGGAATGACGATGAAAATGTTGCGGTAAAAAGAAAATAAGTAAATAAGATGAAATAATAAGAAATCGAATTTTATGTATTTATCGATCATGCATCCTTATCTCTCCTATTTGTGGTAATTCCGTTGTCATAATAATAGAAAACATTGCTTAACGCTTATAAGAAAACATAACTCGTGTGAACAACCCAACAAAAGTATATCGAAAACCGAGTGGATCAGGTTGCAAAGAGATAGTTTGAATTCAGAGTTTTCCTTCTTCCAGACTGGTTATCAACCAAGATTATAGGGCCCAGTCTCTCCTGCTATTTACCCATAGCTAGGAGGAAGAGATGGATTCATACATTTCCTAAGGGTATTAGCACGTAAGTGAATACAATGAACTCGACTGGAATTCGAACTCGGCTTCCGATTTTTCAATTCAAGCCGCAATCCATTACACCTCCTCCGATTAGTTCTTAAAATACCGAAAAACTTTATTTATATACGGAAATTATTTTTTTCTTTTAATTCGGATTAGCATTTGGCCATTATCATTCAAATAAAACTGAAATTTAAATTCAAAGCATTTAACTTATTTAAAATGCGTTGTTCGGGTGTTTTGTTTTTTGGGGGATTTGTGGGGTTTTGGGGGTTTTTTTTAGGAAGTACGTGGCCGTACCTACTGTCCGTCAGTTCTTTCTCAGCCAACTTGCTGTATTTGTTACTTGCCGGTGATGTGTCGTTGTCTTTTCCTTCGTCATGATAGCCATCGTTCTCATAATTATTTATGGATAGGGATTTTCCAAGCGTAGCTTAGATGTGGCACAAGTCCGAAAGTAAAGAGTCACCCAGTGAGGATCGAACTCACTACTCAGTCGAAATTGTTCTAGCGAGACAAGCTTGCTTACCATTACATCACGTCTGGGTGCCTAATTCATAGATATACTTATTTATACAAAGGGGTGCAGTCTGACTATAAATCTCTTTTGCAACAATCTGACCGAGAATTAACTATCCCGCACCGTTATGATGAATTTCGAAGCGTAGCTTAGATGTGGCACGAGAGCGAAAGTATGGAGTACCCAATGAGGATCGAACTCACTATTTAGTCATAACTGATAAGCGTCATAAGTGTACTAACCATTACAACCACGTTGAAGTATCCGCTTCGTTGTGTGTTGATGGTTGTCGCTGGAAATTATTAGATCATTGCAAAAATCCGTGACAGATTTAAAAATTCAAAACAATTTTTACATATTCACAAAAAATATTTATTAGTCAAGAGCATGGTCACCATTGCTTTTAACAACTGTCTCCCATCGTTCTACAATCTTGTTGATACCACTTGCGTAGAAACTTAATGGATTTTTTGTACGGTCAAATTTGTTGTCATTTAAATTATTCTATCGAGACCGGAACAAATGAAAATCTGAAGGTGCCAAGTAAAGAGAATACGGTAGATGCTGCAGTGTTTCCTATTTCAGTTCTTTAAGTTTCTGCAAAGTCTGTTTTTCAACATAAGGTCTTGCGTTGTCGTGGTAGAAAACGATACATTTTCGATTTACCAAAATCGACGTTTTTCTAACCACGTTGAGATTAGTGAGCTGGTCGGAAGACTTCTTTGCAGTTATTGTTTCGCCAAAGCTCAAAGCCTTTTAGCGAGGTACCGAAATAACAGGCGGTACTGGCCTTAATCCCACCAAACGGACAGCAACACCTTCATTGGATGCAAGCCTGCTTTAGCCACAGGTTGTGCACAGTCACAATCTTGTTTCCGACGAACGTTATCATAAATAATCCATTTTTCATTGTCTGTGACAATTCTGTCCAAGAACGGGTCCTTTTGTGACGTAACAGCAAAGAAATCGACACAAAAACATGATCGAGCTTGTTCTGTTCCATCAGAAAATGTGGTACCCATGTGAAGAGTTTGGAAACGAACCCAAGTCTATTCAAATGACGAGAGGCAGTTGGAATATCGATTTTCAAGCTCTTAGCAATCTCTTTCATCGAAATCTTCGGTTTATTCTCCCCTGTCGTCAACAGAGCGTCTTCATCTATACCGGAAGGTCGCTTGGAGGGTGGTTGATCGTTTGAATTAAAATCACCCTGACGAAATCTGCCATGCCATTTTTTTTTACCGTTTAAAGAGTTGGAACACGATCCAGATAAAGAATTTGAATGCTTTTTGTCACAGTTCTGATGCTTACTCCTTTCTGAAATTCATAGAGCATAATATGGCAAAGTGCAACTTTTTATCCTCCATCTTTAAGCCATTCATTTGTAAGCAAAACGTGAGCATTCAACAAAGTTTGACTTGCAACTGAACGATGAAAGATTTCAATCCCGAACACACCAGAAATTGGCACCAAAACAAACGCCAGAGTCAAGTTGCGGTCGTTTTATCTTAATGACAGTTGGACAAGAAATTTTGCATTGATCTGATAAATACGAGCCTGTTCGGTTTTTATAAACGATGTTTATTCAAAATGACGGCAGATATTTTATTGCAAATAAAATGTATACTGGTATCCTTCCAATGTCCCACCTCTTCATACAGTCTGTTCCTGCAAGGGGACTGATTGTGGGTTAGCCCAGTTAGAGGGCGCGCTCTTGAGGTCTATAAAAAGATAATTATATTCTCTCTCTTTCTCTTTTTAACTCATGCTTCCAGATGTAGTCGAACGTAGAATAAGACCGCTGCCGACGGGTTGCGTCTGCTTCCTTGGTCTCCTGTTGACTTTTGAACTCTGTCACACACGCACATACACATTCCCGTAGCTAGTTTCAATGTCTTTTCATTTCAATTATGTACACATGTCATTCCTTTTGTTAATGTATTGTATTTGTTTTATACTCATTGTTTTGTGTTTTTATATTTACCCGGACTCACATGAGTTCGCTAATATTGTTTGCGGGATAAATGCTTCGGGAGCTCATAAATATTTAATACACAATGTCTATACTCATCACAACCAAAGAGGTGATACCTGCAACATCATGGTGACTTATTTATACCCAAACATACCAGTATCCCGCAACATGATCGTGTTATCATATATCTTCCCCAAGCCCTTTAAGTTGGATGTGTTCAACTGGCGTAAAAGGCTGTTATGGATATAAATAGTCTGGTCTTCGACATGGTTTGGTGTAAGTGCTGGGATGCGAATTTCGCTGGTACTAAGGTTGCTGCTGGGTGCAGGCAAGTTCTCATCATTGCCTTTAGATATTGGTGTGCTGACAGTTGATGGGTTCACTGATGGGCCTGATGTAACTGTGGGAGGGTGCTGCGTCTGCTGATGCGTTTGTTGTTGCTGGCTTGGCTAAGTTCCCTGGATTTGGGAGGAAGACTGTTAGCACCGGTGGGTGTATCCCGAGGGCCTTCTGGTCCGTTATGCTGCCCACAATCGATCTCGTTGGAGGGAATGCACGGAAGGGAGAATGTTATCTTTAGGAGTGTAACACTTCTAGATCCGCCCACTTTGATGACACACTGATCGAACTGTTTGACTTCGATTACAGCTGTTTAAGATTTTGACAGGTTGACAGACAGACGGAATTTTATCTAATTTTTTTCTATGGTGGACATATCTGCAAAAATTACTTGCGGAATATAACATGAGCGCCTTTTTATATAATTTTTTTAACTACCCAGAAATCTTAAAGATTTAGAAAAATGTTATTCGTGATCTAATGTTTTATTAAATTTTAGGTACTTTGGCATTAAATTTGCTAGAGTTATCACTCTTATTTTCTGATAATGCCGTGTATTACAAGGTCCGTATTTACAAAAAAAACGTGCATGTTTATACACACACAAAACAATTCACAATACTTTTACAAATATTGGGGGTCGCAGAATTGTAGTAAGCTTTTTCCGTTTATGATAAGTAAATATTGATTTTACTAAATAACAATATCACCTAACTGGACTGTCCTGAGTAAGACGATAAACTAAATCCGACAGCAAGGCCTTTCATCAGGAGGTTTTGAGGAGCGTGGTACCACCTCTTAATTGCTGATGTTCCCAGGTCCACCCTGACCCGGGGTGGTAGCTCCTGTTAGGATCCCAGCTATGGTGCAAATAGTTAACCCCAAACTGGGATCAAAACACTATAAAAGTGTAAAAATAGGTTTTAATGCCAGCAGTACTTTTCTAGAAAAACTATTACCAGAAATACATTTTTGAAAAAGAAAAATATTATCAGCTATACATTTTGGGGGAAAAATATTACCAGCAATAAAAATCTTGTCGGCATTAAATAGCCCATTGAGGTTAAAACAAACCAAATCTAACTGGGGTAAATTAATAAAGAAATTTAAAAGGTTTCAAACTTTAAAAAAATATAATTAAATTTTAGAAAAATTAAAACAATTTTAAAAATTCATTATTCATCTATAAATTTGATTTTCTTAAGGCAATAGTGCCCATAAAAGCAAAAAGCTTTTCCAATAATTAATGTCTTCGGTTTATTGCATTTTTTATTTTACAATTCAAATCAGATTTTTGGCAACTGGGAGCCCTGTTTTATAAAAAAAAAAAAAAAAAAAAATTGATGATTTAAATTCTCCAAGGAGTTCTGCTTAAACATTAAGTTGTACAAAAATTAATTTCTCAAAATTTCATAAGTGGAAGGTAACAGATGTAAAAAAAAAAATTGTTTTTACAAAGATGCTCTAAGAAGGTACATTTCTAAAATAATTTAATTCATTTGTAAATAAGTCCTGAAAGTTTCATTAAAATCCGACAATTATTTAATTTTTGCAAGAATTTCCAAATGAATATCTTTTTCACCAAAAAAATAGACGTTAAAATTCTTTTAATCATTGGTTTCCCCTCCCTCAGGCACAAGAAAAACAAGATTTTTGACCAAAATTTCGAATATTCTAAAAAGGATTTTAAAAAATATATATAAAAAAATTATTTGGTCTTTCTTCTTAATAACATCACGGCTGTAAAAAAAAAAAATGAAAAAAAAATGGCTGTACTGGCCTTAAATGGTAACCCGTCTAAGAGAAAGAAAACTCTGAATTAAACACTGTGAAGTAGACAACGGGAACGAACGCCACTGTTTTTCGCAAAAAGTCATGGTAATTCACAGGTAATGAAGAAAAGGTGGAGAGCCATGATCACCATCGTTCTGAATGGACATGGAATTTTTCGGAAGGATTGTTAGTTAATCGTATATTTCCAACAAGAACGAATCATCTTTTCTTTTTTGTCTATCCCTTTTTAAAGTGAATTGATTAATTTATTGGGTACGATTTAGTGGTGTGCTGAAGAGTGAAGTTTTTTAATTGATAATTTCATAATTAAGATGAAATAATTTCCGTGTTTTCAACTGAACGACTCGTCAAGAGTAATATGAAAATTTCTCAAAATCTTATTCCGTTCAGGATAACTTTTAAAATATTTACAAAACAATAAAACAGACGACATTTAAAAAGATTATTTTTTAATTAAAAATTAAAACTGTTCTTCAATCACTGAAAATTGACAAAGCTTCTTTTTTTCTTTATCTGGAAGAAAATTTACAATAGGTTGGGTTCTTCCACGCGAAAATGCGTCTCCATTGTTTTGTGTTCGTCGACCATTGCTTTAAAAAAATAATAATATAAATATGTGAAAAAAAAGAAAACCTGAATCGCTTTCACTTTTTTTTTTCTGGAATATGCGCGTATTTTAAAAATTGTTTTAAAATATTTGTTCTGAAAAGAATGAAAAGCTATCAAGTGAAAGAAATTAAAAATAGGACCCACCCCTCAAAAATGAAAAAAAAAAGTTAATTTGGTTTTGAATCCAACACAGACAGATATTTTAGTTACGATATTTTTTTTCTTCTGAAATCTGAGATATTGTGACATTGCTTTATTTTGTATACGTTCCTTTCCTTCGCTAACTCCGTCCTTTCTTTTTCGACTTAGAAAAAGAAAGCAGTTAGTATATCCTCTTTGAAATTATGCGTTTAAAGAGAAGACTGAAGATTCACCCAAATTAAAACAAGACAATAGCGTAGAGAATAAGAGGACTTGAAATGAAAACCGGCTGGTGGGTAGAACTAGCTCGCCGGGAAACACGTGTCTGCGTAAAATGGTAACGGATGTCGGTAGTCACGTGTGCATTAGGTCACATGGCCCACCGCTCAGTCGCCTGACAAGTTTCCTTTCTTTCTCTTTTTTTTTTTTTCACCCCTACATCGTTCCTTCACTCTAACCACTCAGAATCCCTCGAAGCTCTTAGAACAAATATTGTTGTCTGCCAGCCTCAACTAGTTCGATCACTCTTTCTGACTCAATAATGTTGGTGTGGTTTAAATTTCTTTCTATCTCTCCCTTTCTCTCGAGTAGATGAAAATAAATGTTTCATCGTTTCTTTTCTGCTTTCTTTATTTCTCATTTCTTTTTAAAAACATTCTTTGAATGTTCATCGACATTTGGGCTTTTCTAAGAAGAGCTTTTACTTTCTTTTTCAATCACCGTCTGCTTTTTAAAACCCTCTCATTCACTTTTTAATTCATTCTCTTTTTTTCATTCTTGTTTCGGAGTTATCATTCCTTCTTCTTATCTGTTTTCGTTCCTACTTCTGTTGCTTTTTCATTCTTTTTCTCTCTTTTTTATTCTTTCGCTTGTCTTTTTAATTCCCTTTCAGTACTGATCTCTTTTCCATTTTTTTATCTACTTTCTTTTTAAATTCCGTTTGCTCTACTTTTTCATTCTTTCTTCTTATCTATGTTTCATTACTTTTTTGATCGGTTATTCATTCATTCATATGTTCTTCATTCCATTCTTTATCTGATCTCTTTTCAATTTCTCATCCTCATTTGTCTCTTTTTTTCCGTTCCTTCTTTTTGCTCTCTTTTTTCTTATTTTCTTTTACTCTCTTTTTTCATTCCTTCTTTTTGCTATCTTTTTCATCCCTTTTTGTTATCTTTTTCATTCTTTCTTTTACTCTTTTTTTTTCATTCTTTCTTTTAATCTCTTTTAACGATCTTTTTCATTTTTTACTCTGCTTTTCATTCCTTCTTTTTGCTCTCATTTTTATTTCTTTTTATTCCTTCTTTTTGCTTTTTTATTTCTTCTTTTTGCTCTTTTTTCATTCTCTCCTCTTTAGTCTTTCTAATTTCTTTTTCAATCATTCTCATTGCTTTTTTTTTTCATTACTTCTTGCTCTCTTTTTCATTCTGACTTGTATGTTCTTTTCACTTCATTTATTATTTTTTTTTCACTTTCATTCGTTACTCTTTGGTTATACTCATACATGTTTTCTGAAATTTTAATTTATTCATCTAAATTTTTTCATTATCATCTTTGTCGTTATTTCTTTCTCGCCTATTCTTTTTCCTTTTCACTTATTTCTCTTTCTTTCTTGTCTTATTTACTTTCTTCCTTCCTTCTTTTAATTCCCCTCTTACTGCTGTATTTTTCTTTTCTTTTCAAATTGTTCTTTCTCGCTACTGTTTTTCTAAGAATTTCCCCCTCCTTTTATTACCACACTCTTTAAACATTACACACCGACATGTCACATCGTCGTTGCCTCGATTTTTTCTCCTTCCTGAAATCCCTAACCATTCAACCACCCTCTATTAACCCCACACACTTTAATCCACCTCCCTCCTCTCGTCTCTCGCAATACAGGTCTCCTCATTCTAAAGGCAAAGTAAGGAGGCGATTGGGATGACGGTGGCTTGGCTTGTAGGAAACCATTTCTGTGTGAGGTGGGAAAAGAACACGAAGCAAACCCGGGTCTTTTTATTTGAGTACGTGCGCGCGTGTTTACGCGGAGTTTTTCCACGTAAGTTTCCAAACATATTTGCCCACTTGAGGTAATTCATGCAAAAAAATAAATAAATAAAATATTCTAAGAAAACTTGGCGGGCGCATGTGCAGGAAAAACAAAACCACGCTTTTGACTTGTCTACAAACAGACTTTGCTAAGCGTATTTTTCTACAGAAACAGGAAAACGATTTATTATATTAATTAAAAAAAAAAGAACAACTAAATAAACGCAGAAAAGGCTAACAATTAATTACAGATCTACGCTTATTTATCTGTAAGCTGGCCACAATATAGCCTCCCTCGAGAAATATTATTTTTATTAGCCGCAAAAAAAGGTTTATGATCTTTAAAACCGGCATTTATTTGAAAGAAAACTGAAGTCTGATATGAATGTATAATGGGATATTTTTCAAGGCACCTCGACGTGATGCAATGGTTAGCAAGCTTGTCTCGCTAGAACAATTATGGCTTAGTAGTGAGTTCGATCCTCACTGGGTGCCCCATACTTTCGGCCTTGTGTCACATGTAAGCTACGCTTAAAAAATTACGGCACATTGAGGTGGTGTAATGGTTAGCAAGCTTGTCTCGCTAGAAAAATTACGACTGAGTAATGAGTTCGATCCTCACTGGGTGCCCCATACTTTCGGCCCTGTGCCATATCTGAGCTACGCTTGGAAAATCTCTATATTATTATCAAATGGGATAATTTGTTTAGCCTTTGAGACACCTGTTTCTTACTAGCGCTCCCAGAAACAGGAAGTGATATACTCAAATGTTCGAGGAATTGGAATAGAGACTGTCATTTGTCAAGTAAAAGAAGGTTTCCCGTGTTTCACCGGATCTCTCGTATATCACTTGAAAAATCATTCCACCATAAAAAGAAATCTGTTATCTATCGGGATTTTCTCTCTCTCTCTCTTTCTGTTGTGGAGGCCCATTTTACGTTTTAAATTCTCAGAAATTTTGGGCAGTACCTGTTGTTGTGTAGGAGTACAGTGCAACCTGGGACACCTCCACTTACGAAAAGCTCACCATACGAACAAAAATTTGTCAGAAAATTCGTTTCCACTTATGAATTAATTTCGACTTACGAAATTAAAAATATGCTACTCGCCACTGCATTTCAAAATAGATATTTGACATAAATGTACCATTGTACCGTAAATACTTTTTAATCTTATACTGTATATAGTATTATACAGCATTACAGTATTTTTATACTGTATTTTATACTGTACTGTACTCTACTAAATATTTGCAGATAATTCTTATATTTTTATGTTTTATATACAGTGTAACCCGGATATAAGAGAGTTGTCGGGACCGAAGTCGTCTCTTATATCCGGGTCACACTGTAGTATATATTATTATATTATATTTTATATACAGTACTGTGTTATTATACATATTTCTATATACTGTTCCATCATACTAGAGTGTAATGCTACGAGTATTGTATCATCCCGTTCAGTCCTCTTCGTTACATCGTAGAATAAATATTTTTAGTGTACACATAGTTGTGATTATATTAGTTTAAAAAATAGTAATGTGCAAAAAATTATGTACAGCAATGAATACAGTACATGCACATTACTGTACAGTACAGTAACATGTTGTAAATTTTATTAAAATTATTGAATTAAAAGTATGTAAAATGTGACAATGCTGAGTTCGTTTCGTTTAATCTCTACGTAATGTAAAGTGTGTTTTAGTCTAATATACAGTGTATCATCATTGAATTGTAAATTGATATCAGTGCAGTAGTAAAAATATTTTAAAAAATTATAAAGTTTAATTAGTGTAAAATAAAATGTACAAAATGCAAATACAACGCGTAAATTACGCAGGAAAATACACGACACACCCAGTTCAGGTTGATTTGTACATTTTCATTACTTGAGTGGCTCTTGACTTGTATTGTGGGGGAACAATAGTATTAAAAAAACGTCGATTATGTGCCCTACCACTGAAATTTGCAAGTACATTCTCATGTATTCCCCTCGTATTCCATTAGTAAAAAAAGGATTTACATTCACATAGGTTCTTTAGAACCGTGACTTTTTGAGCAGGCTCCCGAGAGGATGCTTTTCCGATCACTAACTTCATCATCTAGGGTTAATCGTTATATTTTCTACGTCTCCTCATAATCAGCACTTCTTACCTCTGCTTGCGCTTATACAACCATCTCATTCAGTAACCCTCTACCTTGAATGGCTTTTGGGCTTTGTATTGAGAGAACGGTAGAGTAATGGATAGAGGAATCGGAGAGCCGAGTTCGAATTCCATTCGAATCCATTACATTCATTTATGTGCTAATACCCTTGGGAAAGGTATGAATATTCTTCTTCTTCGCCCAGCTATGGGTAAATAGCAGGACAGACTGGGTTCTATAGCTTTGGATGGCAACTGGTCTACCACAGAAAAAATAGCAACCTACTAAGTTATGTATCGAAAGATACATGATCGCCTAAGTGTGTATCACGCATGGTACATGACTGACTGATTGAGAGAACAATAACAATAAAAAAATTACTATTTTCAAAATATGCACGCCTTCGATTGGTCACAGTGCAAAATATTACCTCTTATAGCCACTGGTATCAAATACCAAGTGAGGCGTAACGCTATACGAGCGTGGGTGTTTTCGTCCGTTTAGGATTTTCACACATCGCTGGTCTCCGGATGTGGTCGCCTCGTATTTTGTCGTTGTGTACCTTCTCATTGCGTCGGGTCGTCGTCTTGTTGATCTGGAGACTTTCTCGAAAAGTCAAAAGATTATTGGTAGAATGTATAAACGTTGATGAAAAAAAAAACTCCCAACAATTTAATACGATCGGCTCTCAAAGGTTACAATCACTCCTGATTGATTTTTTTTTTTTTTTTTACTAAGATCTTCAAAGGGTTAACTGCAAGGTTAGACGTTTGTGTCTGTGTGTTGGGACTTCTTTCAGCTTCAGGAGAGAAAAGTAGAAATACATCGCTCTCTCTGGACGCAGTGAACAATTCTCGGGTGCGAACTAACAAACGAACTAACTGGCCTATTTTTTTTTTAAAATCATTTCACTCCAAGCAAGGTAATAAAGCCACTAAGACGCAAAAGTTATTAAGTGTTAGAGAGTATGAAAAAATACTGTTAAGGAGAGAGAACAATAAAAGAACAAGAATTAAGAAGACAGAAAATAATGATTGACATTGCATTTAATTTTTTGAAGATCAAAGTTGACTGGAAAGCCATAAGCCGGAAGAGAGTTCCACAAGCGAGAAGTGTGAGAGAAGAAACGGTTAGCATAGAACTTACGGTTACATCCGGCCAATTCAACTGTAAAATGATGAGACCTAGCTGCCAATCTAGTAATGCGCTTAAGTTCATAAAGTCTAAGTACCATAGAGGAAAGTTAATCAGGACAATTATCATGAAAGTATTTATAGAATTTTATTGCTTGACCAATTCAGAGTTGATTAGTGCCGCTAATACTTTGCCAAAAAGAAGCATAATAATAATAAATCTATAACTGGAAGGATGAGACAGTTCATCCGAGTTCTTGTATAGATATTTATATAGGGAACGACATTAATGGATAACATCTTCAAATAAAAAAAAAACACCATCCTATCAAGGACGCACATGGCTATATTTTAAACCATCTCCGACCAGATATGACTCGTTCAAAAGTGCCTTCAGTCAGATTCTAGATTCAGATATTTTGGTAAGAATCAATGTAAATTTGGCTGAATAGTTCGCTAAATAAACATTTCCTTGATTTGGCTGGGGTTTGCAGAATTTTAAATACATTAATCTTGTAAACACAACTTCCTTGGGAACGAGAAGTGAGGTAGGGAAAATTCAGCTGTATTCAATTTACTAAATCCTACTAGGTTTATTTTTGGGTTCAATTTCCGCCGATACCTTCCTTATAAGAATTTTATTAGTTCTGATAAATAATTTTAAACGTAGCCTTGTTCCATCAGGTTAAAATAGAGTTAACTAATCTTCTATGTTTCCCCACTCAATATATTTATTCCTTCACTTAGAATTCATAACTCTCTCAGTACCGCACTAAACAATATTGTATGCATTATTATAACTTCACTCTCCTGTTTCAAAAAGGAAAAAAAAAATTCACAAAATTATTTTTAAGAGCATTTATAAACTATCACACTATGAAGAGAAGTTTTAAAAACTTTCAGAAATATCCGTCTATATTTCTGAGATGAGGTATTGTAACTATTTGCATTATTTACATTGTTCGAACTGTTATCCTCATCTTTATTGTCATATCGCTCCGGTCAAGTGAATAGAAGTGTTGGTTGAAGTAATTCAGTCACTTGATCAAAGAGTTGTGAGTTCAATACCTGCTCACAGCAGAGGTGAAAAAATATCGTAGAGTTGAGTTATTAAAGGGAAATAAATGAAACTGGGATGCGAAGAAAAGGCACGTGGAACTAGAACAATCTATTCCAGTGGACGAAATAAAGGGTTTAGTTCAAAATTCCAACGTATATCACCTGAAGAAGGCCGGAGCGCACAACGACCGAAACGAATATGAATATGACAATAAAGATGAGGACAACAGTCCGAACAATGTAAATGTTATGGTGAAACACACCTATTCTATAGTTAATAGACTCTCCCACTTAATATAAGTAAGAGTAGTAAGAAAAACAAGGGTCAGTCGATGTCGGACGACCGGCTGAACGGTTGAACTCTCTGCCTTCGGGCGGTGAGGAACCAGAACGAGGCTACGCCGAGGGGCGGAGTCTCGTTCGGGAAGGTAAACCGGCCCTGAGCCCGTTTATACGGGTTCAATGGGCATATTTTGGGGCCGAGCCCACGGCTCGGAGAACCCACAAAAAATAACCGACAGTTGGGGGGGGGGGTGACTGAATATCCAGTCGATGTCGGACGAAAGTAGTCAGCAACCACAACAAGATTACTCTGCGTAATACCTATTATATCAAGTTCCTAACGTTTTGTACGTCGAACCTATTTTAGGACCGATTTAGTACAAATACAAGCCTCCACTGCGAAATAACTCCACAGCAGTAAATAATGTAAATAAGTTCAGGAATATGATTAATGATTTTTATAGACCCCTTTTTAATACTATATTTCTTCAGGACGTAAGCGATTCCTTTTCTTTGTTATTTGTAAATTGCTATGATTTATTTAGATAGATAGAATATTTTGGCACTGTCTTCACCACAGTTTTGAATTTAGAGTTGTTCCTCAGAGTTGACTGGTTGCCATTGAAAGTTAGTGAAACCAGTATACCCTGCTATTTAATCCATAACTGGATGGCAAGAATAAATAGATTCATGCCTTTCCAAAAGGCAAGACTGAAGACAATAGAACTAAACCGGAAATTGAAAAGTGATAGCCGTATAACTGTTAATATGTGACTTTGCATAAATGATACATGACAACCATTAAAAGAAGTGGCTAGCAAGCATTGAGAAGAATTTGGCATAGAACGAAACTACTAGAAAAAGTCATGTTGCAATTCATCAGCAAGCAAGAAAACAGCAGTGAAATTGAAATGAAAGAGATGAAGAAATATCTCTTTGAAATAAGCATCAAAATAATTTATTCATATTTTATAAATATTGTTTTGGCGATTGTCTAGTGTATTTTGAAAATGTGATGAGAATGATTCACTCATAATGCCAGGAATAATTTCAATACCTTTGAAATAAGGCAATAAAAAGTTTAATTTGCACATTTTTGGACACGCACGGTCCGTTGTCTGTAGCGGGTTGCACATGTTGCCGCAATAAGTAAAAATCGTCAGTTTTTTATATGGCCTTTTAGGAGCTTGAAAAGGCTTTATTTACATTATTCGGACTATTGTCCTCAACTTTGTCGCTATATTTATCACAACATTTCGGCCGTTGGTTGTTCAGTTCGACATTACAAACACCTGAAGAAGGCCGGAGCGTACAAGGTCCGAAACATTGTAATAAATATGGCGACAAAGATGAGGACAATAGTCCGAATAATATAAATTATGTACATAATACGGCATCTCAGAAATATAGACAAATATTGAAAAGGCTTGACGATATTTATTTTTATCTCGCTTCTCATTAGTTAAAATATATATGTGTGTGTGTGTGTGTGTGTGTGTTAACCACGTGGACGGTAGAGTAATGGATAGCGGCTCGAACTGAGGAATCGGAGAGCCGAGTTCAAATTCTAGTCGCATCCATTACATTCACTTACCTTGGGAAAGGTATTAATCCTCTTCTTCTCCCCTCATCTATGGGTAAATAGCAGGACAGACTGGGTTGCCTTGGATAGCAACTGGTCTACCGCAGAAAGAAATGGCAACATACTGCGGGAAAAAGTAATCTACCTAGTCAGTCATGTATCGAAAGATACATGATCTTATCATGCATGGCACATAACTGGTGTGTTCTCTACTGTGTCCGCGTCTAAAAATATGGGACTTGTAATTTTTTATGACCTTGAACTGATGTTCACACTCTATAGATTTTTAGTGCTTTTTCCATGATTCAGTTTTTGCAGAAAAGTTTTAACACAGACTAAGCCTATTCTTAACTTCCATATATTAATTACTTTTATTTTATTAAATATCTTATATCTATTTTAAAAAATTCAAATGAAAACTTTTCACTGCATTTATTCCTGTTCACAAGCCGTAGATACGTTTTTCCCATTCAAACAAATCGTATTTTTTCAAACTTTATTCTACTTCTATTACTTTTTTCCAACAACCATAGACAGTTCATTTTGAAAGATCCATCGCTTGACTTCCGTCCCAAGTGAATTCTCTCTTATTATTCTTTTAGAATAAATTTATCGCAAATTCTCCTTATTTTTCGAGTGACCTGCTTTTAAGAATAATCCGATGCCACAAGATTACTCCATGTTACAATTGGATTTTGATGGCAGGAAATCGCTCCTTTTAGCTTGGATTTGAGAACAACCTGTTTTAAGAATACAACAATTCAGAACCATTAACTTTCTTCCTCCTTCCCATACTCCTGTTTTTTTTGGGTTTTTTTTCTCCATTCCTCAGACTCTGGATTGATTGTTAAGAATAAATCAGGAACACAAAAATAATTCGTTTTAAAGCAAGCTTCCAAGAAGCACACTCTAACAGCTTAGAGAAGTAACAATCTTAGTCTGTGTTCCCCGACGTCCTGTCCGCGTAAAATATCACTGCGTTTATTACCTTCGTCTGTCTTAGTGTTTACGTCCATTATTGTGCTAAATTCAATCAACCCTATTTTTTCACCCGTTCTAATATTCTTCTATAATTATTTATTCAGCTTAGAGTTTTATTCCTACGTGTATACACAGTAATGTATCATGTGTGAACTTCCATTATTTTATTTTCTTAGAAAATACAACCAGGAATTCCTTGAAAATTACATAAATTTAAGCGCTTGGTTTATAACAGGAGTAGATAGGTTTGCCTATCGTTTAGTTCACACTCTTCCCCGACCTTTTGAACAGGAGTAGAGGTTTATCCGATGTTTCCTGCTCAGGATGGGGTTTCCGGTTCCTTTTAAAATCTTCTCATTCTCTTTCATGCCTAGTAGCTTATTGCGTCTTAGTGACATTATCGCCTTGCTAGTGGCGATTAAAAAAGTGTAAAAAAAATAGCAGTCTATGCCAATTTAAATTGCTATAAAAATGATATTTTATTCTATGATTATATACTTTGGTTTTACTATCAAATTTACTGGTAATTGATAATGATTAATTAACTAAACATCCGTGGTAATTAATGACTTTGTTAATGCTTCCCGCCCGCAAGCGGCCATGTCGGACTAAAAATGACGGTAAGTATCGAGGGTTACGGAAGGTTATTATAAAATTACAATAAATGACAATAACAAAGCTTATTTCTCCCACGGGTTAAAAAAAAATCGTGAGCCACTTAAAGAGATTATTTTGAAAAGAATACACAAGAAAAGAATTAATTCAACAAAATCATTTATTTAAACTTATATATTATGAAATGGACGAAGTATTAACAACATTACCGACCTGAATGTCCGACAAATTTTCATAGAAAATATGCGTCCTCCGACAGGAGTCGAACCTGTATCCTATACGGAACCGTCATATAGCCTGACGTGCTTTTACCGATTGTCGTTAATACTGTTTATTATAAACAGAGCATTTACTTAAATATTTGTATCTAAAAAAAGAACGTATAAACATAAAAAAATGTCTTAAAATAATTATCGGACATTGTCCATTTCATAATGCGTGACGTCATTTGTTTACATTTGGATATGCATCGAGCAGATATGAATGTACGACAGAAAATCATGGAGAATTGTAGTTTAAAAACAGTAAAATCGACCTTGCTAACGGAGACGCTCCTCTGTAGCTCAATCGGTAAAAGCACGTCAGGCTATATGACGGTTCCGTATAGGATACAGGTTTGATTCCTGTCGGAGGACGCATATATTCTATGAAAATTTCTCAGACATTCGGGCCGGTAAATGTCGTTAATACTGTTTATTATAAACAGAGCATTTACTCAAATACTTGTATCTATAAAAAGAACGTATAAACATGTTAAATTTATATGTAATACTATACAACCTTGGCTGGGGGTTTTGTAAGCAAGTGTATCATAGTTCGCACTGATGACATTAGAAAGGCATAAATTTATCTCTTTTCCTCACCCTCACAGCTATGGGGTAAATAGTGTGGCGGAATACTAGTTTTGTTTGTGTAACTATTAATCACCAATATGTTGCCGGAATCAACACATTGGATAGTAAATATTTACGGGGTCCTGGAATATTTATCCCAGAAACAATAATGGCAGATGCAATGTGAGTCCAGGTAAAAATGAATAACACAAAACAATATAAAACAAACGATAATGCATGTATTAATTAACAAAAGGAATTACGTGTGTAAATAATTGTAACGAAAGGAAAAAAAACATTAAAACAATTTTCAAGAAAAATGCGTTGTATATGTGTGTGAAACAAGCGTGCGTGATAGACACGTGTGTATATGTGTATATCAGTGGCGAAAGATAACTTGGATCCAGGGCATGCAATCGCGAATATTTTGTCATATACGGCCTACTGTAATATTTCGTAACTTACTGTTTGTCAACAACTCTCCAAGCTATTTGCTACTTCAACAGCTGCGTAAGAAAATGGGACCCCAACTTCGCAAAAAAGTTGTTTTTCGCTGCTTTTTTTTTTTAAGCAGTTTTTGTTTTAACGAGACGTACACATTTTTGTTTTAATTAAAAGACATTTTAAATAATTTTTATCGCTTAACAACAGGTATCAGAAATTGGCTTGCTTTGCTTGATGAGTGGAAAAATGAAAATTCGTAATTTTGACGTATGATGTCAAAATTACGAATTTTCTTACGTAGCCGTTGAAGTATCAAGTAGTTTGTAGAGTTGTTGACAGACATACAGTAAGTGACGAAATTTTTATTTTTATTTAAGATCTACATAGTATTGAGTACGTTTACTGTACATTTTTTTTTATATCAGTTTAATTAGCATTGTTAATATTAGCCATTTTCTTATCAGGAAACATTTACCATTCAATGACCAAGCAGTGCTGTCGGTTGAAATTTATAAAATCTTTCTCTTAAAACAATTTTTCAGGAAAATAGATTTCTTAAGTCCAGTAACTGATAACGCTCTTTCCGATATTGATTGGGGTGGGTCTTTTCCTAAGATTTTATTTGAAGTATTTTTGAATGTCAATATTTACATTATGCCATTTTTTTTTTCATTTTTTTCAAATGATGATGTGACACGTTAATGTAGCTCTTCCGTAAAAACGAAGTAGCTGAAAGAGAACTTTCGAAAAGGCGGGAATACCTATGATAGATATTTAGACAGCAATCTTAATACATGTATGGAATTTAAAGATTGTTGTGTTTTTTGTAGGTGAATGTGTCTTCTCATGTAAATTATTGAAGAAGTGTGCAAAAATTTGGGTTTCTACTGTTTATTCTTTTCTTTTCTGTTTATTCTTTTCTTTTCTGTTTTATATTGAAACTGCAGGGAAACAAAATCCTCAATGTATCCTGGCTATGTTTGTTTCATTTTTCTAGTCCAGAAGTAAGTTAGAATAAGAATGATTAAAATGGTCGAGCACAAGTCAGCTTTGCGCTGATTTGGAACTACCAAATTACTGACTTGAGTAGAGCTTCAAAACACGTCCGAGCACTCTGCGTTGGAAAGTGGAAAGAGAAAAATTCTGTCCTTTCTGGATTTGGGATGCATTTATTTATTATATTATTTAGAGGAATTGATTAAAACTTTACAAAATGGGAAATAATGATTTCCTTTTAATATTTTAATAGTTTAGTAAGTTTATGAATAAAAAAAACTCTTTTCATATTTATTTCTTTATAAATTGATAAATTATAATTATTGCATCGTATTAGTTTTTAGAATGTTGCATAATAAAATTATTCTTGTTTAATAGTGTTTAATATTTTTGTTGCAAATTCTCAAGAACAAAAAAAATGTATAAATTCACTTTCATTATATGTTTAGGTTTTATTCCAGTTCTCAACGTCGCTTTTTTAAAACAATAAACATTGTCGAAGAGTGAATGTAATAAAGAAGAAAAAGGTGTCGTGTAAAACTGTCCTTTTGAAACTATTTCTTATTGTGGACATGTTTCTCCATGCTTGCCTTTATTTCATTTTCCCAACACATGTTTTGTTAAAAACCATGAAAAATGTTTTTACTAAATTTGTAATTAACTTTTACCTTGCACCTCTACACACAACAATAATTATTAAAACCTAGCCATCTGACTATATTTATTGCTTCTTTGAACGCCAGTACATCGCCATCCCTATTTATATTAATATGTAAATTACATTATTATAATTAAAATTGTAAATGAACGAATAGAATTTTTGTAAAATTTCATTTTTTATTGGAAACGTTTTTTTTTTGTTTTTTTTGCTTCAGACAATATTGTCCTAACATATTATTCATAAAAGCAATTTAAATCTTTTCTTATTAAACAATATCTTAGTCTTATTGCGTTTTGTAACTTACAATTCAGTGCTGATTTTCGGTAACTGGTAATCCGATTTTACAAAAAAAAATTGATGATTTAAATTCTTCAAAGACTTTTGCTTTTAACTAATATAATCAATAAAAATTATACCTTTGAATTTCTCGAGTTTTTTCATAAAATTTCGTAAACAAGGTATATAATATATATATATATATATATATATATATATATATATATATATATATATATATATATATATATATATCGAGACTTTATGAAAAGGAAAAACATTTCTAAAATAATTTCATTCATTTGTGAATAAGTCCTGAAAATTTCATTAAAATGTGACAATTATTTGATTTTTTTTAAAGAATTTCCAAATCAATGTCTTTTTTTGCAAAAAAAAAAAAATCGTTAAACTTTAATGTGTTTTTTTAAGTCCATCCATATGATAATAAAGAAAAAAAATTTCGTATGTTCTAAAAAGGATTTAAAATTTATTAAAAATAATAAAAAATTTGTTAATATATATTTTTGAATAAAACTTACTTTTCAGCAAGTTTGGGGAATTTGTTCTTAATGTGCCATTTTTTCAGCAAATTTATTTTTAATAAATATAAAAAAATTGTATATCTAATTTATTATGATATTGAAGAATGTTCTGTTATTGTTAAGTTTTTGACGAGTAACTCATTCTAATTCATGTTGCTTTTTATCGCAATATTGTTTCTTAATCCTCCAATTGCTCAACGATTTACAAACAAAAAGCAATTATTAAAAATTTATATATATTGTCGAACTCGCATCTCTTATTTTGAAGTTTAAAAATTTTCAATTAGGGCTACGGAAGCCAAACAATATAAATCATCTTAATCGCCTTTACGTTCTGTATTTTATCGTTTTTTTTTTTTTATACAAAATATTATTACTTTTAAACTCTAAATAAAATCATTGTCAATTTTTTAAATATTCAATTAGTTTTTTTTATTGCTGTTTTTTTATTTATTATTTATTTATTTCATTTTTATTTTATCATCCTTCGATTTAGTTAAGGTTAATAGGAAATATCAATAATTGTCGAAAAAATTTTTTATGTTTTTTAAAAAAAAATATGATGGAGAATTTAAAAAAAAAAAATTTTTAAACTAAAATATGTTTATTTTCTACGTATTTATTTTCGGTAAAATCATTTTTACTAGACTTAATGTAGCAAACAGCACAAATTTAAAATAAATGTTTGAAGAATTTTGTTTTTTTTTTATTTTCGAAAAATGACTTCTTATCATTTTTCGCTGGAAAAAAGCAACATTAGTCTTTAAAAAAACAGAGGTCAATTCTAATCATATTTAAGTTGCAAGAATGAGACACACTGTCTTCGAATTTTTTTTGCGTGATTATGGTTCCCCTTTCATCTAAGTTTACAATAATTACTACATAATTTTGTTTCTATAGGAAGAAAAAATGATTGAACTTCAGTTTATTTCATTATGTGTTGAATTATTCTCGATATAAGATCTTGATATCTTTCTTAGTGTTTGTATTCGTTTTTTTCATTTTATTAATTTTTTTTTTGAATAAAGTTAAGTATCTTTTTCAAAGATTTTAATTTGATTTTAACTCTTTCCCAAAGTTTTTCTATTGCATTTTTCATGACTAACTTGCTTTTAAACCTTCAAAAATAAATATTTATAAGGTTCATTTATTTTCATATATCGATATTTTCTTTCCGGTGGAATTAGTCAAGTTAATTAACATTTTCAATCTTCTGCTTTTAAAGTTTCATACAAAATTTAATCTGAGGAAAAATTTTTAAAAATTTTCTCCGCCTCATAAATATATTGGTTAAATAGCAAAATAACACTAAAATAGACTTTTTTTTACCTCGAACTTTTAATTTTAAATTATTCTAATTTAGAAAAAAAAATTTAAACCTAAATTTAAAAAAAGAGGGTTAAAAGATAGCACTCCATTATTTTCCCTAAGAAATTGTGTCAATTCAATGAATAAAAAAAGAAAATGAAAAATCTATAGAGAATTAAAGATCGGACTTAAATCCTTTGGATATGGTAACAATAAAATCAATAATTGACGACTTGGCCTTCTTTACAGGGAAAGTTACAAAAAAAAAAAGCCTTAAAGCAATTTTTAAATTGTCTCGGTCCGATATTGTTTCATTTCCTTCCGCAGCTTTGAGGCCCATTTTTATTTTAATATTTTTAAAATATTTTACCTTTAATTATAAAATATGAATATAAAAGTTGCTATTGAATATATATATTATCTTTAGACGTTTATATAAAATAACAACAAAATTATCCAATATCCGTGTAACAAAAATTGTCCATTTGTTAGATTAAGCTTTGAACTGTTGTATCTTAGAAAAATGATTAAAGATATCTTACTGGAATTCTCCGAGGTTTTTATAACACTATTGGACTCTACTTTTGAGCAATAAGAATGTATAATTACTCTCCAAGCTTAACAGAAGAATCATGATGAAATCGATCATAAAACAAAAATGACATGTTCATCATTAATTAATCATAGCTAAGGATCGGAAGCTCATGAAGGATTGAAATAAAGTTATATATATATATATATATATATATATATATATATATATATATATATATATATATATTATTCAGGATCATTTTCAAACTTATTCAAGATGATCTTCGCCCTCTCTAACCTTCTAACTTTCTGTCCTGGAGTAAGAAAGTGCCTCACAGGTTTCACGTACAATTTTTTCATTTCAAGTTTTTTTTCACTGCTCTTTGAACTGTCATAGCTGAAACTCCTCTCTCACGTGCCAAACGTCTTATGGATTGAGTTGGATCTTTTCTAATTGATCTCTTTAGCTCTAAGTTGAAATGATGATCCCTCTTCCTGTTGTGACCTCCTGATCCAGTTTTCCTCTCTACTGTTCCCTCTTTTTAAACTTATTCACCGTTCTCTTGATGGTTCTTGAATGGACTTTGAAGATGGAAGCCAGAATATGAATGTTGGTACCATTACTGAAGGCCTGAATGATCTTTTTCCTCTCACCATTGCTCAGTTGGGAAGACATAGTGGGTCTGACACAAAACAATTTGAACTTGTTCTTATTCTAGCTGAATAACTCAAAGGATTTTTCAGTGATTCTTATGACAAATGGTGCCAAGATGGCTAAATGTCTTATCTGAAAACCTGAAAAAAAAAAATCAATTAGTTTAGTGTTTTTTTTTTATATTATTAAACATTTTTATGGACATTATATGCTGTTATATATATATATATATATATATATATATATAATAACCAAATAACATATATAAAAATACTATAACAGAGAGACATCCCTCTCCAGGACCAATAAAACTGTCAAACCAGGGAATTCAGAGAAGCATAAATCCATCCTGCTCTTATCTCAAATAACAAATTAAAAGAGACTGTTTGACCAACACAAGGAATGTTTAAAAGATTCATGTTAAAAAGATAAAAAAAAACAAAAAAACAAATGAAAACTACAGACAAAAGTTCATTTTCTCCATCAAGACATTCATTTCTGTAGTTTACTGCTACCAGCAAACAGAAAATTATTTTTCTCTTGATGATGGCCATTTTGGCCAAAACTAGTCGAGGAATCTAAATGGAATAATAATAAAAAAAAAAACGAAAGAATATTAATCTACGAACCCAGTGTGTCTGAAGATTTTAATTTTTTAATATTTTTTTTTTTGTTCAAAAAATATATATATATATATATATATATATATATATATATTTAAAACGCAAACAATTTTGATGCATCTTTATAAATAACTGATTCTTTAAAGCTGGAAATTCTTTTGTTTCCAAAGTACTTCAATTATTTTGCAGCGCCGGTCACTTTATTCGCTCTCAAGTGTCGACTACTGTAGAGGACGTTTTTATAAAAGTAAATTGACGAGTCGAGTTTTTTCTCAAAACGAGGTCGTTCTGTTTAATTTCACAAAAACACCCTTAACAAAAATATGATTCCATCTTTTTTTTTTCCTAATTCAGGTTTTTTTCATACAACAAGCAGACTTAAACTCTTTAGCTTTATGTTTTCAAAACACTCCTGCAGAAGGACAAAAAAATTTTTTTTAAACCAGGTGAATGTTTTTTTCAACTGAAGGGTACTTTTAGACACACCACTTTATTGTAGCAGCAGTTCAAAAAAAACCAGTAAAACTTGAAAGATTTTATTCTACTATATTTCAATATCTTTCATGCTCAGTTTTATATTGCGTCTTAGTGGTTTCATCGCCCCGCTTACGGTAAAATGATTAAATCAAATTAATATATTAAATGATTAATTTAATAATATTAATATACTATATAATTCCTAATAATTTTGATTAAATTTAAAACTGTAATCTATTTACATTTTTACAACTAAAAATTTTTAAAAAATTTGTGTAGGTTTATGTTTTTTTTAATAAAAATCATTTAAAAATTTAAATGTTTCTCCAGAGAAATTTTGATCAGCTGTAATTTTTTTTTTATTAAATTTTTTTTATTGAATCCTTTCAGTATCAAAGCAATTCATGATTTATGGAAAATTTTTTGTTATTTTCCCTTCTTTTCCTTATATGCACGCTTGCCATCCGTTTATACATTCATTTCTATTCATAAATTATTGAATCTCATCTCTCTCTATGTTTAATTATGTCCTGTGAAAAAAATTTTGTCCAAACTCCTCTTTCCTCATAATTTTCACAAAACTCCACCTATCTCTTTCAGATTTTAAATGTGTCCTTTTATTCTTCTTCAGAACATTCATATTCAAAACAAATGGTTTTAACATTAAAGAAGCCTTTGTTGATGTGTCTTTTATATTCTGTAGTCTCCTTGGGACGGAGAAGGAGAAATTCTTTTAAGACTGTTTCTAATTTTTTACAACTTTTATGGGGAAGTCCTTTTTATAATAATCTGTTAATATTAATTATAGGCTGTATTAAAATTTTATTGTTTTATTATTCAGGATATTGTCATAGTTGAAGGACAATTTCCTTTTGAATAAAAAAAACTTTGGCATATACATTTAAAAGCCGAAATTATTTTGGCCAAACAATTTATTATCCAGTTTTGTATTCATTTCCTTCAAATTTCTGTCATTTTTGACAATGTGAAACCTTCGATAAATGGGCGTAAAATTTCAGGTTATTTTAACACCGCATGCACCGTTATGTTTTAATTTCTCACATCTTGGTTGTTATATAAATATTTTTAATTATTTTCCTTGGACAGAAATTCGTTGAAAATTTATGTTGCTCTGTTTCCCGTCTCTTGGAACTGTTAATAGTTAATATATATAACAGGGAGTCCCTTTTGGTTATATTTGTTTTTTGTGGATAAAAAATTTAAATTTGTAATATTTTTTTAAAGACTTAGTCTAATATATATTTGCTTCAATTGTTTGAAAAGGGAGTCGCTTGATCATATTTATGGAAAAACGATGGAGACTGATGCGACCTGTTGTAAAGTTTCGTATTTATCTGTTTTTATACCTCATGGTCCGTTTTATACAACGTCAATATATTTTAAATGTTATTTTAGATTTTATTTATGATGGTTTTTTTCCTGAAGCCTGTCTTTTTGATGTCTGTCTAATTTATCTTTTTCTGTGAAAATTAAATTTTGAAATTTAACGTAAATGTTCTTTTTTTTTTATGTGACGCGTCCCTTTAGGATATAAGCAATCATTGCTTCCAATGGACTATTCCTATTAAAAAATAAGTGTTGTTTGTTTCTTTTATGTTAAGGTATTCCTGTTCTGCCATCCATTTACATTCAATTCGTTAGATAGGCTTTTGTTGTTTTTCTCTGTTTCTTTGAATGTGAGTGTCAATTCTCCAAACCCTAAACTGTTCCTTGTTGTTATTCTATCTTACCCATAAAATAATAATTAATGAACTATTTCAGGAGTAGGCAAAAATAAGTAGTTCAAATGGAGTTAATAGTTCAAATTGGAGTCAGTAGTTCAAGTCGAGTCAAGAGTCGAGTCAGAGGCAGTCCGAAACAGAGTCGCGTTCAGACAATTACTGCAAGACATTGGAATAGTGATACTGGTCGAGACTACATTGTTCTCTCTACTAAACCTGATTGTTCATACTAACACTTCTACTTCTCTGTATATATTCCTGTTTGTAATATATCTGTGTTATTCCATCCCTGTGTTCGAGTTCTTTATTGGTTCTACCTTGGACTATCACCGTGGTACAAGGAACCGGACCATAACACTTGTAATTCATGTTTGAAATATCACTTCTTTTTTATTCTAGTGTAAGTGTCCTTAGTGTTCCATTTTCCTTAAAACTCCCTCGTTGATCACATTCTTCGTCCATGGTATTCGCAGCCTTCTTTAGAGCCACATTTCTGATGCCTCATGTATCCTGTTTATCCGCGAGGAAATTATCCAGTATTCACTGCCATCTAGGACAACTGATATTATATAGCAGTTCAGCACTCTTTTCTTTGTAACGAAGTTTTCCTGATTCTTAATACGTTGTTTAGCTTTCAGAAGACATTTTTCGCTAATTTAATCTAATGCGCCATCGGGGTTTGGTGTCACATTCCCCGTCGTCTGTTAGAGCACTTCCTAGATAATTAAATTTTTGTACTTGCTTTATTTTGACGTCTCATATTCGAAGCTCAGGTTTTGGGCTTTTCCAATTTCAATAAGTCAATTACGAATATTTACGCATTACACAAAGCTACACGTTTTGTACAAGTCATATAGCCGTATGCATACAACCTAACTTAGCATAGATACTAAGGCCTGAGTGTGTAAAGGCTACAGTCACACGCACACAATGCATATCTTCTTATGGGCTTGCGTGTATCAGAGCAGGTAGGGTTGGCCTGGTGATTTTCTTAGAGAACTACAGTAATTTTCCATAGATTTTTCATCGTTCTCTCATTCAAGTTACCGACTCCAAAGCGAGTGGCGTGGAGTGAATCTACGCGCTGAGTCACGAAAAACCTTTCCCCAGCCCCCATCCATGCCGGCTGTTTCACCCCCTTGGAGAAACGTCACGTACACACCATCGAAAAAAAAACAAAAAACGAAAAAAACGCGTACACATAAAAAGAAACTCCATACACACGCATATATCGACGACGACGATGTAACTTTCAAAGAAATTGGAAGACGGCGGTAGTGAAAGTAATTTTTCAATGCAAATATGCCTAAAATATCAAAATGGGTGGGAGTTTCAATTCGGGGTGATATAATTTTTAATTTTGTTTAATATTAAAATAAAAGGTTCATTATCAGTGACGATTGAAGTATTTACAACTCCCACCCGACTGCAAATAAATAAAACTTAGAGGAAGAAGTAAAAAAAAGTCACCTTTTGCTCTTGCCTGGGTTGAATGCACCTAGATGGGCTTCAATAAACACGAACAATAATTGCCGACCTGACACCTGGGAATTATATACGAGCCGGTGCTGAAAAATTCTCGGCTTGATCTAAGAAGATATTTTTTTTAAATTCTTATGGTTGCTAAACTAGTCAGTTTGCTAAATTCATAGTTGGGCACACACTTTAGTTGTCATCTTTTTCTTTTTAATACCAAGGCCCAAGAATCACTCAAGGTAGTGGGTTACTTAAAGGTAGGGAGGAAGTTAGGGATGCATATTATTAAGATATATAAGGATAGAAAACAGATGTCCCTAGACTTGAAGATGTCAAGATCTTATTGATCGTGAGGGGGCGGGGTATATCTTCTCAGAGATTGCTTTTGAAATTTCGACAGTGAAGAATTTATAACTCAAACCTAGATATGGCAGCAATACTGCATTTGGGATCTGATCTTACTCTTATAAAGATAGAGCATAGTAGGAGGAGTTAAGTACTTTCTGAAGCAATACAAGAAACCCACCAATTTTGTTGCATCTTTAGCAATGGATCATATGTTAATTTTCCAAGTGTAGCTTAGATGTAGCACAAGGCCGAAAGTATGGTGCACCCAGTGAGGATCGAACTCACTACTCAGTCGTAATTGTTCTAGCGAGACAAGCTTGCTAACCATTACACCACCTCGAGGTGTCCCTAGCAATGGATCATATATATGAGTTCCACTTGAGTTCTGGAATGAGCTTGAGACCTAATTGACATTCAAGGCATGGAGACTCATTGAGAGTAAAACTTCTCATTATAACAGGAGGAAATTAGCCTTTAGCACACTGTAGGTGAAAATTGTCGCTGTAGAATTCTCTCCCTTTGCACACTGTAGGCGCATTCTGTCACCTTGAGAGGGTTGCTATAAATAAACACTTGTCAACTGTTATTTACAAAAATGCTTTGTTTGCTTGTCCGAACTTGACCATGTGCATCAATCTCAATTCTTAGTTTGTGAACTTTTTGCCATATTACTGTTGTTTTGCTTTATTACTGTTAATTTGCCTTATCACTGTTAATTTGCCTTATCACTGTTACTTTGCCTTATTACTCTTAATTTGCCTTGCATATATTGTTTGCTTGCTTTATATTATTTTTGCCCTGTTCTTTTTTTGTTATTTCTTATTGCAAACTTTGTCAGTTCTGTTTGTTGGGTAGTTCTATCACTTATTTTACATTTAACCATGGTCACTTACTCTACATTACCCAGTGCTCTAATTATTATAGGTATTACGGTGCCTCATTTTTTTCAATTTCAAGATCCTTTCTGTTTGAATTTTTGGGATGAGAAGTTATCATTATTTACACTATTTATATTCAGACTATTACCCTCTTCTTTGTTGTTTTAACACAACAATGGATTAAAGCTTTGGTTTGTGAATTTGGTGACATAGTGATTGAAAGTTCAATCCCTGGGTCAGGCAGTGTGTATTTATATTCAGTGGAAACAGGTGAGCAATAACTAAACAGTACTAAATAAAAATAAGAGTTAGACAATATCCTTAAACATGAGCTGTGGAATAAGAACAGTCTACCCCCATAGATTAAATAAAGTGTTCAGTTAAGAATTCCCTGTAGGTCAGCAGTCTTCAACCCCTGGGCCATGGACCATTTGGCATTTTTTTTTATTTGTAGTCTTTAATCGCAATGTATGAATAGTAAAGTTCCATACAAAAATGGCTTTACACCTTCTGTGACAAGTTCAGGTTGATGTTCATAACATTTTTCAGCATGTACCACACTGACATTATTAATGAGTGAGACCAAATCCTGCCAACAAAGTGGCCCTGGGCTACAAATATACAAATCAAGATACACAACATGATAAGGGTATACCGGGTACATGTCTCACAGCCAAATGTGCCTTATATGGTAACAAGTTTTGATGAAAGCAACTTGGTGCCCATTTAGAAATACCTTTCCGTTGAGTAATGCAGTCCACTCGGATAGTCTCCAAATAAAGGAATTCCCAAATATCTGGATGTGACTCCAAGGTTGCCTTGGCTGCCTCATCCTTAAAACCTAAAAAAAAAAAACAACCTTCTCGGCATTCAGCCATTATCGTCCCTCACTACTCTCACTCATTAATAGATATACATATGGTATTAGCCCCTGGGAGACATGACCACCTGGTTAGGTTCAGGAAAACTGAGAAGCAAATTTGTGGTACTTAAGGGGATATTTACTATCACCTATTTTAATTCACCACAACAAAACATATTACCTGACATCTTTACTTCAGTCACTTTCCCAACACTGTAACAGACTTCCTGTTTATTTTCTATAAAAATTTTCATCGTAATTATTCTAATGAGTTTTCCTCCTTGGTATTCATGAAATGCTGTACTAGATTGGCAGTTAGGTCTCATGATTTCACTGTTGAAATTGCTAGACGTAACCCTATGTTCTACAGTAATAGTTTCTTCTCCCACACTTCTTGCTTGTGAAACACTCTTTCCTGCTTTCCTGTCAACTATGATCTTCAAAAATTGAAATGCAATGTCAACTTTTGTCTTTTAGAAAACCTGTCCTTTTATTGTCCTGTTACTTTCACTTCCAGTAACCCTTTGCATTTTAGTGGCTTTTATTTTTATTACCTTACTCGGAGTGAAATAGTTAAAACTACCAGTCCATTATGACTAGGATCTGTCCCTGGTGTAGCATCAGGGTAGCTGCTGCTGCTGTTGTTGTTGTTGCTAACAACAACAACAACAACCACCACCACCATGGTTGTTTTTAAAGTACACTTTTTAAATTTTGGCATTATTGTTAAGATGATGGTATATGAGACAGTATGCAAATGAAGTTCTTCTCAGGGGGAAACAGCATCAGTCACTTGTTAAATACATTCAAAATCCCTGTTCATTGCTATAATTCTGAAGCCCTTATTAAAAAATAAATAACACACAAGTGATGGATGATCTTCAATTAAGGTTCTGAGATTTTAAAGAGATTTAAAAATAAATTGTTAGATTTCTGTCAGTACAAAAATATCATAATGGTGACATTGCAAAATTTAAAACTACATCTTAATGGATTGAGACATGTGATTATAAGTGTGTGCATTTTCTTTTTTTTTAAATTCAGTTTTAAAATTTCAGCATTAGTATGTTTGCATGTCATGACATTATTAAATACATTCAAAATCACAATATCTTGATTGAAGAAAATTTTATTTAGCTTTTAGTTTTTTATTTTAATAGAGCTTGAATTCTTTTTCATTTAACATGGTATAATCACATTATCAATGCATATTTGACATATATTCATGGGTGAAACTATATTCATCAATATGAGCATTGATTACATTTTGACTAGAAAAGTGGCAAGTTAGTCATTGAGATAAGGTGATGATTTTAGGACCATCATTTCTATATAATATGAAATAATCATATTATTAATGTGTATTTGGCATATATTTATATGAGAAACTGTCTGTATGAACATTGATTGCCAAATATGTCGAAGTACAAGTTTTCAAAAGTGTTGAAAATTTATCACTTTGTTGCATTCTCTCATCCAACTTCACACACACACACATGCAGTGGCAATTCTACAGGGGGGTTAGAAGAGGCCAATGCCCACCACCAGAATTTTGGCTGGACATTCGGTTGACCCCCCCAACTTTTCTAAGTTATGTAGAGGGGAAAAAATCAGAGCAGACAAATTACACTGTTCTGCTAGTATTGATGTTAATATTAATCCTTTGATTTTATTTTGAAGTTAACCTCTCTTGTGGTCCAACAGCTTCAGAGTGGAAAAGAGGGCAAGAAGAGATGAGAACTCCACTACTATGAGTGAAAAGTTATTGTTTAATTTAGTGAAGTAACATACATAAAATTCATTCCTAAGTTGTGTATACGATAGTGGTGTAGTATGAAAATAAAGACACCGCTTAAATTTGCCCCCTCACTCTTCCCCAGAAAAATCTCCCCCCCTCTCAAGTGGCCCCTCCACTTTCAGAGTTTCAGAATCACCACTGCACACACACACACACACACACATATATAGTTCAGCTTTAATAATCCACAAATGATTGATAAACCATAAAAAAAAACAATCAATCAGTCAAGTGGCTATTAAGTCATCTTTTCATATCTAATGAAAACAAGGAACAGCTAAATTATGGATGACCAAAATGACAACCACTGATGATATTACCCACAATAGCAAAAGTGTATTCTCTGTATAAAAATAACATCATATAATAATGGACCACACTTTTATATATATATATATATATATATATGTATATGGTGTTGAACTCTCCCATTGTATTCGACATATGAGGGTCAAGCAGCTCAGTTCCTAGGAAACAGCAGCCCAGACACCAGCACATATGATTCGATTATAATGGCGAAGGCTTTGTGCAGAACCAACCACACTTTTTAAAGGGCTGAATACAGAGACCTGGTGCACTCCGTGCAAAACGACCCTCTGCAGGTTTTGAATTCAGAGTTGTCCTTCTTCTAGACCAGTTGCCATCCAAGGCTATAGAGCCCAGTCTGTCCTGCTATTTTACCCATAGCTGGAGGGAGAAGAGGATTCATACCTTTCCCAAGGGTATTAGCATGTAAGTGAATGTAATGGAGTTGACTGGAATTTGAACTCAGCTCTCCGATTCCTCAATCCACTACTCCACTGTATCTCCTTATATATATATATATATATATATATATATGCACACAAGTTTCCTTGAAGACAAATGACAAGCCACTGTGATTAAACTTTTTATTAAATTTCTTTTAAATTCAGTAACTTGTTAGATATTTTCAATGAAGCCGGTATAGAAAGTGGTATTGCTGCCAAAATACACTCCTATATATATATATATATATGAAATGTTAGCAATGTTTCTTGATAAAGACTCCTGTGAATATCACTGTGCTAAGAAAATCTCTTCAGGTATTAGGAACTTCACCAGACATAAAACACTCTGATCAATAAATTTGTGATCCTGTTGTGCAATATGGTGAAAGCTAAGCAGATTTCACATGATTGAGTAGTAGTATAGTCAGTAGGCATTGATGAGGAAAATTAATGTCTTGCTTGTTCTCAGCATTTTTATTCTGTAACCATATCAAGAAAATTGTTTGAAAATAATTGTTTGAAAACAATTATTTGAAAAACATTTATTTGAATTGCAAATTGTTTGAATGATAATTAAACAAAAAAAATATACTAAATGATAATTATTCAAAATACCTATGTTTGAAACACATATTTGGTCTTGCTTTGAGAGAGTCAATGCCTATTTGCCTAGAATTAATAATGCCTTTGAAGGATGATAGGAATTTTTGCAGCAAATGTCATCCCATTATCCCACAAAATGGAAATTCTTAGATGCTCTTAAAAGAGAACAGGACTTGAAAGAAATTCATATTGCAAAAGTAAGAGCAGGTTACCAAAATATTAAAATCACCAAGAAATACCATTATGTAAATGGAAAACTGAAAAAATTAGTGGCATGCTTCAACGAGTACTCTTCAGTCGCTGACTATTTGCACATATAACTTAAGGTCATAAGGATTTTTTCTTACTAAATTGTTTTATTAGTGATATTTGTATTTCAAATAATTATCATTTGTGTATTTCCTCTTTTAATTTTTACATTTTTATTGCAATAAAGAATTTTCAATTCTGAATAATTACAATTTAGTATTATTGACCTTTCGATTAATTTTCATTCAAACAATTTACAATTCAAATAAATGTTTTTTGAATAATTGTTTTTAAACAATTATTTTTGAACAATGTTCACATAATTTTCTCTAGCTATAAGGCTAATAATAGTATACAGCACACTGCACAGATTTGTATAAATATCTCTCATGAAATAAAAAAATTGTTATTAAAAACAGTTAAATATGTTTCACTGATTCTTATTTCTATTGTTTTTATCATATTTCAACTGATGTTTCAAAAAATGGCTCCTGCATATTATATGCCCAGTTGAACTGGTAGGCTGATATTTGCTTTGGCACATTAAACGACCACTACTTAGAATGAGTCTAATTCTTTAATCTTCATACACCAAATGCAGTATCTATTGAGTTAGAACAAATATTTTCTGTGTTTTTTAATGAATTTCAAAGACCATATTTAAATAGTACATTCATAGACTTATTTAACTACATATGTTCTATTTTGTTCCACTACCTTTTACCATCTTTGAGACAGCTTCATGATTCTATTCTCCCAGAATTTGACATTTTCTTGGTGATGAATTTGTCTAAAATTGCTTTTTACAAGCTTCCAAATAATTGGGGTTCTTCCCATTAAGAGAACATTTTTATTGCTAGTAATAAATAGTAATCGAAAAGTGCCAGGTTGGGTAAACCTATCAGGTATAACTATCATCTGGTTCACACTCCTCCCAAGTTTTTTGAACAGGAGTAGAGGTTTATCCGTTGTTTCCTGTTTAGGATTTGGTTTCCGGTTTCTTCTAAATTCTCCTTCAATTCTATACTTCTAATGTCTTTGCTAAACTCTTAAATTTATATTATTATTGAGTTTCCAGTTCCTTAAAGTCCTTTCCTTTTCCTTCACTTCCAGTAGCCCCTTGAATTTTAATGGCTTTATCCCCTTTCTTGGGGTGAATTGATTAAAAAAAAATTTGCAGAAGGAGTTTATTGGGGAAATTTAAAAATTCATTAAGCCCAAGCCCCAGGGGCCTCCCCCCAGGTCCTACCTCTCCTTTGGGAGGAACTGGGTTTATTGACCTGCATCACCAAAAGGAGTAGTGCCGAGGGGGCTTGGGCAATTTTTCTACAGTATTGCTGCTAAACCCACTTCAAACTTTGACCTTGTGTCACATTCAGTAGCAATGAGGGCACACAGAAAAAGACCCATAATAGACAATATTTTGCCAAACCAACATGATTATTAACATGACATTCTTTGGTTGCAGATCGGCTTTTAGAATTCTTAATAGTAGTTTCATTTTGTTTTTTCTAGGACGTTTTTTTTCTACATTGTTGTAAACAATACACTTTTCATTGCCTGTGGTCATTCTTATCAAAACCTTGTCAATTTCCCAAAATTGACAAGATTTTGATAAGAATGATCACAGGCAATGAAAAGTGTATTGTTTATAACAATGTAGAGAAAAAAAGCATTTTGGGCAGAAAATCACAGATAGAAATGCAGTTTATTAAATCTTTTTTCGTGAAATGGTGAAGCACCCAGACATGATATTGATTCACATATCCAAGTGTTTTCAAATGCCCTAAAATGTTCATATAAGATATATGAAGTTCCTCTATGATGATCCACCTCCTGTGACCAAGAGTATATTTAATAAGTATTTAAATTTGGTCTTTGTCAGTGACTGCAGGCATGTTGGAATGTTTTGGGTCCTTCCATTTTCACTTTTTGCATAATAACATTTGAAATTCAGACTCTACACATGAATCATAAAGAATGATAGATAGAAATATCAGTGTAGAAGAAGTTTCAGTACAACTAAAAGCATTAAACCTCTTTGGTTCATGGAGGTGTAGTGGATTGATAAATAGGACTGTACCTATTTTCATATGTTAAGTATAAGAGATATAATGTATATAGTAAACTAACAGACCGACAAGAGGTTGACTACTGATTATGTGTCATAGAACAACAGTCACCTTTCAGAATGTGTATTTATGTCATAAAGTTCAGTCACATGTGAAATGAAATCATGTGTTTAAATACCACCTACTTAAAAAGACTACTTTCAGCCCAATATATATATCTGTATACCTGACCACCTAACTCCCCAGACTGCAACCCCCTTGATTATTATGTGCTGGGGTGCAGTTGTGCTAGAGACCAAAAAACTCATTGTAACGCTAAAAATGAATTGCAAGGATTATAGCAGCATTCACCAACTTAAACAAGGAGACCATCCAGAAGAGATTTAGGAGATTCTGAAGTCAACTGGAGGCCATAGTTGAAGCCAATGGTGATTTTATTGAATAAATTTACTCTTTAATACTTCAAGATATTTTTACATAATTTTGGTTAATATATCTGTTAAAATGAGATGTCAGTGTTATTTTCATTTTTGCGTAATTTAGATGACAATTTATCCATCACATCCTGTATATACATTTTGAAAAGTGACATTTCAGTACATACTCAGACACACACATACACACACACACTTATATGTGGATGTGTGTACTGTAGCAGTTATTGGTGTGGAAAGAGGGATTGTGTGTTACATTCAAATTCCAACCAAATTTTAGTTTATATTTTGTGTTTTTTTAAGAATTTTAAAGAAAAATTCATAGTGGCGGCATGGAGAAGTAATGAATAGCAGATCAGATTGAGTAATTAATGAGCCAAGATCAAATCCCAGTTGAGTTCATTGCAGTCATTTATGAGCTAATACCCTTGGGAAAGATATGGAACCATCACAGCTATGGGTAAATAGCAGGACAGATTAGGTATGGTTGATAACCAGTCTAGTAAAATTCTGAATTCAGACCTGCCTGAAGAGGATTGGCTACTTCAAGGTGTCTTGCCCATAAAACAACATTGCTGCTATGGCTGCAGTAGGTGTGGTGCACCTTAGACTCTCTGGAGTTATGGGACTTGAGATCATGTGTCAAGTATATTGACTGTGAATTGGGGTAGTCGATTTACCTTTGTGCATCCACTTCATAAATATTCAAAATGCCATGATATATCTGATAAAAGGACTAGGATATTATAAAACACATTTTATTCTATCATTTCAATTTCAACTCAGTTTGTGCTATGTGTAAACCAGGCTATATATCAAAGGCTCTTATTAACTGCATCTATAGGTTTTATTAAGTGTAATCTCAAAATATGAGATGTATTGTTGTAGAAAGAAAATCATCAGAGTTTTCCTGCTTTTGTTGGATCTGCTTTCAGTATGATAAGTAAATTGATTAGTTGATATGAACTTTACAAATCGCCTCTCATCAATAGAAAATCTCTTCATTAGAGCAGAAAATGATTTTCTTTTCTTATTATGAAAAGATTATTGATTATTTTTTTAAAATCAACTCAGTAATTTCAATGTCATCTTTCCAGTAATTATCACAATAGGTTATCAAAATTATTGGCATTTGTTAAAAGTGCACAGGTTCTGAGCTGTTTTCTAAAACGAGAGACTATTGTAATAGTAACAGTAATATTAAATGTTTTCTTATAAGGAAACGTTGGCATTCATCGACCAAAGAGCCAGAGCTCCTTTCCATTGAAATTTATAAAATATTTCTATTAAAACATTTTTTCAAGAAAACAGGTTTCTCAAGCCTACTAACTGATAATGCTCTTTCCAGTATTGATGGAGGTTTTCTTTACATTTTGTTTGAAGTAATGTGGAATGTCAGTGTCTGTATTATGTTATTATTTTTCTTTTCAAGTTACATGTGCTATCCATTTTAGTTGTTACTGCTGTTGAAAGTCCTTAAGTGATGTGGTTTCAGTTATTTGGTAGATCTTTATTTGTGATTCTGTAGCACCAGTCCATGAGGTTCATAGAAGGATGGTCCCTGCTAATACTTACAGGCTTCATTTACTTGGAGCCATAGCCAATGAATTACTCTGTGTAATTCTTTGTAGGGTGTCTTTTGTAATTCTAACCAAAAGTCTTTTTATAGCTCTTGTGAAAATATTTTTATAGTATACAATAATAGACAATAGAGAAAAATGAAATATAGATTATACATATATATTTTATATCATAGTAATAGTAGTAGTAATAGTAGGCATCAGTTTGTCTTGTTATATAATGGGAGCACCCTGTTTGGTCAAAATTCAATCCTGTTGTGAACAGTGTCTGGAGTGGTTTGCTCCCACTACTTCCTGTATTGTCTACTGACCTCCAACTGTTTATCAGTGGTTGGAGGTACTGTTTCATGTACATGATCTGACTTGTGTTACCAGCAAAGGGCATTTGCCAAATTCAACAGTTTTCCATTACTTCTGGTGTCTAAGTATGCATCTTGTTCAGACTGTCTGCATGCAAAAATAGAATGTAACATAAAATGCAAAAATAGAAGGCAAAGACAGAATGTAACATAGAATGCAAAGATAGGATGTAACATGGAATGCAAAGCTACAATGTAACATGGAATGCAAAGACAGAAGGCAAAGACAGAATGTAATATGGTAAGCAAAGATAGAATGTAACATGAAATGCAAAGATAGAATGTAACACAGAATGCAAAGATAGAATGTAAAATAAATGTAAATGGAAATAGCAAAAATAGGATGTAAAATGGAATGCAAAATAGAATGAAAAATAGAATAAAGATAGAATGTAAAATAGAATGCAAAGATAGGATGTAACATGGAATGCAAATACGATGTAACATGGAATGCAAAAGACAGAATGACAGAATGTAATATGGTAATAGAATGCAAAGATAGAATGTAACACAGAATGTAATATGGAAGGCAAAGATAGAATGTAACATAGAATGCAAAGATAGGATGTAACATGGAATGCAAAGACAGAAGGCAAAAGACAGAATGTAAAATGGTAAGCAAAAAATAGAATGTAAAATAGAAAAATGAAAAATAGAAGGTAAAGAATGCAAAGATAGAATGTAAAACAGAATGTAATATGGAAGGCAAAAGATAGGATGTAACATGGAATGCAAAAATAGAAGGCATAGAATGTAACAAAATGATAGAATGTAACACAAAAAATGTAATATGGAAGGCAAAATACAGAATGTAACATAGAATGCAAAATATAGGATGTAACATGGAATGCAAAAATAGAACATGGAATGAAAACAGAAGGAAAAGACAGAATGTAAAATGGTAAGCAAAATAGAATGTAACATGAAATGCAAAAATAGAAGGTAAAATAGAATGCAAAGATAGAATGTAACATAGAATGTAAAATGGAAGGCAAAAATAGGATGTAACATGGAATGCAAAAATAGAAAGGCAAAATTTTAGAATGTAAAATAGAATGCAAAATAGGATGTAAAATAGAATGCAAAACAGAATGCAAAAATAAATGTAAATGGTATGCAAAATAGAATATGTAACATAGAATGCAAAGATAGAATGTAAATTTTGAATGTAAAATAGAAGGCAAAACAGAATGTAACATAGAATGCAAAGATAGGGACATATGAATGCAAAATACAATGAAAATAGTGGATGAATGCAAAATACAAATATGTAAAATAGTGAAAAAATAGAATGTAAAATGAAATGCAAAAAAGGCAAAATAGAATGCAAAATAGAATGTAACATGAATGTAATATAGAATGCAAATAGGATGTAACATGGAATGCAAAATAGGATAGAATAAAATAGAATGCAAAATAGAATGTAACACAGAATGTAATATGGAAGGCAAAAAATAGAATGTAAAATAGAATGCAAAATGTTTGTAACATGGAATGCAAAACTACAATGTAACATGGAATGCAAAATACAGAAGGCAAAACAGAATGTAAAATAATGTTAAAATAGAATGCAAATGAAATGCAAAATGAAGAGGTAACATAGAATGCAAAATAGAATGTAACATAGAATGTAATATGGAAGCAAAAAGATAGATGTAAAATGGAAATGCAAAAAATAGAATGCAAAATAGAATGTAAATAGAATGCAAAATAGAATGTGTAAAATAGAATACAAAATAGAAATGTAAAATAGAATTTAGGATGTAAAATGGAATGCAAAATACGATGTAAAATAGAATGCAAAATTTCTCTCCTTGAAGGCAAAAAATAGAAATGTAATATGGTATGCAAAAGATAGAATGTAACATAGAATGCAAAATAGAATGTAACACAATTTATTAACAAAATAAATGCAAAATACAGAATGTAAATAGAATGCAAAAAATAGGATGTAACATGGAATGCAAAATACAATGTAACATGGAATGCAAAGACAGAAGGCAAAGACAGAATGTAATATGGTAAGCAAAGATAGAATGTAACATGAAATGCAAAGATAGAAGGTAACATAGAATGCAAAGATAGAATGTAACACAGAATGTAATATGGAAGGCAAAGATAGGATGTAACATGGAATGCAAAAATAGAAGGCAAAGATAGAATGTAACATAGAATGCAAAGATAGGATGTAACATGGAATGCAAAGCTACGATGTAACATGGAATGCAAAGACAGAAGGCAAAGACAGAATGTAAAATTATAATGAAAAGTAACATGAAATGCAAAATAGAAGGTAACATAGAATGCAAAGATAGAATGTAAAATAGATGTAATATGGAAGGCAAAATAGGATGTAAAAATAGAATGCAAAAATAGAATGGCAAAAATAGAATGTAACATAGAATGCAAAGATAGGATGTAACATGGAATGCAAAAACGATGTAACATGGAATGCAAAACAGAATGCAAAGACAGAATGTAATATGGTAAGCAAAGATAGAATGTAAATAGAAATGCAAAATATAGAAGGTAACATAGAATGCAAAATAGAATGTAAATAGAATGAAAATGGAATAAAATAAAAAATGGAATGCAAAATAGAAAACAAAATAGAAAATGTAAAATAGAATGCAAAGATAGGATGTAAAATAGAATGCAAAATAGAATGTAAAATAGAATGTAAAATGGACAAAAAATAGAATGTAAAATAGAATGCAAAATATAGGATGTAACATGGAATGCAAAAATAGAAAGGCAAAGATAGAATGTAACATAGAATGCAAAATAGGATGTAACATGGAATGCAAAGCTACAATGTAACATGGAATGCAAAATAAGAGAAAACCCTCTAGTGAAGACAGAATGTAATATGGTAAGCAAAATAGAATTAAAATGAAATGCAAAATAGAAGGTAACATAGAATGCAAAGATAGAATGTAACACAGAATGTAATATGGAATTTTCCATAAAAAATGGAATGCAAAAATAGAAAAAATAAATGTAACATAGAATGCAAAGATAGAATGTAACACAGAATGTAATATGGAAGGCAAAGACAGAATGTAACATAGAATGCAAAGATAGGATGTAACATGGAATGCAAAGCTACAATGTAACATGGAACACTATGGTAATTTTAAAATATAAAAGGTAACATAGAATGCAAAGATAGAATTTTTTGTAATATGGAAGTGGAATTAAAAATAGAAAAACAAAAGATAGAATGAATGCAAAGAATAATTTAACACAGAATGTAATATGGAAGGCAAAGACAGAATGTAACATAGAATGCAAAGATAGGATGTAACATGGAATGCAAAGCTACAATGTAACATGGAATGCAAAGACAGAAGGCAAAGACAGAATGTAATATGGTAAGCAAAGATAGAATGTAACATAGAATGCAAAGATAGAATGTAACACAGAATGTAATATGGAAGGCAAAGATAGGATGTAACATGGAATGCAAAAATAGAAGGCAAAGATAGAATGTAACATAGAATGCAAAGATAGGATGTAACATAGAATGCAAAGATAGAATGTAACACAGAATGTAATATGGAAGGCAAAGATAGAATGTAACATAGAATGCAAAGATAGGATGTAACATGGAATGCAAAGATAAAAGGCAAAGACAGAATGTAACATGGAATGCAAAGCTAGGATGTAACATGGAATGTAACATAGAAAAGAAGAAGCTAAAGGAAGTCAATGCAAAATGCATCCTTGTTTTATACCACTCTGAACTGTGAAGAGTATTGAAGTTTCTTCATCATCACTGACTACAAGGTACATATTCTTGTGAAAGGTGATGGTGATGCTTAATAACTGTGAAGGAAAACTAATTTTCTACAGTAGCTGAAATAGATCTTTTCTGCTAACAAGGTCAAATGCCTTTAAGAGATTGATGAAGGCAATTGTATAATGGCATCTATTGTTCAGAACATTTTTCCTGGAGCTGACCTACAAATCATATCAACTGTGGATCTCTTAGCCCTAAATCCACCATGGGGATTCTGTGCAGAATATATGGTATAAAAGGATTGATAATAAACCATGTCAGATGGAATTTGGGAAAACCAGTTAGATATTTAAATTCTTTTTATTTTGTTGTCAACATTTTGCTCTGTACCAACATCTTCAAAACAACTGAAAAATATTCCAAAAAAAAAAAAGCGTTAGCATGACAAATCTGCTAGTTAGAAACACTACAGTTAATTTTAATATATAAATCCATGAATTTTTTTAGTTTAGTTGAGAATATTTGTACAGAGCGAAAATGCTGCCAACAAAATAAATTTTAACTGTTAAACTGGTTTTCACAAATTTATTTTATATATAGGGGGATATGATGCATAAATTTTGATGTTGGTTATGTGAATAACAAAATAAAAAAAAAAGTCATGCATTGCATTTTTTACCTTTAAAAGGACTTCATCATATTAAAGTAATATTCTTTTTAATGGAATTATAAATATATAGGAGGAGGTTATAAATAAAAAAAGATTATAATTACATTGAAGATAGAGGGATGATAAATTTTAAAAAATTACTTTAGTTTGCTAAAATCTTTTTAAAGGATGAAACACATTACATTTTTTATATTTTATCATTCATTTTATATATATATATATATATATATATATATATATATGGACTTTGAGGTCAACACCTAGAGGCAACAGTTTGTTTCATGCTTAAACACAAGCTTCAGGTCTGATGGTAAAATTTATGAAGAGACAAATTTATTAAGAACTACAAAAGACAGGGAATTGTGAAGAGCCATGATCACCAATATTGACACAGGGACACACCATATAGGAAAAGAATAATGATTTATAAGAATATCCAGGTATATTTACAAACCTAACTATTTAATAATTAACAAATGAGTGTGTGTGTGTGTGTGTATATATATGTATATATATCCCACATATGCACACACACAAATTAACCTCTCTTTACCAATAGACAAAATTATAAAGATTTGACAGCCAATAATTTGATAATAATTTTTATACACAGTAATTCTGATTGCCAATAGGATCACCTCTTAGTAATGTTTTAGCTTTTCTTTTTTTTTTTAAATTATTAGTAACTGGTAATTTTCAGTACATTTCCAATATATTAATGATGCTTTATCAATATACTCCCATAAAACAATATTACCTTATTTTGTAAAGAAACTAAACAACATTGAACATATGATCAAATTTATTTATGAAACAATAGCGAATAACACATCACCTTTTCTTGATATCAAATTGGATGTGCATGTTGTTGGGCAGTTATTAGTATGGAAAGTGGATTTAGTGTACCAAGTTCATATCCTGTCTGATTTTTCTGCATTCACTTTCTCACAAATACTCTTGAGAAAGCTATGAATCCAACTCTTCACCCCCTGTTTATGGGTTAAATATCAGGCAGACTGGGCTTTGACTGATGACCAGTCTAGAAGGACAACTCTGAATTTGAAACTTGTTGGGCTTGGGCTAGCAACAACACCCAATAAAAAAACTACTTGCTGCAGAAACCACTGGAGCAGCACTTTATGTGGTGAGGCTGTGGCCCTAGTGTAGTGAGGCTGTGGCCCTATTCTCTACAGGGGAATGGAACTAAAGGAAAGGAAAAGGAGGATATCATGTTAAACTGAACTGATAATGATTTAAAACTAAACATTTATTGAAATTCCACAAAAGAATATATTCATTTTCTTACATATATATATGAGTGCTCTATTTTAAATTCTTTATGCACATAAAAGTAAAACAAAAATGTTATTTTTTCTGTGTGTAAATGCACATATATATGCACAAACACATACATGTCTGTACATAAACACACACTAACCCACATATATGGTTGTTTAATTTAATTTTTCATCAATGATAAAAAAGAAAGCAGTTATAATCTTTCTTTTTTAACTTTATTTTTTATTTATTTCATTCATTTTTGTAAGTATCTGCCTTTGATAGGCATAATGGTAGATTGTGAAATAAATATTTGGCATTTCATTGATGAAGAAGTTAGTGTTCCTGTTGATTTTCCTTAAAATAGTTTTTCAAGAAAATTGTTCATTAACTTTATTGCTCTGTCTAATATTGATGGGGGTTTCTTTCCTAACCTTTTGTCTAAAGTAATGTGGAAAGCGAATATCTTTGTTATATCACCATTTTCCTTTCTAGATACATCTGCTACCCATTTTAGTTGTTGATGCTATAAAGCAAAGCTGTTTTGTAACCTTTGCCAAAAATATGACCTGATGTATTCAAAGCAGATCATTCCAGGAACCATTTTCAACCATTACCTACTGCGCAATACACATATCCTCATAATCTGAACTTATATCCCCTTCCACGTCCATGCCACAACTTCATTTAGTAACCCTCTACCGTGAGTGGCTCTTGGGTTTGTATTGAGTGAACATATACTAAAAACTACTTATAATAATTCTGAAGATTTTTCCTCTGGCAATCATAAAGCAAGAACACCATAGAGAATAATTGTGACCAGTAACTAATATCAAATTTATGCCATAGATTCTTGAAATGCAAAGGCCCCTCCCTGCAGAGATATTAACATTGAATGAATAAATCAAAACATTGCTGCAGAATTAAGATCAGGAGTTCATGATTGGTGACTAATAATTTGGGAATTTCTTTGTATATTTTGAGTATGTCAATCAATTCGAAAGAATCTTGTTCGACTGAACCAATTTCATTCAAATGTAATTCATTGATGTTATTTTGATTTGACAAAGAATGATGGAAAGAGGATAAAAATAATATCTGGGACATGAAAATAGGTTGTATGATAATTTGCCTTGTTTCTTTTAATGAATTTATTTTAGACAGATTTTTTTTTATTTATCTTTTAATAAAAAAAGAAAATAAATGAATTGATGTTGGAAAAGTATATTGTGACACAAATAAAATCTTACTAAAAGAAAACTAAATCTCTTAGAATAAAACAAATATTTGCTACATCCAAAAAATGAATGAAAAAAAAAAAACTTTACAATGAATGAATAAAAATTACTTCATTCCAAAAATGAGTGGAAAAATTATTGCAGTACAAAAAGGAATAGAAAATATTATTTAATCCAAAAAAGAATAAAAATATTATCTTATCCTAAAAATGAGTAAAAAAAATATTATTTTATCCAAAAAATGAATAAAAATATTATTCAGTCCAAAAAAGAATAAAAATATTATTCTGTTCAAAAAATGAATAAAAAATATTATTCAATCTAAAAATGAATAAAAAATATTATTCTGTCAAAAAAAAAAAATGTATAAAAAATATTATTTAGTCCAAAAATGAAAAAAAAAATATTATTCAATCCAAGAATGAATAAAAATATTATTCCATCCAAAAATGAATAGATATTATCTGTCCAAAAAAAAACGAATAAAAAATATCATTCAATTCCAGAATGAATAAAAATATTATTCCATCCAAAAATGAATAAAAATATTATTCTAACCTAGAAATACTTAAAAAAAAAATTCTATCCAAAAAATATGAAAAAATATATATTTTTATCATTTCACCCCAAGCAAGGTGACAATACCACTAATACACAAGGAGTAACTGAAAGTGAAAGACAAGTGAGGAGAAAGGACAATAAAAGAACAGATTTCATGAAGACAGGAGATGGTGATTGACATTGCATTTAAATTTTTGAAAATTGTATTTGCTGCTGTTGGAAGTTTTCAAATGCTGATTTTATTATTTGGCAAAGTTCTTTTTTTTATGATCCTATAGATTAGCACTAAAGGATCTGATAAAGGATTGTCTTCTTTAAGATTTAAAAAGATTCATTCACTTGAAGCCATTTTAATCATTGATCTGTTAAAATGACTGTATATAGAACTGTGTTGAAAAGGTGTGGACATGTCATGTATTACCTGTTGAGGTCAGGGGTCTTGGATTCCTTGGATGTTCAATCATTTCCTTCTTTTTGAAGATGGGTTTCACTGGCCGATGCCTGAAGTGTGCTTCACATTGTCAACAGGTATTGAGTTAGATCTGTTCAAAATCCAAAATAAACAAATTTAATTAAAACCATGCTCGCAACACAATACTATTTCCAACATGAAACATATCTGTTTACCTTCCATTATATGTCATTGATAACGTTCACTATGAGCATGTTGTTTGGTTTGGACTGTTTTGTTTTACGGCATATCAACCTCAATGGATCATTTAATGCCAACAACTTTTTTTTCCTGGTAGTATTTTTGTTTTGTCAAAAATCTATTTCTGGTAATATTTTTTCCTCAAAATGTATAGCTGATAATATTATTTTTTTCAAAAATGTATAGCTGGTAATATTAATTGGTAATATTATTTTTTGGTAATAATTTTTTGCAAAGTATTTCTGGTATTAAAATCTATTTTTACACTTTTATAATGCTTTTTAGCTCAGTTTCAGGGTTAACTATTTACCCATAGCTTGGACCCCTAACAGGTGCTACCACCCCGGGTCAGGGTGGACCTGGGAATACCAGCAATTAAGAAATGGTTCCATGCTCCTCAAAACCTCCTGATCAGAGGCCTTACTGTTGGACATAGTTTATTGTCTTACCCAGGATGGAGATGTAGTTTATTGTCATACCCAGGATGTATGAGCATGTTGTGTTTTGTTTAATGATTAAAAGTAAATGCTTTTAAATTTTGGAAAATCTGACATGCAGTTGCATAAAAATTGCAGAGACTGAAATGTCTACACTGAAAAACAATACCCTGTCTGGTGGCAAAAGCTACTGGTGGTATCAGGTGTGGCAGTAACGCCTTAGCCATCAAAACTGTGTTATCTCCCTTGGTTGGTGGCTGATGAGGGCAGGATATCACAAGTGCTTTCACATGTTATATGTAGAAAGTAGATGAGAGTTTAGATGTTTCTGAATGAGCTAAATGACATCCATATGAGAATTTAGATCTGACGAGACTATTAAAGTATATCACACTGGTTTTCAGGTTAACTGTTTTGGTTTTGTAGCAACTTGCAGTATTGTGTGAAACTACCTCTAACTCAGCCGGTGTGGTATTCAATTTCCTTATCTCTTATACTAAAATTATTATAATTGATCCATACACCAAGTTTGTTTAAAGTGTTTTGAGAGTTTATTAATTCCACATTCTGATTTTTTATGATTGATTCAGGATATGTACCATCGCTACACTCATTCCAATTCCAGATCATGATTTCTTTGGATTCAAAATTTGGTTGCAGTTGTTGTCCCTTCATGGTATATACAGACATTTTGGTTGTTTCTGAAAGTGAAAGAAGTATTGAAATATCAAGATTTTTTAACCAATATTGAATTTTCTTTGCAAGGTAGAAACAAAAGCAAGCCAAAAACGTTCTTTATGGGCAGAATGAAAAGATGAATAAATTGTATTGAAAAACATGCGGCTAAAATGGCATGTTAAAAATATGCATGTTATTTTGAAGAAAAATGAATGGACTTTAGTTTAATATCAGTTTCATCAATTTGATCTGGTTTAAAACTTGTTTTATATAGGATTGGTGATCTTGCTTATCAATCAACCATTGTATCATGGTACAACAGATTTCAGTTCTACATTCTAACCACTTAGCTATTTCTGTAGGCTTTTGTGACTTCTTTTTTTATTTTTTTCATCCCCCTCCCCCATTCTGATTGGCTAGACTGACCTTGGAAAACTGCTGGGTTATATTAAGGTCACATCTTACCACTTTTGTTGGGTAAAGGTTTGGGGTCATGGGTTGAGAGTGTTGTGAGGATCAAATTTTAACTTGTAGTCACCCCACCTCCTGAATTGGAACTGGTGGAGCACGAATTTCAAGGTTAGTAGATTATTTACTTTCATAAATTAAGGCTGAAAGGTTGGCATAATTTCCCTACTCAGAGATGTTTTTTTTGTGTGTGTAATTTGTTGTTTTCTTGCCCACCCCTTCCCCCATGAAAGGTTGGGTTTGTTTATCCTGAGTAACTGAATATACCTCGGAAATTTAAGTTTGAGATTTATTTAGGAATATTTTCTTTTCCTTTTTATTTTCCATTGAGATTTAAGTGTTAAAGAATGAAAAAGTGAGCCACAGGTGAAACTAGCCAATAATAACTTTATGCAACCAATAAAGTTTGCCTTTTTAATTCTAGACAACGAATGGTAATAACTTTCTTTCTGATTTTCACTGTATTTATCAATAGAAAAACCATGAGAAATACAAACATTTTATAGTTTTCTTCTATAAATAAAGCTGACCTTAATTCTTGACTACTAGAAATCCCTTTAATTTTCAACATTAACCATATTGCTTTCATTCAACAGATAAAATGAGAAAAAATAAACAACACAGGATATCAACTTAAAATCTATGGTATTTTATTTTATAAACAAGATATCACAAGAGACATACTAAAAAAAAAATTAAATTTTGGTTTTATCTGAAAAATGAAACCAAAATTTAATTTTTATTTACATTTTTAAAACATTGGCACCATTACTCATTAAGCCCCAATTATTGACAAAATTTTAAATTTCTTTAAAAATTTGTTAATTGCTCTAGAGGTTTGTTTCAATTTTTAACATACAACGTGTGTTAGCACATGTGATACCCTGTTTTCATCAACCGCCGACCAGGGGTGATATCATGGTTTCAGTGGCTAAGGTGGGACTGCCACCCTTGGCGCCACCAGCAGTGTTTGCCACCAGGCAGGGTATGAAGATAAGCTAATTGATCATTCCTCTTTGTAAATTCTCATAATGAAATAAATAAAATGATTGTTCCTCTTTGCAGCTTCTATCCATAATGAAAGTTTCCTGAACGCGTTTGCCGTTATTGATGTGCTCTTAAAAATCGTTATAGATGACCATGCAAATATTTCACTTGCGCATGTTAGGTTGTGATGTTGTGCACATTTTATTTGCTTGTTGTTTTGATCTTGACCAAATCTAACTTGACGCGTGCGTCAAAGTAAATTAGTAAATTTAATGATTATTTAATGAGATTTTGAAAAAATAATATTTACTTTTTGCTTAAAATAGCATGATATTTATTTACTCACTGTGACCAATGAGCTGTCAACAGGGTTATAGCTCAACAACAGTAGTATTATACTGTCAGCTCACTTTTATAAAAATGTATGTAACACTGAATTAATATCTATCTATATTTTTGAGATCAGGTATTGTAATTATTTACATTATTTGGACTGTTGTCCTCATCTTTATTGCCATAGTCACAACATTTTGGCTGTTGTACACTCTGGCCTTCTCCAGGTGATTGGAATTTCAAACTGAACCCTTTGTTTTCATCTACCAGGGTAGATGGTTCTAGTTCCACATGCCATATCTCCTCTGGATGTCTTAGTTATCTCCCTTTAATTCAACTCTCCAAGTTTTTATTCATCACTGCAGAAACTAGTACAATCTACTCCAATAGACGATTTAAAGGGTTCATTTTGAAATTCTAATCACCTGAAGAAGGCTGGAGCATAAAGTGGCCAAAACGTTGTATGGCAATAATGATGAGAACATTCTGAATAATGTAAATAAAATTGAATTAAATACGGTGAACAAAAACTAGAATCTAGAAACTGGTATTATTTTTTAAATTATCTTTAAATTTATATAAGCAGTAGTTTATATATATATATATATATATATATATATATATATATATATCATCATCATCTCCTCCTCAATTTGGCATTAAAATTTGAATTAAAAAGTTCCTTGAATTTCCAATGTTAAATTTGTCTTTTACAATAAATGTCGAAAATTGGATTAAAATTCAATAATTAGATGAATTTTGAAGATTTTATCGACGTATTTTTACTACTACTACTACCAAATGTCAATGATATTTTTAAAATCTAGAAATAATATTTATATCAGCTGATCTTTTCCCATTCTTTCTGCTTTTGATTCGTAGAAAAAAAAAAGTTTTCTGCATGTTCCATAGCTTTTCTTTTTGTCCAATTTTCCGCCATTAAAATTGGAGATATTTTTAGCAATAAGGCAACCAACAAACTCTCACTTGTAAGTTGTAACAGACGTACCCTACCCAGGATGATGACACAGAATTTTGGGACACAATTGTTACTTAAGGAAATTTTGATTACTATGGCAGGCGCCAAATATCTATGAATGAATTGCGGGAAAATAGTATTCGTACTTTTATTAACAAAGTCATGAAAGCAACACTTCAATGCCTAAAAATGTCCATATGTACAAACAAGTTATAAATAAAATTGCGTTTGTGCATGTTCGTGAGAGCTTAAGTTTTACGTGTAGATTTCAGTAGATATTGGGTCGAATAATGTTTTCAAAACTGCGTTTGTAAACCAAACGCTGAGACAATCATTCGGTGTATATATATAGAGAGAAGTTTGTTAAAGTCACAATCAAGTGTATAAGTCTTCCGTCTGTATGAAACGAACATGTCTACCAGTTGACGTCTGGTAAAGGAAATCCAAATGTTACAGTTGTTTTAGCGAAGTTAACTGTAGTGTAGCATATTATCGCCTCTGCTCCAGGTTTTTTTTTTTTTTTGACCGTGTGATCAATGTTTGATGTCAGATGTCATCTCAACGTGAGAAAAGTTCAAAATCATGTTATAAGGATTTATTTTCTGTTGTAAGGATCTAATCATACAGTAATGATGAATCACTGACGTCATTATTCGATATCTTGTTATATTTTATATCTAATAAATGCGTTGAGCCTATGCGTAGACGACGAGTTTTAGTAATTCGTTATCCACTTCCGGTGTTGCGGGTAACTGATGAAGACACTACCACAAATTTTGTTATGTTTTTAAATTCTTTCATTTTTTTTTCTATGTGTTATTGTTTCCACACTTTAATCTCATTAATGTCCAATGTAAAATCTGGAAGAATTAAAAAAAGAAGTATTATAGTAGGTACCTCCAAAAAAAAAAAAGTGATGAAGGTTTAATGCATTTTAAAAAATGAAAAAATTTCTTGAAATTTTAATTCTACTTTTAATTTCAAGCCAATAGATTAAGTTTAATATTTTCAATAAGCAAAATACTTTGGTGTATTTCAAACCAAATTTAAATTGATTGGAATATTTTTTTAAATCACTGAAATCGGCCATATTTACAAATCTGTCAACACAACATAATTCTCTTTATGAAATAAATCTTTCAAAAATAAAATATACTTTTTCAAAACGGAAGAAAAACTGATTTAAAGTTTAATTAATCGGATTTAAAACAAATATTACTTTTAGTTTAAAATATTGCAGAAAAGCATGTTTAACAAAGAGGTGGGTGTTTTTATAAGGTATTGACAAATTTATAGATAACTTAATGTTTGTCAAGTTTAAGTAAAGGATTGATGCATAACTGTAAAAATTACCCAAGGAATGCAACGTGAACACCTTTTTTTAACTACCCAGTAATCTTAAAAATTTAGGAAAATATTTTAATTTAATATTTTATGAATTTTAGGTACTTTATAGTCTTTCTTACAAAGATATACGTCAAGGAAATGTCACAAAGTTACCAATATATTTTAAATGTACTATACTTAGCACTTATATTTTCTGATAATGTTGTATATGAATGTTTGTATTTACAAAAATTGGCATGCATGTTTATACACACACAAAAAAATTATTTTAAAAATACTTATAGAATTATAAATAATTACAAAATTTAAAAAGATTTAATAATATTTACAAATTATTATAATTAAAACTTTAAAAAATGAAAGCAATTCTTGGAAAAATTCATTATGTGTTGAAACAAAAAATTTTCTTAAAAAATAGTGTCCATAATATATCATATTCCTGAAAACAATTAAAAGCTTTTCTAATTAAATAATGTCTTAGTTTTATTGCATTTTTTATTTTGTAATTCAGTGTAGATTTTCTGTAATTGTAAGTACGGTGTGACAATTTGATGGTTTAAATTCCCCAAGGACTTCATGAATTGAAGCACAGTACTAGATTGGCAGTTAGGTCTGATCATGTTACAATTGAAATGACTATAGATGAAACTAAGTTCTATGCTGACTGTTTCTCTTTCACATTTCTCATTTGGAAAATTCTCTTCTGGCTTTCCGCTCAGCTTTGATCTTCAAAAATTGCAATGTCAATTGTTATCTACTGTTTTTGTAACACCTGTTCTTTTATTGTTCCTGCTCCTTAAAAAAATTTTTTCTCTCCTTATATTCTCTCACACTCAGTAACCATCTTGTGTACTAGTGGCTTTATTGCATTGCTTGGGTGAAATGATTGAAAAAACAACAACAAATAAACCAATAAAATGTTGTAAAACTGGATATAGACTGAACCTTGAACTTTGCTTTGGAGAGTCCAAAATTTAGATAGTGTTGTGGACCCCCAAAGTGTGTATGCTCCTCCTTGGAGGAGTTTCTAATGCATTACTTATCATCTCTCAGTTGCATCTCTGTCTTTAGGCAGAGTGTGCTCAGGGGCTACTCTGTCAAAGGACAGAGTTGCAACTGAGGAAAATTAAACTGAGAGATAGCCAGCCCTGAGGAATAGCTGCCCAAGGCCGTGCCCTCTCATGGCACCAGAGAGAGGGATTGCTGCTTGCACCGAGGTCAGTGCAAACGATGACTGCGGGGGCTGTGGGCAATTTTTGTCCCTTGCCCGGGTGTATATGCTCGGGTCCCTACTTTGAAAATGACCTTATGTCACATCTTGTCCTAGTGGGCGGAACAAGTAAATACCGCGTATGCAGGGGTGGGGAGATATGGCCTGTGTGCCTTGATCATATTAATCAAAGAAGGCCTGCAAACATTTAAAAGTAAAAAAGAAACATAGATTTGACAGGTCAATAAAGAAAGACAACAATAACAAGGAGTTTACATTCATATTGTAAACATTTATTTATTTACAATAAAATACAATAAATTCAATTGAATGCAGTATGTTGTTAATGTTCTGACTAAATCAAAAGATGACAACTGAAAAAAAAATGAACAAAGGTCCCATATGAAACAAGGTTAACACAAAATTCAAATAACATATAATAGCATGAAATAGGGTTCATGAAATAAATTTTACAATAAAATTTATACACTTTTATGAATGTAACAAAGATCCTTAGAATCAATCGAAAAGTGAAATGTATTTACATACGAGACAGTACATGGAAAGTAAAGTTAATGTTCGGAACCGAATATAGTAAAAATGTTCATGTGTTAAGTTGACAGTAATAAAAGTTTATGTATAGAACAATAAAAATTCAAAATTGGCAGTAGATAAAGTTCATATATGGAGTGAGTACAAAATAGATTGAATAATACCCCAAATCTGTATTGCTAACACAGAAAGATAAACCAAAGATTGATGTAAAATGAAGGATACTGACCAATTTTGAGGAGTAGGATGATATGCACCTAATATGATGAAAAAAGTTGATATTTGAAGTAAAGTCAGTAAAGTCCTCTAACAAAAGAGGGGTTCACTGGGAATTAAGCAATGATTGAAAGGGAAACTGTTAGTGTCATTAGTCTGATGTTGCATGGTTACTGGTCATTAAATAATCAGAGATTACCTAAGACCACGTTGAAATAGAATTGGCAGAAATGCGTCGAAAGCATTGATTAAGAATCAAAATGGATTGGGCTGATGTCAGAATAAAAAACTGTCCAGAGAAATTAACCAATATTACAGTACAAGTTGTTTGACATAAGGATGAATCACTGGCTGCAAGAATTAATCAATTTTATGGCAGAAGATGGTTGTCATCAGGACAGATAGTTGGCCATAAGAATTAAACAATGTTATGGCAGAAGATGGTTGTCATCAGGACAGATAGTTGGCCACAAGAATTAACCAATATTATGACAGAAGATGGTTGTCATCAGGACAGATAGTTGGCTACAAGAATTAACCAATGTTATGGCAGAAGATGATTGTCATCTGAACAGATAGATGGCCACAAGAATTAACCAATGTTATGGAAGAAGATGATTGCCATCGGGACAGATAGTTGAACACAAGAATTAACGAATGTTATGCCAGAAGATGGTTGTCATCAGGACAGATCGTTGGTCACAAGAATTAATCAATGTTATGGCAGAAAATGGTTGTCATCAGGACAGATAGTTGTCCACAAGAATTAACCAATATTATGGTAGAAGATGATTGTCATCAGGACAGATAGTTGGCCATAAGAATTAAACAATGTTATGGCAGAAGATGGTTGTCATCAGGACAGATAGTTGGCCACAAGAATTAACCAATATTATGACAGAAGATGGTTGTCATCAGGACAGATAGTTGGCCACAAGAATTAATAAATGTTATGGCAGGAAATGGTTGCCATCAGGACAGGTAGTTGGCCACAAGAATTAACCAATGTTATCGCAGAAGATGATTGTCATCTGAACAGATAGATGGCCATAAGAATTAACCAATGTTATGGCAGAAGATGATTGCCATCGGGACAGATAGTTGAACACAAGAATTAACGAATGTTATGCCAGAAAATGGTTGTCATCAGGACAGATCGTTGGTCACAAGAATTAATCAATGTTATGGCAGAAAATGGTTGTCATCAGGACAGATAGTTGTCCACAAGAATTAACCAATATTATGGTAGAAGATGATTGTCATCTGGACAGATAGTTGGCCACAAGAATTAACCAATGTTATGGCAGAAGATGATTGCCATCGTGACAGATAGTTGAACAAAAGAATTAACGAATGTTATGCCAGAAAATGGTTGTCATCAGGACAAATAGTTGTCCATAAGAATTAACCAATGTTATGGCAGAAGATGATTGTCATCAGGACAAATAGTTGTCCATAAGAATTAACCAATGTTATGGCAGAAGATGATTGTAATCCGGACAGATAGTTGGCCACAAGAATTAACCAATGTTACAGAAGATGGTTGTCAGAGATGATTGTCATCAGAAGGACATCATCAGGACAGATAGTTGGCCACAAGAATTAACCAATGTTATGGCAGAAGATGGTTGTCATCAGGACAGATAGTTGGCCACAAGAATTAACCAATATTATGGCAGAAGATGGTTGTCATCAGGACAGATAGTTGGCCACAAGAATTAACCAATGTTATGGCAGAAGATGGTTGTCATCAGGACAGATAGTTGGCCACAAGAATTAACCAATATTATGACAGAATGAACGATGTTATGGCAGAAGATGATTGTCATCAGGACAGATAGTTGGCCACAAGAATTAACCAATGTTATGGCAGAGATGGTTGTCATCAGGACAGATAGTTGGTCCACAAGAATTAATCAATGTTATGGCAGAAGATGGTTGTCATCAGGACAGATAGTTGGCCACAAGAATTAACCAATGTTATGGTGAAGATGATTGTCATCTGGACAGATAGTTGGCCACAAGAATTAAACAATGTTATGGCAGAAGATGGTTGTCATCAGGACAGATAGTTGAACACAAGAATTAACAATATTATGACAGAAGATGGTTGTCATCAGGACAATCGTTGGCCACAAGAATTAATCAATGTTATGGCAGAAAATGGTTGTCATCAGGACAGATAGTTGTCCACAAGAATTAACCAATATTATGGTAGAAGATGATTGTCATCTGGACAGATAGTTGGCCACAAGAATTAACCAATGTTATGGCAGAAGATGATTGCCATCAGGACAGATAGTTGAACACAGAATTAACAGAATGTTATGCCAGAAGATGGTTGTCATCAGGACAGATAGTTGGTCACAAGAATTAATCAATGTTATGGCAGAAAATGGTTGTCATCAGGACAGATAGTTGTCCACAAGAATTAACCAATGTTATGGCAGAAGATGATTGTCATCTGGACAGATAGTTGGCCACAAGAATTAACCAATGTTATGGCAGAAGATGATTGTCATCAGGACAGATAGTTGAACACAAGAATTAACCAATGTTGTCATCAGGACCATGTTGTCCATAAGAAGAAGATGGTTGTCATCAGGACAGATAGTTGTCCATAAGAATTAACCAATGTTATGGCAGAAGATGGTTGTCATCAGGACAGATAGTTGTCCACAAGAATTAACCAATATTATGGTAGAAGATGGTTGTCATCTGGACAGATGTTATGGACAGATAGTTGGCCATGAATGTTATGGCAGAAGATGATTGTCATCAGGAAGATAGTTGTCCACAAATTAACCAATTTATGGCAGAAGATGATTGTCATCAGGACAGATAGTTGAACACAAGAATTAACCAATATTATGGCAGAAGATGATTGTCATCAGGACAGATAGTTGTCCACAAGAATTAACCAATGTTATGGCAGAAGATGGTTGTCATCAGGACAGATAGTTGGCCACAAGAATTAACAATGTTATGGCATGGTTGTCATCAGATATTGGCAATAGTTATGGCCAGAAGATGATTATCATCAGGACAGATAGTTGGCCACAAGAATTAAATGTTATGGCAGAAGATGATCATCAGGACAGATAGTTGACCAAGAATTAACCAATATTATGGCAGAAGATGATTGTCATCAGGACAGATAGTTGGCCACAAGAATTAACCAATGGACAGAATATGGCCAGAAGATGATTGTCATCAGGACAGATAGTTGAACACAAGAATTAACCAATGTTATGGCAAGAAGATGGATTTGTCATCAGGACAGATAGTTGGCCACAAGAATTAACCAATGTTATGGCAGAAGATGATTGTCATTGTCAGATAGTTGGCCAGGACCAATATTATGGCAGAAGATGATTGTCATCAACAGATAGTTGGCCAAAATTAACCAATGTTATGGCAGAAGATGATTGTCATCAGGACAGATAGTTGGCCAATGTTATGGCAGTTTAACACAAGAATTAACCAATATTATGGCAGAAGATGATTGTCATCAGGACAGATATTTGGCCACAAGAATTAACGGATGTTATGCCAGAAGATGGTTGTCATCAGGACAGATAGTTGGCCATGAGAATTAACCAATGTTATGGCAGAAGATGATTGTCATCAGGACAGATAGTTGGCCACAAGAATTAACCAATGTTATGGCAGAAGATGGTTGTCATCAGGACAGATAGTTAACCAATGTTATGGCAGAAGATGGTTGTCATCAGGACAATAGTTGGAATTAACCAATGTTATGGCAGAAGATGATTGTCATCAGGACAGATAGTTGGCCACAAGAATTAACCAATGTTATGGCAGAAGATGATTGTCATCAGGACAGATAGTTGAACACAAGAATTAACCAATGTTATGGCAGAAGATGTTTGTCATCAGGACAGATAGTTGAAGATGAATGTTATGGCAGAAGATGGTTGTCATCAGGACAGATAGTTGGCCAAGAATTAACCAATGTTATGGCAGAAGATGATTGTCATCAGGACAGATAGTTGGCCAATAAGAATTAACCAATGTTATGGCAGAAGATGATTGTCATCAGGACAGATAGTTGAACACAAGAATTAACCAATGTTATGGCAGAAGATGATTGTCATCAGGACAGATAGATAGAATTAACCAATGTTATGGCAGAAGATGGTTGTCATCAGGACAGATAGTTGGCCACAAGAATTAACCAATGTTATGGCAGAAGATGATTGTCATCAGGACAGATAGTTGAACACAGCCATGGAATTAACCAATGTTATGGCAGATGATGATTGTCATCAGGACAGATAGTTGGCATTAACCAATGACAGAAGATGATTGTCATCAGGACAGATAGTTGGCCAATGTTATGGCAATGATGGCAGATGATTGTCATCAGGACAGATAGTTGGCCAACAGATAGTTGGCCACAAGAATTAACCAATGTTATGGCAGAAGATGGTTGTCATCAGGACAGATAGTTGAACACAAGATGATTAACCAGATAGTTGGCCATAAGAATTAACCAGAAGATGATTGTCATCAGGACAGATAGTTGGCCACAAGAATTAACCAATGTTATGGCAGAAGATGATTGTCATCAGGACAGATAGTTGTACAAGAATTAACCAATGTTATGGCAGAAGATGATTGTCATCAGGACAGATAGTTGGCCATTAACCAATATTATGGCAGAAGATGGTTGTCATCAGGACAGATAGTTGGCCACAAGAATTAACCAATGTTATGGCAGAAGATGGTTGTCATCGGGACAGATAGTTGAACACAAGAATTAACGAATGTTATGGCAGAAGATGGTTGTCATCAGGACAGATAGTTGGCCACAAGAATTAACCAATGTTATGGCAGAAGATGATTGTCATCAGGACAGATAGTTGGCCACAAGAATTAACCAATGTTATGGCAGAAGATGATTGTCATCAGGACAGATAGTTGGCCATAAGAATTAACCAATGTTATGGCAGAAGATGATTGTCATCAGGACAGATAGTTGAACACAAGAATTAACCAATGTTATGGCAGAAGATGGTTGTCATCGGGACAGATAGTTGGCCACAAGAATTAACGGATGTTATGGCAGAAGATGATTGTCATCAGGACAGATAGTTATGGCAGAAGATGGTTGTCATCAGGACAGATAGTTGAACCACAAGAATTAACCAATGTTATGGCAGAAGATGATTGTCATCAGGACAGATAGTTGAACACAAGAATTAACCAATGTTATGGCAGAAGATGATTGTCATCAGGACAGATAGTTGGCCAATGTTATGGCAGAAGATGAATTTAACCAAAGATGATTGTCATCAGGACAGATAGTTGATTGAATTAACCAATGTTATGGCAGAAGATGGTTGTCATCAGGACAGATAGTTGGCCACAAGAATTAACCAATTTTATGCAAGAAGATGGTTGTCATCGGGACAGATAGTTGGCCACAAGAATTAACCAATGTTATGGCAGAAGATGATTGTCATCTGGACAGATAGTTGAACACAAATTAACCAATGTTATGGCAGAAGATGATTGTCATCTGGACAGATAGTTGGCCACAAGAATTAACCAATGTTATGGCAGAAGATGATTGTCATCAGGACAGATAGTTGGCCACAAGAATTAACCAATGTTATGGCAGAAGATGATTGTCATCAGGACAGATAGTTGGCCATAAGAATTAACCAATGTTATGGCAGAAGATGGTTGTCATCGGGACAGATAGTTGAACACAAGAATTAACCAATGTTATGCCAGAAGATGATTGTCATCAGGACAGATAGTTGGCCATAAGAATTAACCAATGTTATGGCAGAAGATGGTTGTCATCAGGACAGATGGTTGTCATCAGGACAGCCAAGAATTAACCAATGTTATGGCAGAAGATGATTGTCATCAGGACAGATAGTTGGCCATAGTTATGGCAGAAGATGATTGTCATCAGGACAGATAGTTGAACACAATGTTAACCAATGTTATGCCAGAAGATGATTGTCATCAGGACAGATAGTTGGCCATAAGAATTAACCAATATTATGGCAGAAGATGATTGTCATCAGGACAGATAGTTGAACATAAATTAACCAATGTTATGGCAGAAGATGATTGTCATCAGGACAGATAGTTGGCCATAAAATTAACCAATGTTATCAGGACAGATAGGCAGAAGATGATTGTCATCAGGACAGATAGTTGAACACAAGAATTAACCAATGTTATGGCAGAAGATGATTGTCATCAGGACAGATAGTTGAACACAAGAATTAACCAATGTTATGGCAGAAGATGATTGTCATCAGGACAGATAGTTGGCCATAAAATTAACCAATATTATGGCAGAAATGATTGTCATCAGGACAGATAGTTAACACAAGAATTAACCAATGTTATGGCAGAAGATGATTGTCATCAGGACAGATAGTTGAACACAAGAATTAACCAATGTTATGGCAGAAGATGATTGTCATCAGGACAGATAGTTGGCCATAAGAATTAACCAATGTTATGGCAGAAGATGATTGTCATCAGGACAGATAGTTGGCCATAAGAATTAACCAATGTTATGGCAGAAGATGATTGTCATCAGGACAGATAGTTGGCCACAGAATTAACCAATGTTATGGCAGAAGATGATTGTCATCAGGACAGATAGTTGGCAATGTTATGGCAGAAGATGATTGTCATCAAGGATTTAACCAATGTTATGGCAGAAGATGATTGTCATCAGGACAGATAGTTGGCCATAAGAATTAACCAATGTTATGGCAGAAGATGATTGTCATCAGGACAGATAGTTGGCCACAAGAATTAACCAATGTTATGGCAGAAGATGATTGTCATCAGGACAGATAGTTGGCCATAAGAATTAACCAATGTTATGGCAGAAGATGATTGTCATCAGGACAGATAGTTGAACACAAGAATTAACCAATGTTATGGCAGAAGATGATTGTCATCAGGACAGATAGTTGGCCATAAGAATTAACCAATATTATGGCAGAAGATGATTGTCATCAGGACAGATAGTTGGCCATAAGAATTAACCAATGTTATGGCAGAAGATGATTGTCATCAGGACAGATAGTTGAACACAAGAATTAACCAATGTTATGGCAGAAGATGATTGTCATCAGGACAGATAGTTGGCCATAAGAATTAACCAATGTTATGGCAGAAGATGATTGTCATCAGGACAGATAGTTGGCCATAAGAATTAACCAATGTTATGGCAGAAGATGATTGTCATCAGGACAGATAGTTGAACACGAATTAACCAATGTTATGGCAGAAGATGATTGTCATCAGGACAGATAGTTGGCCATAAGACTTAACCAATGTTATGGCAGAAGATGATTGTCATCAGGACAGATAGTTGAACACAAGAATTAACCAATGTTATGGCAGAAGATGATTGTCATCAGGACAGATAGTTGGCCACACAAGAATTAACCAATGTTATGGCAGAAGATGATTGGACATCAGGACAGATAGTTGGACAGATAGTTGAACACAAGAATTAACCAATGTTATGGCAAAGATGGTTGTCATCAGGACAGATAGTTGAACAAACAATTAACCAATATTATGGCAGAAGATGATTGTCATCAGGACAGATAGTTGGCCACAAGAATTAACCAATATTATGGCAGAAGATGATTGTCATCAGGACAGATAGTTGTTAACCAATATTATGAGATTAACCAACAGATAATTAACTACAATATTATGGCAGAAGATGATTGTCGTCAGGACAGATAGTTGGCCATAAGTATTAACCAAAGTTATGGCAGAAGATGATTGTCATCAGGACAGATAGTTGGCCACAAGAATTAACCAATGTTATGGCAGAAGATGATTGTCATCAGGACAGATAGTTGTCAATCAGGATGATTGTCATCAGGACAGATAGTTGGCCACAAGAATTAACCAATGTTATGGCAGAAGATGGTTGTCATCAGGACAGATAGTTGGCCACAAGAATTAACCAATTATGGCAGAAGATGATTGTCATCAGGACAGATAGTTGGCCACAAGAATTAACCAATGTTATGGCAGAAGATGATTGTCATCAGATAGACAGATAGTTGGCCATATCAGAATTAACCAATGTTATGGCAGAAGATGATTGTCATCAGGACAGATAGTTGCCACAAGAATTAACCAATGTTATGGCAGAAGATGGTTGTCATCAGGACAGATAGTTGAACACAAGAATTAACCAATGTTATGGCAGAAGATGATTGTCATCAGGACAGATAGTTAGCCACAAGAATTAACCAATGTTATGGCAGAAGATGATTGTCATCAGGACAGATAGTTGGCACAAATATTATGGCAGAAGATGGTTGTCATCAGGACAGATAGTTGGCCATGTTATGGCAGAAGATGATTGTCATCAGGACAGATAGTTAGCCACAAGAATTAACCAATGTTATGGCAGAAGATGATTGTCATCAGGACAGATAGTTGAACACAAGAATTAACCAATGTTATGGCAGAAGATGATTGTCATCAGGACAGATAGTTGAACACAAAAATTAACCAATGTTATGGCAGAAGATGATTGTCATCAGGACAGATAGTTGGCCATAAGAATTAACCAATGGCAGAAAGATGATTGTCATCAGGACAGATAGTTGAACCATAAGAATTAACCAATGTTAACCAAAGATGTTTGTCATCAGGACAGATAGTTGGCCATAAGAATGATTGTCATCAGGACAGATAGTTGGCCAGTTGGCCATCAGGACAATTTGAACACAAGAATTAACCAATGTTATGGCAGAAGATGATTGTCATCAGGACAGATAGTTGGCCACAAGAATTAACCAATGTTATGGCAGAAGATGATTGTCATCAGGACAGATAGTTGAACAATGTTATGGCAGAATTAACCAATTGTTATGTTATGGCAGAAGATGATTGTCATCAGGACAGATAGTTGGCCATAAGAATTAACCAATGTTATGGCAGAAGATGGTTGTCATCAGGACAGATAGTTGGCCATAAGAATTAACCAATGTTATGGCAGAAGATGATTGTCATCAGGACAGATAGTTGAACACAAGAATTAAATGTTATGGCAATAAGATGGCAGAAGAGGACAGATAGTTGGCCATAAGAATTAACCAATGTTATGGCAGAATATGATTGTCATCAGGAGAGATAGTTGAACACAAGAATTAACCAATATTATGGCAGAAGATGATTGTCATCAGGACAGATAGTTGAACACAAGAATTAACCAATGTTATGGCAGAAGATGATTGTCATCAGGACAGATAGTTGGCCACAAGAATTAACCAATGTTATGGCAGAAGATGATTGTCATCAGGACAGATAGTTGGCCACAAGAATTAACCAATGTTATGGCAGAAGATGATTGTCATCAGGACAGATAGTTGGCCACAAGAATTAACCAATGTTATGGCAGAAGATGATTGTCATCAGGACAGATAGTTGGCCATAAGAATTAACCAATGTTATGGCAGAAGATGATTGTCATCAGGACAGATAGTTGAACACAAGAATTAACCAATGTTATGGCAGAAGATGATTGTCATCAGGACAGATAGTTGGCCATAAGAATTAACCAATGTTATGGCAGAAGATGATTGTCATCAGGACAGATAGTTGGCCACAAGAATTAACCAATGTTATGGCAGAAGATGATTGTCATCAGGACAGATAGTTGGCCATAAGAATTAACCAATATTATGGCAGAAGATGATTGTCATCAGGACAGATAGTTGGCCATAAGAATTAACCAATGTTATGGCAGAAGATGATTGTCATCAGGACAGATAGTTGGCCACAAGAATTAACCAATGTTATGGCAGAAGATGATTGTCATCAGGACAGATAGTTGAACACAAGAATTAACCAATGTTATGGCCAGAAGATGATTGTCATCAGGACAGATAGTTGGCCATAAGAATTAACCAATGTTATGGCAGAAGATGGTTGTCATCAGGACAGATAGTTGAACACAAGAATTAACCAATGTTATGGCAGAGATGATTGTCATCAGGACAGATAGTTGAACACAAAATTAACCAATGTTATGGCAGAAGATGATTGTCATCAGGACAGATAGTTGGCCATAAGAATTAACCAATGTTATGGCAGAAGATGATTGTCATCAGGACAGATAGTTGGCCATAAGAATTAACCAATGTTATGGCAGAAGATGATTGTCATCAGGACAGATAGTTGCCATAAAAAATTAACAATGTTATGAATTTGTCATCGGGACAGATAGTTGAACAATGTTATGGCAGAAGATGATTGTCATCAGGACAGATAGTTGGCCATAAGACAAGAATTAAGATGGTTGTCCAATGTTGAACACAAGAATTGGCAGAAGATGATTGTCATCAGGACAGATAGTTGAACCACAAGAATTAACCAATGTTATGGCAGAAGATGATTGTCATCAGGACAGATAGTTGGCCATAAGAATTAACCAATGTTATGGCAGAAGATGGTCATCAGGACAGATAGTTGGCCACAAGAATTAACCAATATTATGGCAGAAGATGATTGTCATCAGGACAGATAGTTGGCCACAAGAATTAACCAATGTTATGGCAGAAGATGATTGTCATCAGGACAGATAGTTGGCCATAAGAATTAACCAATGTTATGGCAGAAGATGATTGTCATCAGGACAGATAGTTGGCCATTGTCATCCGGACAGATAGAATTAACCAATGTTATGGCAGAAGATGATTGTCATCAGGACAGATAAGTAATTAAGAATTAACCAATGTTATGGCAGAAGATGATTGTCATCAGGACAGATAGTTGGCCTAAGAATTAAATCCAATGTTATGGCAGAAGATGATTGTCATCAGGACAGATAGTTAGCCGCAAGAATTAACCAATGTTATGGCAGAAGATGATTGTCATCAGGACAGATAGTTGAACAAGAATTAACCAATGTTATGGCAGAAGATGATTGTCATCAGGACAGATAGTTGGCCACAAGAATTAACCAATATTATGGCAGAAGATGATTGTCATCAACAGATAGTTAACCAATGTTATGGCAGAAGATGATTGTCATCAGGACAGATAGTTGGCCACAAGAATTAACCAATGTTATGGCAGAAGATGATTGTCATCAGGACAGATAGTTGGCGGAGAAGATGGTTGTCATCAGGACAGATAGTTGGCCACAAGAATTAACCAATGTTATGGCAGAAGATGATTGTCATCAGGACAGATAGTTGAACATAAGAATTAACCAATGTTATGGCAGAAGATGGTTGTCATCATGACAGATAGTTGGCCACAAGAATTAACCAATGTTATGGCAGAAGATGATTGTCATCAAGACAGATAGTTGGCCACAAGAATTAACCAATGTTATGGCAGAAGATGATTGTCATCAGGACAGATAGTTGGCCATAAGAATTAACCAATGTTATGGCAGAAGATGATTGTCATCAGGACAGATAGTTGAACATGAGAATTAACCAATGTTATGGCAGAAGATGATTGTCATCAGGACAGATAGTTGGCCCTGGACAGAATTAACCAATGTTACGGCAGAAGATGATTGTCATCAACCCACAGATAGTTGTCCAGAATTAACCAATGTTATGGCAGAAGATGATTGTCATCAGGACAGATAGTTGGTCATCAGGACAGATAGTTACCAAAATTAAATCCATTATGGCAAGATGATTGTCATCAGGACAGATATTAATGGCAAGAATTAACCAATGTTATGGCAGAAGAATCAGGACATAGTTGAACACAAGAATTTGTTATGCTAGAAGATGACAGAAATCAGGACAGATAATATTAACCAATGGCAGAAGATGATTGTCATCAGGACAGATAGTTGGCCACAAGAATTAACCAATGTTATGGCAGAAGATGATTGTCATCCAGGACAGATAGTTGAACATCAAGACAATAGTTGGCCATAATTAACCAATGTTATGGCAGAAGATGATTTTCATCAGGACAGATAGTTGGTACAAGAATTAACCAATGTTATGGCAGAAGATGATTGTCATCAGGACAGATAGTTGGCCACAAGAATTAACCAATGTTATGGCAGAAGATGATTGTCATCAGACAGATAGTTAGCCACAGAATTAACCAATGTTGGTGGCAGAAGATGATTGTCATCAGGACAGATAGTTGAATGAGATTAACCAATGTTATGGCAGAAGATGATTGTCATCAGGACAGATAGTCCATGAGAATTAACCAATTCAGTGGCAGAAGATGATTAACCAAAATTAACCAATATTATGGCAGAAGATGGTTGTCATCAGGACAGAATAGTTGAACACAAGACAGATAGTTGGCATAAATTAACAATGTTATGGCAGAAGATGGTTGTCATCAGGACAGATAGTTGGCCACAAGAATTAACCAATGTTATGGCAGAAGATGATTGTCATCAGGACAGATAGTTGGCCATAAGAATTAACCAATGTTATGGCAGAAGATGGTTATCATCAGGACAGATAGTTGAACCACAAGAAGTAACCAATGTTATGGCAGAAGATGATTGTCATCAGGACAGATAGTTGGCCATCAAGAATTAACCAATGTTATGGCAGAAGATGATTGTCATCAGGACAGATAGTTGGCCACAAGAATTAACAATGTTATGGCAGAAGATGATTGTCATCAGGACAGATAGTTTAACACAACCAATATTATGGCAGAAGATGTTATGGCAGAAGATGATTGTCGTCATCAGGGCAGAAGATGGTTGTCATCAGGACAGATAGTTGGCCATAAGAATTAACCAATGTTATGGCAGAAGATGATTGTCATCAGGACAGATAGTTGGCCATAAGAATTAAACAATTTATGGCAGAAGATGATTGTCATCAGGACAGATAGTTGAACTAAGAATTAACCAATGTTAGTGGCGAAGATGATTGTCAGGACAGATAGTTATGGCAAAGAATTAACCAATGTTATGGCAGAAGATGATTGTCATCAGGACAGATTAACCAATTTATGGCCAGATGATTAATCATCAGGCCTTTGAACAAAGAATTAACCAATGTTATGGCAGAAGATGATTGTCATCAGGACAGATAGTTGAAATCAGATGATTGTCATCAGGACAGATAGTTGGATTAACCCCCTTATGGCAGAAGATGATTGTCATCAGGACAGATATGGTTGAACACAGAATTAACCAATGTTATGGCAGAAGATGATTGTCATCAGGACAGATAGTTGGCCATAATTAACCAATGTTATGGCAGAAGATGATTGTCATCAGGACAGATGTTGAACACAAGAAATTAAACCAATATTATGGCAAAGATGGTTGTCATCGGGCAGAAGATGGTTGTCATCCAATGTTATGCCAGAAGATGATTGTCATCAGGACAGATAGTTGAACATAAGAATTAACCAATGTTATGGCAGAAGATGATTGTTGTCAGGACAGGACAGATAGTTGGCCATAGGAATTAACCAATGTTATGGCAGAAGATGATTGTCATCAGGACAGATAGTTGGCCACAAGAATTAACCAATGTTATGGCAGAAGATGGTTGTCATCAGGACAGATAGTTGGCCACAAGAATTAACCAATGTTATGGCAGAAGATGATTGTCATCAGGACAGATAGTTGGCCATAAGAATTAACCAATAATGGCAGAAGATGATTATCATCAGGACAGATAGTTGGCCATAAAATTAACCAATGTTATGGCAGAAGATGATTGTCATCAGGACAGTTGAACATGTTAACCAATATTATGGCAGAAGATGGTTGTCATGGCAGGACAGATAGTTGAACAACAAGAATTAACCAATAAGATGGCAGAAGATGATTGTCATCAGGACAGATAGTTGGCCATAAGAATTAACCAATGTTATGGCAGAAGATGGATTGTCATCAGGACAGATAGTTGAACCACAAGAATTAACCAATGTTATGGCAGAAGATGATTGTCATCAGGACAGATAGTTGAACACAAGAATTAACCAATGTTATGGCCAGAAGATGATTGTCATCAGGACAGATAGTTGAACATCTTGTATGTTATGGCAGAAGATGATTGGCATCCTGATAAGGGTTACGTTGTCATCAAGACAGATAGTTGAACACAAGAATTAACCAATGTTATGGCAGAAGATGATTGTCATCAGGACAGATGGTTGGCCATAAGGAAATTTTGGCAGATCATGTTATAGTTGGCCGTCCTTATGATTGTCATCAGGACAGATAGTTGAACACGAATTGGGCCGTAAGATGATTGTCATCGGGACAGATGGTTGGCAATGTTATGGCAGAAGATGATTGTCATCAGGACAGATAGTTATGAACACAGAATTAACCAATGTTATGGCAGAAGATGATTGTCATCAGGACAGATAGTTGGCCATAGAATTATTCAATGTTATGGCAGAAGATGATTGTCATCAGGACAGATAGTTCTCCATTTAACATCATCTGGACAGATAGTTGATACAAGAATTAAATCAATGTTATGGCAGAGATGATTGTCATCAGGACAGATTTAAGCAAGAATTAACCATTTATGGCAGAAGATGATTGTCATCAGGACAGATAGTTGGCCATTATAATGACAGATGGTTCAATAGGACAATATTTGGCCAAGAATTAACCAATGTTATTCAGAAGATGATTGTCATCAGGACAGATGGTTGGCCAGAAGAATTAAAATGTTATGGCAGAAGATGATTGATCAGGACAGATAGTTGAACTCCAAGAATTAACCAATGTTATGGCAGAAGATGGTTGTCATCAGGACAGATAACAACACAAGAATTAACCAATGTTATGGCAGAAGATGATTGTCATCAGGACAGATAGTTGGCCATGAGAAGAATGTTATGGCAATGGTTGCCATCGGACAGATAGTTAACTTGCCCGTTTCACTGGACAGATATTCAGAAGATGATTGTCATCAGGACAGATAGTTGGCCACAAGAATTAACGAATGTTATGGCAGAAGATGATTGTCATCAGGACAGATAGTTGGCCATGAGAATTAATTTTATGGCAGAAGATGGTTGTCATCAGGACAGATAGTTGGACAGAAGATGGTTGTCATCCAGGACAGATATTTGGCCACAAAATTAACCAATGTTATGGCAGAAGATGATTGTCATCAGGACAGATAGTTGGCCATAAGAATTAAAATGTTATGGCAGAAGATGGTTTTTCATCAGGACAGATAGTTGAACACACGCTATAATTAACCAATGTTATGGCAGAAGATGGCCCATCAGGACAGATGATTTCAAGAATTAACCAATGTTATGGCAAATGATTATGGCAGAAGATGAATTGTTCATCAGGACAGATAGTTGAACACAAGAATTAACCAATGTTATGGCAGAAGATGGTTGTCATCAGGACAGATAGTTACCCATAAGAATTAACCAATGTTATGGCAGAAGATGATTGTCATCAGGACAGATAGTTGGCCACAAGAATTAACCAATATTATGGCAGAAGATGATTGTCATCAGGACAATAGTTGCCCAAGAATTAATTAACCAATGAGGTTATGGCAGAAGATTCTGTTATGGCAGTGATTGTCATCAGGACAGATAGTTGGCCACAAGAATTAACCAATGTTATGGCAGAAGATGATTGTCATCAGGACAGATAGTTGAACGTTAAATCCAATGTTATGGCAGAACCCACACATTAACAGATAGTTGAACATCAGAATTAACCAGTTATGGCAGACAGGATTGTCATCAGGACAGATTGGCCATCTTCAAAAATTTTATGGCAGAAGATGATTGTCATCGGGACAGATAGTTGGCCATTGAATTAACCAATGTTATGGCAGAATATGATTGTCATCAGATGATAGTTGAACACAAAATTAATCAATTGTTATCAGGACAGATAGTTGAACACAAGAATTAACCAATGTTGCCACAGATTGTGGCCATAAGAAAACCAATTTATGGCAGAAGATGATTGTCATCAGGACAGATAGTTGGCCATAAGAATTAACTCCAATGTTATGGCAGAAGATGATTGTCATCAGGACAGATAGTTGAACACAAGAATTAAAAATTTTATGGCAGAAGATGATTGTCATGTTAACAGATAGTTGTCTTAAGAATTAAAATGTTATGGCAGAAGATGATTGTCATCAGGACAGATGGTTACCCACAAGAATTAACCAATATTATGGCAAAGATTTTGTCATCAGGACAGATAGTTGGCCATAAGAATTAACCAATGTTATGGCAGAAGATGATTGTCATCCGGACAGATAGTTGGCCATAAGAATTAACCAATGTTATGGCAGAAGATGGTTGTCATCAGGACAGATAGTTGGCCACAAGAATTAAAAATATTATGGCAGAAGATGGATTGTCATCAGGACAGATGCCTGGCAATGTTATGGCAGATTGATTGTCATCAGGACAGGCCTTTCAAGATTATTAACCAATTTATGGCAGAAGATGATTGTCATCAGGACAGATAGTTGAACACAAGAATTAACCAATGTTATGGCAGAAGATGGTTGTCATCAGGACAGATAGTTGGCCAAAGAAGAATCAAAATTTATATGGCAGAAGATGGAAATTTTTCCTGTTCATCTTGACATTACTGTAAGAATTAACCAATGTTATGGCAAAGATGATTGTCATCAGGACAGATAACCAATGTTGGCACAGGCCTTTCAAGAATTTATGTTAATTTTATGGACAGAAGATGGATTGTTATGGCAGATGATTGCCCGTCCTTAGGACAGAAGATGACAGTTGAACACAAGAATTAACCAATGTTATGGCAGAAGATGATTGTCATCAGGACAGATAGTTGGCCAAAATCTTAACCAATGTTATGGCAGAAGATGGTTGTCATCAGGACGTCCTTTTCATCAGTTGGCCACAAGAACCAATGTTATGGCAGTGGTCCCAGGACAGATAGTTGGCAAGAATTAAAATGTTATGGCAGAAGAAGATGGACAGATATTTCGCCATCCAATGTTATGGCAGGATCTGGACAGATAGTTGAACACAAGAATTAACAATGTTATGGCAGAAGATGGTTGTCATCAGGACAGATAGCCACAAGAATTAACCAATGTTATGGCAGAAGATGATTGTCATCAGGACAGATAGTTGGAATTTTTATGGCAGAAGATGATTGTCATCAGGACAGATGTTGTATAAGAATTAACCAATGTTATGGCAGAAGATGATTGTCATCAGGACAGATAGTTGGCACAAGAATTAACCAATATTATGGCAGAAGATGATTGTCATCAGGACAGATATTGGAAAGAATTAACCAATGTTATGGCAGAAGATGATTGTCATCAGGACAGATAGTTGGCCATGAGAATTAACCAATGTTCAGTGGCCCACATGGTGTCATCAGGAAGATTAACCAATGTTATGGCAGAAGATCCTGATTAGTTGAACAAGACCTTAACCAATACAAAGATGGTTTCATCAGGACAGATAGTTGGCCACAAGAATTAACCAATTTTATGGCAGAAGATGATTTTTCAGGACAGTTAGTTGGCCACAAGAATTAACCAATATTATGGCAGAAGATGATTGGCATCAGGACAGATAGTTGGCCACAGAATTTTCAAATATTATGGCAGAAGATGGATTTAACATCCTGGACAGATGCCTGGCCTTACAAGAATTAACCAATGTTATGGCCTTCCTGGTTGTCATCAGGGACAGATAGTTGAACAAGATCTTCAAACTTTATGGCAGAAGATGATTGTCATCAGGACAGTCCTTAGCTATAAGAATTCCAATATTATGGCAGAAGATGGTTACAGTGGACAGATAGGCCTTTTAAGATCTTCAAATTTTTATGGCGGAAGATGGAATTTTCTCCTGTTATCTTGCAGAAGATGATTGTCACCCACATTAACCCATTCCTTCAGTTGAATTGGCCTTTCAAGATGTTATGGCAGAAGATGGAATTTTCATCAGGACATCTTGCCACAACCAGAATACAACCAATTAACCCCATAATTCAGTTATGGCAGAAGATGAGGCCTCATCAACAGATAGTTCAAATTATTGTTATGGCAGAAGATGGAATTTTCATCAGGACAGATAGTTGTAATACAACTAACCAATGTCATATTAACCCCTTTCAGGACAGTGGCCCAACAGGCCTTTCCAATGTTATTTTATGAAGATGATTTTCATCAGGACAGATTTGTTCCCCACTGTAATTAACCAATGTTATGGCCCAGATGATTGTCATCAGGACAGATAGTTGAACATAAGAATTAAAAATGTTATGGCAGAAGATGAATTTTCATCAGGACAGATAGTTGCCCAAGAATTAACTAATAATATGGCAGAAGATTAACCCCTCATCAGGACCCATAGGCCTGGCAAGATCTTCAAAAATTTTATGGCAGAAGATGGAATTTTCATCCTGGACATCTTGAACACAAGAATTAACCAATGTTAACCCATGGTTGTCATCAGGACAGATGGTTGGCCATAAGATCTTCAATGTTATGGCAGAAGATGATTGTCTCATCTTTGCCCGTCCCTTACCATACAGACAATGTTATGGCAGAAGATGGTTGTCAGTGGCCCACAGGCCTTTTATGCCAAACTTTTTTATGGCAGAAGATGGAATTGTCATCAGGACTGATAGTTGCCCGTCCTTAACCAATGTTATGGCAGAAGATTAACCCATCAGGACAGATAGTTGGCCACAAAATTAACCAATGTTATGCAAAGATTTTGATGATGGTTGTTATGGCAAAGTTCTTGTTGGACCTTCCTGATAACTTCACCAATGTTATTAACCTCTGTCATCTTCAGTGCCACAAGAATTAATTGTCATCAGGACAAAACTTTTTATGGCAGAAGATGATTTTCATCATCTTGACAGATAGTTACCACAAGAATACAACCAATGTTACATTAACCCCTTGTCATCAGGACAGATAGGCCTGTCAAGATCTTAACAAACTTTTATGGCAGAAGATGGAATTGTCATCAGGACAGATCTTGCCCAACCTTATTAACCAATATTATGGCAGAAGATGATTGTCATCAGGACAGAGTGGCCCACAGGAATTAAGATCTTCAATATTTTATGGCAGAAGATGGAATTTTCTCCTGGACAGATAGTTGTCCTTAAATACAACTAACACAATGTTATTCCTTCAGATGATTGTCATCAGGACAGATAGATCTTCAAACTTTTATGGCAGAAGATGAATTTTCATCTCCTGTTATCTTGCCCGTCAACCAATGTTATGGCAGAAGATGATTTTCATCCAGGACAGATAGTTGAACACAAGAATTAACCAATGTTATGGCACATCAGGACAGATAGTTGGCCATGCAGTGGCCAATATTATGGCAGAAGATGATTGTCATCAGGACAGATAGTTTTCAAGAATTTTATGGCAGAAGATGATTGTCATCCTGACGAATCTTGCCCAAGAATTACTGTAATATTATGGCAGAAGACATTAATCCATTCCAGATAGTGGCCCACAGGCCAATTTATGGCAAGATGATTGTCATCAACTTTATTGGCCAAGATGGAATTTTTTCTCCTGTTATCTTGCCTGTCCTTGCTCGTAATAGTTGGCCACACATTAACCCCCCTTCATGGCAGTGGCCCACAGGCCAGATAGTTGAACAAGATCTTCAAAATTTTATGGCGGAAGATGGAATTTTCTCTCCTGTTATCTTGCCTGTCCTTACTGAACACAACTCCACACATTAACCCCTTCCTTAGTGGGCAGAGGCCTTTCAAGATCTTCAAAATTTTTATGGCAGAAGACAGATAGTTGGCCTCCTGTTAATTGCCCAATGTCCTATGGCAGAAGATGATTGTCATCATTACAGATATTTCGCCATACAAGTTCAATGTTATGGCAGAAGATGATTGTCATCAGGACAGATAGTTGAACACAAGAAAATTAACCCCTTCTTATGGCCCCAGAAGATGATTGTTATCGGACAGATAGTTGTACACATTAACCATTATTATTGCCGTGAACATGATTAAGCCATTCCTACAGATGGCCTGACACAATCTTAACAAACTTTTATGGCGGAAGATGGAATTTTCATCTCCTGTTAGTTGGCCATAAAATTAACCAATACAACTCCACACATGATTTCCTTCAGTGGCCCACAGGCCTTTCAAGATCTTTCAAAATTTTATGGCGGAAGATGATTTTCTCCTGGACTCTTGTTGGTCCTTACTGTAATACAACCCACACATTAACCAGAAGATTCAGTGGCCCACAGGCCTTTCAAGATCTTCAAACTTTTATGGCGGAAGATGAAATTTTCATCAGGACAGTTATCTTGCACAAGAATTAATACAACTCCACATTAACCCCTTCAGTGTGGCCCACAGGCCTTTCCAAGATCTTCAAAATTTTATGGCAGAAGATGGAATTTTCTCTCCTGTTCTCTTGACAGTCCTTACCATAAATTAACTCCATGTTAACCCGATTCCTTCAGTGGGACCACAGGCCTTTCAAGATCTTTCAAACTTTTATGGCAGAAGATGGAATTTTCTCTCCTGTTATCTTGGCCATTAAATTACTGTAATCTTCAAACTTTTTATGGCAACATCAGGACAGATAGTTGGTAATACAACTCCATTAACCCCTTCCTTCAGTGGCCCACAGGCATCTTTCAAGATCTTCAAAAATTTTATGGCAGAAGATGGAATTTTCTCCAAGTGTTATCTTTGCCTGTCCTTACATCAGGATCTGGCCACACCACATTAAAGATGATTGTCATCAGTGGCCCACAGGCGTCCAGAAGATGATTTTCATCTGGACAGATAGTTGGTCCTTATACATACAATGTTACACATTAACCCCTTCCTTCAGTGGCCCATAGGCCTTTCAAGATCTTCAAACTTTTATGGCAGAAGATGATTTTCATCAGGTTAGATAGTTGGCCCGTCCTTAACCAATGTTATGGCAACTCCACACATTAACCCCTTTCATTCAGTGGCCCACAGGCCTTTCAATGTTATGGCAAAGATGGTTATGGACAGAAGATGGCCATTTTCCAATCTGTTATCTTTGCCCGTCCTTACTGTAATACAACTCCACATGGCAGAAGATGATTGTCATCAGGACAGATGGCCCCATAAGCCTTTCAATGTTATTCAAAATTTTATGGCAGAAGATGGAATTTTAACCCTGTTAACTTGCAGAAGTCCTACTGTCAAGGACAGATAGTTGGCCATACATTAACCAATCCTTCAGTGGCCCATCAGGCCAGATATTGAACAAGAATTTTTTTATGGCAGAAGATGGAATTTTCTCCTGTTATCTTGCCCATCCTTACTGTAATACAACTCCACACATTAACCCATCATTCAGATGGCCCACAGGCCATTTCAAGATCTTTCAAATTTTATGGCAGAAGATGGAATTTTCTCTCCTGTTATCTTGCCCGTCCTTACTGTTATACAACTCCACACATTAACCCCTTCCAATTTCAAGATGGCCCACAGGCCTAGTTGGCCAAAGAATCTTCAAACTTTTTATGGCAGAAGATGGAATTTTTCTCTCCTGTTCTCTTGCCCGTCCTTACTGTAATACAACTCCACACACAGATAACCCATTCATTTCAGTGGCCCACAGGCCTTTCAAGATCTTCAAAAATTTTATGGCAGGAAGATGGAATTTTGGCTCCTCCAATGTTATGGCTTGCCCGTCCTTACCGTAATACAACTCCACACATTAACCCATTCTTCAGTGGCCCATCAGGCCTTTCAAGATCTTCAAACTTTATGGCAGAAGATGGAATTTTCTCCTTGTTAAGAATTAACCCGTTATGTCCTCAGATGATTGTCATCAGGACAACTTGAACACAAATTAACCAATTTTTGGCATTCATTGGGACAGATAGTTAGCTTGCCGTATTAAACCCATTTAACCAAGATCTTTCATCAGGACAATGATACTTTCAAAAAATTTATGGCAGAAGATGGAATTTTTCTCAGATGTTGAACTTTAACCCGTCCTTGACTGTAATACAACTCCACATTAACCCCTTTATGGCAGAAGAGTGGCCCACAGGCCTTTCAAGATCTTCAAAATTTTATGGCAGAAGATGGAATTTTCTCTCCTGTTATCTTGCCCGTCATCAGGACAGATGTAATACAACTCCAATGTTATTGCTAATGATTTTCATTCAGTGGCCCAGAGGCCTTTCAAGATCTTCAAACTTTATGGCATCAGGAAGATGGAATTTTTTCTCCAATGTTATCTTGCCTGTCCTTCTGGAATACAACTCCACACATTAACCCCTTTATTCAGTGGCCCATCAGGCCTTTGGCAAGATCTTCAAAATTTTATGGCAGAAGATGGAATTTTCATCCTGTTATCTTGCCCGTCCTTACTGTAATGATTTTCACAACAGATCCACACATTAACCCCTTCCTTTCAGTGGCCCATCAGGCCTTTCAAGATCTTCAAAATTTTATGGCAGAAGATGGAATTTTCTCCATGTTATCTTGCCCGTCCTGACTGTAATACAACTCCACACATTAACCCCCTTCATTCAGTGGCCCACAGGCCAGATTTCAAGATCTTCAAACTTTTATGGCAGAAGATGGAATTTTCTCTCCTGTTATCTTGCCCGTCCTTACGCTAATACAACTCCAATGTTACATTAACCCCTTCAGGACAGATTTCAGTGGCCCACAGGCTGATTCAAGATTTGAACCAAAAAACTAAGATCTCCTGTTATCAAAATTTTAACCCCTTTTATGAAGATGATTGCCTTCATGGCAGATATTTCATCAGAAGATGGAATTTTTTCTCTCCTGTTATCTTGCCTGTCCTTACTGTAATAAACTCCACACATTAACCCTTTCATTCAGTGGCCCACAGGCCTTTCAAGATCTTCAAACTTTTATGGACGAAGATGGAATTTTCTCTCCTGTTATCTTGCATCGTCCTTACCATAATACAACTCCACACATTAAGGCAAGATGATTCAGTGGCCCACAGGCCTTTCAAGATCTTCAAACTTTTATGGCAGAAGATGGAATTTTCTCCTGTTATCTTGCCCGTCCTTACTGTAATGGCAAGATGATTGTCATCAGATCACATTAACCAGAAGATTTGTCATTCAGTGGGCCCCAATGGCCTTTCAAGATCTTCTTCAAATTTTATGGCAGAAGATGGAATTTTCTCTCCTGTTATCTTGCCCGTCCTTACCAATGTAATACAACCCACACATTAACAGGTCCTTCATTCAGTGGCCCACAGGCCTTTCAAGATCCTTAAAACTTTTATGGCAGAAGATGGAATTTTTTCTCCTGTTAACTTGCCCGTCCTTACTGTAATACAACTCCACACATTAACCCCTTCCTTCAGTGGCCCACAGGCCTTTCAAGATCTTTCAAACTTTTATGGCAGAAGATGGAATTTTCTCCCTGTTATCTTGCCCGTCCTTACTGTAATACAACCTCCACACATTAACCCCTTTTCATCATCAGTGGCCCACAGGCCTTTTCAAGATCTTCAAAATTTTATGGCAGAAGATGGAATTTTCTCCCTGTTATCTTGCCCGTCCTTACTGTAATACAACCCACACATTAACCCCTTTCCTTCAGTGGCCCACAGGCCTTTCAAGATCTTCAAAATTTTATGGCGGAAGATGGAATTTTCTCCTGTTATCTTTGCCTGTCCTTACTTGCCCTCCACATCCTTTTTCATTCAGTGGCCCACAGGCCTTTCAAGATCTTCAAAACATGGCAGAAGATGGAATTTTCCCCTGTTCTCCTCTGCCCGTCCTGTAATATGCCCACACATTAACCCCTTTCAAGATCTTTCAAGATCTTCAAAATTTTATGGCAGAAGATGGAATTTTCTCCTGTTATCTTGCCCGTCCTTACTGTAATACAACTCCACACATTAACCCCCTTCATTCAGTGGCCCAAGACAGGCTCTTTCAAGATCTTTCAAACTTTTATGGCGGAAGATGGAATTTTCTCTCCTGTTATCTTGCCTGTCCTTACTGTAATACAACTCCACCACACATTAACCCCCCATTCAAGATTCCAAATTTTATGGCAAGTGGCCCACAGGCCTTTCAAGATTAACCCCTTCCTTCGGTCAAAAGATTTTTTTGTGGCAGAAGATGGAATTTTCTCCCTGTTATCTTGCCCCGTCCTTACTGTAATACAACTCCACACATTAACCCCTTCATTCAGTGGCCCACAGGCCTTTCAAAGATCTTCAAAATTTTATGGCAGAAGATGGAATTTTCTCCTGTTATCTTGCCCCGTCCTTACTGTAATACAACCCACACATTAACCCCCTTCCTTCAGTGGCCCACAGGCCTTTCAAGATCTTCAAACTTTTATGGCAGAAGATGGAATTTTCTCTCCTGTTATCTTGCCCGTCCTTACCGTAATACAACTCCACACATTAACCCCTTCCTTTCAGTGGCCCACAGGCCTTTTATGGCAGAAGATGGAATTTTCCTCTCCTTCGTATCTTCAAACAACTTTTATGGCAGAAGATGGAAGATGGAATTTTCTCTCCTGTTATCTTGCCCGTCCTTACTGTAATACAACTCCACACATTAACCCCTTCCTTCAGTGGCCCACAGGCCTTTCAAGATCTTCAAAATTTTATGGCAGAAGATGGAATTTTCTCTCCTGTTATCTTGCCCGTCCTTAATACAACTTCACATTAACCCCAGGACAACAGTGGGCCCACACATTAACCCCAGAAGATTTTTCTTCAGTGGCCTCCACAGGCCTTCATTCAGTGATCTTCAAGATCTTTTTTATGGCAGAAGATGGAATTTTCTCCTGTTATCTTGCCCGTCCTTACTGTAATACAACTCCACACATTAACCCCTTCCTTCAGTGGCCCACAGGCCTTTCAAGATCTTCAAACTTTTATGGCAGAAGATGGAATTTTCTCTCCTGTTCTCTGCCTGTCCTTACTGTAATACAACTCCACACACATTAACCCCTTTTCCTTCAGTGGCCCACAGGCCTTTCAAGATCTTCAAAAATTTTATGGCAGAAGATGGAATTTTCTCTCCTGTTATCTTTTGCCCGTCCTTACCGTAATACAACTCCACACATTAACCCCTTTTCATTCAGTGGCCCACAGGCCTTTCAAGATCTTCAAACTTTTATGGCGGAAGATGGAATTTTCTCCCTGTTATCTTGCCCGTCCTTACCGTAATACAACTCCACACATTAACCCCTTCCTTCAGTGGCCCACAGGCCTTTCAAGATCTTCAAAATTTTATGGCAGAAGATGGAATTTTCTCTCCTGTTCTCCTGTCCTTACTGTTACAACTCCACACATGCCCCACAGGCCTTTCAAGTCCAAACTTTTATGGCAGAAGATGGAATTTTCTGTTATCTTGCCCGTCCTTACAACAACCACACATTAACCCCCTTTCCTTCAGTGGCCCACAGGCCTTTCAAGATCTTCAAACTTTTATGGCGGAAAATGGAATTTTCTCTCCTGTTATCTTGCCCGTCCTTACGCTAATACAACTCCACACATTAACCCCTTCCTTCAGTGGCCCACAGGCCTTTCAAGATCTTCAAACTTTTATGGCAGAAGATGGAATTTTCTCCCTGTTCTCTTGCCCGTCCTTACCGTAATACAACTCCACACATTAACCCCTTCCTTCAGTGGCCCACAGGCCTTTCAAGATCTTCAAAATTTTATGGCGGAAGATGGAATTTTCTCCCTGTTATCTTGCCCGTCCTTACCGTAATACAACTCCACACATTAACCAGTGGCCCACAGGCCTTTCAAGATCTTCAAACTTTTATGGCAGAAGATGGAATTTTCTCTCCTGTTATCTTGCCGTCCTTACCGTATTAAAACTCCACACATGCCCCTTCGTCCTTACCTTCAAAATTTTATAATGGAATTTTCAACTCCACACATTAACCCCTTCTTCAGTGGCCCACAGGCCTTTCAAGATCTTCAAACTTTTATGGCGGAAGATGGAATTTTCTCCCTGTTATCTTGCCCGTCCTTACCGTAATACAACTCCACACATTAACCCTTTTCCTTCAGTGGCCCACAGGCCTTTCAAGATCTTCAAAATTTTATGGCAGAAGATGGAATTTTCTCTCTGTTCTCTTGCCCGTCCTTACTGTAATACAACCCACACATTAACCCCTTCCTTCAGTGGCCCACAGGCCTTTCAAGATCTTCAAACTTTTATGGCGGAAGATGGAATTTTCTCCCTGTTATCTTGCCCGTCCTTACTGTAATACAACTCCACACATTAACCCCTTCCTTCAGTGGCCCACAGGCCTTTCAAGATCTTTTTATGGCAAAAGATTTTTCTCTGGCCTTACCGAAGATGGAATTTTCTCTCCTGTTCTCTTGCCTGTCCTTACTTGCCCGTAATACAACTCCACACATTAACCCCTTCCTTCAGTGGCCCTTCCTTTCAGTGGCCCACAGGCCTTTCAAGATCTTCAAACTTTTATGGTTATCTTGATGGAATTTTCTCTCCAGGTTATCTTGCCCGTCCTTACTGTTATACAACTCCACACATTAACCCCTTCCTTCAGTGGCCCACAGGCCTTTCAAGATCTTCAAACTTTTTATGGCGGAAGATGGAATTTTCTCTCTCTTGCTGTTATCTTGCCACACGTCCTCCTTCAGTGGCCCATACAACTCTTCAAACACATTTTCTCCTTTATCTTGCCTTCAGTGGCCCACAGGCCTTCCTTCAAGATCTTCAAAAACTTTTATGGCGGAAGATGGAATTTTCTCTCCTGTTAACTTGCCCGTCCTTACCGTAATACAACTCCACACATTAACCCCTTCCTTCAGTGGCCCACAGGCCTTTCAAGATCTTCAAACTTTTATGGCGGAAGATGGAATTTTCTCTCCTGTTATCTTGCACGTCCTTACGCTAATACAACTCCACACATTAAGCCATTCCTTCAGTGGCCCACAGGCCTTTCAAGATCTTCAAACTTTTATGGCGGAAGATGGAATTTTCTCTCTTGTTATCTTGCACGTCCTTACCGTAATACAACTCCACACATTAACCCCTTCATTCAGTGGCCCACAGGCCTTTCAAGATCTTCAAACTTTTATGGCAGAAGATGGAATTTTCTCTCCTGTTCTCTTGCCCGTCCTTACCGTAATACAACTCCACACATTAACCCCTTCTTTCAGTGGCCCACAGGCCTTTCAAGATCTTCAAAATTTTATGGCAGAAGATGGAATTTTCTCTCCTGTTATCTTGCCCGTCCTTACCGTAATACAACTCCACACATTAACCCCTTCCTTCAGTGGCCCACAGGCCTTTCAAGATCTTCAAACTTTTATGGCGGAAGATGGAATTTTCTCTCCTGTTATCTTGCCCGTCCTTACCGTAATACAACTCCACACATTAACCCCTTCCTTCAGTGGCCCACAGGCCTTTAAGATCTTCAAACTTTTATGGCGGAAGATGGAATTTTCTCTCCTGTTATCTTGCCCGTCCTTACTGTAATACAACTCCACACATTAACCCCTTCCTTCAGTGGCCCACAGGCCTTCAAGATCTTCAAATTTTATGGCAGAAGATGGAATTTTCTCCTGTTCTCTTGCCCGTCCTTACCGTAATACAACTCCACACATTAACCCCTTCCTTCAGTGGCCCACAGGCCTTTCAAGATCTTCAAAATTTTATGGCAGAAGATGGAATTTTCTCCTGTTATCTTGCCCGTCCTTACCGTAATACAACTCCACACATTAACCCTTTCTTCAGTGGCCCACAGGCCTTTCAAGATCTTCAAAATTTTATGGCGGAAGATGGAATTTTCTCTCCTGTTATCTTGCACGTCCTTACCGTAATACAACTCCACACATTAACCCCTTCATTCAGTGGCCCACAGGCCTTTCAAGATCTTCAAACTTTTATGGCAGAAGATGGAATTTTCTCTCCTGTTCTCTTGCCCGTCCTTACCGTAATACAACTCCACACATTAACCCCATTCTTCAAACTTTTATGGCAGTGGCCCACAGGCCTTTCAAGATCTTCAAAATTTTATGGCAGAAGATGGAATTTTCTCTCTGTTATCTTGCCCGTCCTTACCGTAATACAACTCCACACATTAACCCCTTCCTTCAGTGGCCCACAGGCCTTTCAAGATCTTCAAACTTTTATGGCAGAAGATGGAATTTTCTCTCCTGTTATCTTGCCCGTCCTTACCGTAATACAACTCCACACATTAACCCCTTCCTTCAGTGGGCCCACAGGCCTTTCAAGATCTTCAAAATTTTATGGCAGAAGATGGAATTTTCTCCCTGTTATCTTGCCCGTCCTTACCGTAATACAACTCCACACATTAACCCCTTCCTTCAGTGGCCCACAGGCCTTTCAAGATCTTCAAACTTTTATGGCGGAAGATGGAATTTTCTCTCCTGTTATCTTGCCCGTCCTTACTGTAATACAACTTCCACACATTAACCCCTTCCTTACCTAATAATACTTCAGTGGCCCACAGGCCTTTCAAGATCTTCAAACTTTTATGGCAGAAGATGGAATTTTCTCTCCTGTTCTCTTGCCCGTCCTTACCGTAATACAACTCCACACATTAACCCTTTCCTTCAGTGGCCCACAGGCCTTTCAAGATCTTCAAACTTTTATGGCGGAAGATGGAATTTTCTCTCCTGTTATCTTGCCCGTCCTTACTGTAATACAACTCCACACATTAACCCCTTCCAGTTCAGTGGCCCACAGGCCTTTCAAGATCTTCAAAATTTTATGGCGGAAGATGGAATTTTCTCTCCCTGTTCTCTTGCCCGTCCTTACCGTAATACAACTCCACACATTAACCCCTTCCTTCAGTGGCCCACAGGCCTTTCAAGATCTTCAAACTTTTATGGCAGAAGATGGAATTTTCTCTCCTGTTATCTTGCCCGTCCTTACCGTAATACAACTCCACACATTAACCCCTTCATTCAGTGGCCCCACAGGCCTTTCAAGATCTTCAAACTTTTATGGCGGAAGATGGAATTTTCTCCCTGTTATCTTGCCCGTCCTTACCGTAATACAACTCACACATTAACCCCTTCCTTCAGTGGCCCACAGGCCTTTCAAGATCTTCAAAATTTTATGGCAGAAGATGGAATTTTTCTCCTGTTATCTTGCCCGTCCTTACCGTAATACAACTCCACACATTAAGCCATTCCTTCAGTGGCCCACAGGCCTTTCAAGATCTTCAAACTTTTATGGCGGAAGATGGAATTTTCTCTCCTGTTATCTTGCACGTCCTTACCGTAATACAACTCCACACATTAACCCCTTCCTTCAGTGGCCCACAGGCCTTTCAAGATCTTCAAAATTTTATGGCGGAAGATGGAATTTTCTCTCCTGTTATCTTGCCCGTCCTTACCGTAATACAACTCCACACATTAACCCCTTCCTTCAGTGGCCCACAGGCCTTTCAAGATCTTCAAAATTTTATGGCATGGAATTTTCTCTCCTGTTATCTTGCCCGTCCTTACCATAATCAAAACTTTTATGGCAGAAGATGGAATTTTCTCTCCTGTTATCTTGCCCGTCCTTACTGTAATACAACTCCACACATTAACCCCTTCCTTCAGTGGCCCACAGGCCTTTCAAGATCTTCAAACTTTTATGGCAGAAGATGGAATTTTTTCTCCTGTTATCTTGCCCGTCCTTACCGTAATACAACTCCACACATTAACCCATTCCTTCAGTGGCCCACAGGCCTTTCAAGATCTTCAAAATTTTATGGCAGAAGATGGAATTTTCTCTCCTGTTATCTTGCACGTCCTTACCGTAATACAACTCCACACATTAACCCCTTCATTCAGTGGCCCACAGGCCTTTCAAGATCTTCAAAATTTTATGGCGGAAGATGGAATTTTCTCTCCTGTTATCTTGCCCGTCCTGTCCTTTAACCCTTCCTTTCAGTAAAGATCTTCAAACTTTTACAACTCCACCGTCCTTATTAAACCCACACATTAACCCCTTCAGTGGCCCACAGGCCTTTCAAGATCTTCAAAATTTTATGGCAGAAGATGGAATTTTCTCTCCTGTTCTCTTGCCCCGTCCTTACCGTAATACAACTCCACACATTAACCCATTCCTTTCAGTGGCCCACAGGCCTTTCAAGATCTTCAAACTTTTATGGCAGAAGATGGAATTTTCTCTCCTGTTATCTTGCCCGTCCTTACCGTAATACAACTCCACACATTAACCCCTTCATTTCAGTGGCCCACAGGCCTTTCAAGATCTTCAAACTTTTATGGCAGAAGATGGAATTTTCTCTTCTGTTCTCTTGCCCGTCCTTACCGTAATACAACTCCACACATTAACCCCTTCCTTCAGTGGCCCACAGGCCTTTCAAGATCTTCAAACTTTTATGGCAGAAGATGGAATTTTCTCTCCTGTTCTCTTGCCCGTCCTTACCGTAATACAACTCCACACATTAACCCCTTCCTTCAGTGGCCCACAGGCCTTTCAAGATCTTCAAAATTTTATGGCAGAAGATGGAATTTTCTCTCCTGTTCCTCTTGCCCGTCCTTACCGTAATAAACTTTTATGGCACTCCACACATTAACCCCACATTATTCCTTCAGTGGCCCACAGGCCTTTCAAGATCTTCAAACTTTTATGGCGGAAGATGGAATTTTTCTCTCCTGTTATCTTGCCCGTCCTTACTGTAATACAACTCCACACATTAACCCCTTCCTTCAGTGGCCCACAGGCCTTTCAAGATCTTCAAACTTTTACTTTATCAAAATTTTATGCAGAAGATGGAATTTTCTCTCTGTTCTCTTGCCCGTCCTTACCGTAATACAACTCCACACATTAACCCCTTCATTCAGTGGCCCACAGGCCTTTCAAGATCTTCAAACTTTTATGGCAGAAGATGGAATTTTCTCTCTGTTATCTTGCCCGTCCTTACCGTAATACAACTCCACACATTAACCCCTTCCTTCAGTGGCCCACAGGCCTTTCAAGATCTTCAAACTTTTTATGGCAGAAGATGGAATTTTCTCTCCTGTTATCTTGCCCGTCCTTACCGTAATACAACTCCACACATTAACCCCTTCCTTCAGTGGCCCACAGGCCTTTCAAGATCTTCAAACTTTTATGGCAGAAGATGGAATTTTCTCTCCTGTTATCTTGCCCGTCCTTACCGTAATACAACTCCACACATTAACCCCACATTCCTTCAGTGGCCCACAGGCCTTTCAAGATCTTCAAAATTTTATGGCAGAAGATGGAATTTTCTCTCCTGTTATCTTGCCCGTCCTTACCGTAATACAACTCCACACATTAACCCCTTCCTTCAGTGGCCCACAGGCCTTTCAAGATCTTCAAACTTTTATGGCAGAAGATGGAATTTTCTCTCCTGTTATCTTGCCCGTCCTTACCGTAATACAACTCCACACATTAACCCCTTCCTTCAGTGGCCCACAGGCCTTTCAAGATCTTCAAACTTTTATGGCAGAAAGATGGAATTTTCTCTCCTGTTCTCTTGCCCGTCCTTACCGTAATACAACTCCACACATTAACCCCTTCTTCAGTGGCCCACAGGCCTTTCAAGATCTTCAAACTTTTATGGCAGAAGATGGAATTTTCTCTCCTGTTCTCTTGCCCGTCCTTACCGTAATACAACTCCACAAATTTTATGGCATTAACCCCTTCCTTCAGTGGCCCACAGGCCTTTCAAGATCTTCAAACTTTTATGGCAGAAGATGGAATTTTCTCTCCTGTTATCTTGCCCGTCCTTACCGTAATACAACTCCACACATTAACCCCTTCATTCAGTGGCCCACAGGCCTTTCAAGATCTTCAAACTTTTATGGCGGAAGATGGAATTTTCTCTCCTGTTATCTTGCCCGTCCTTACCGTAATACAACTCCACACATTAACCCCTTCCTTCAGTGGCCCACAGGCCTTTCAAGATCTTCAATATTTTATGGCAGAAGATGGAATTTTCTCTCCTGTTCTCTTGCCCGTCCTTACCGTAATACAACTCCACACATTAAGCCATTCCTTCAGTGGCCCACAGGCCTTTAAATATCTTCAAACTTTTATGGCAGAAGATGGAATTTTCTCTCCTGTTATCTTGCCCGTCCTTACCGTAATACAACTCCACACATTAACCCCTTCCTTCAGTGGCCCACAGGCCTTTCAAGATCTTCAAAATTTTTATGGCAGAAGATGGAATTTTTCTCCTGTTCTCTTGCCCGTCCTTACCGTAATACAACTCCACACATTAACCCCTTCATTCAGTGGCCCACAGGCCTTTCAAGATCTTCAAACTTTTATGGCAGAAGATGGAATTTTCTCTCCTGTTCTCTTGCCCGTCCTTACCGTAATACAACTCCACACATTAACCCCTTCATTCAGTGGCCCACAGGCCTTTCAAGATCTTCAAAATTTTATGGCAGAAGATGGAATTTTCTCCTGTTCTCTTGCCCGTCCTTACCGTAATACAACTCCACACATTAACCCCTTCCTTCAGTGGCCCACAGGCCTTTCAAGATCTTCAAACTTTTATGGCAGAAGATGGAATTTTCTCTCCTGTTATCTTGCCCGTCCTTACCGTAATACAACTCCACACATTAACCCCTTCTTTCAGTGGCCCACAGGCCTTTCAAGATCTTCAAAATTTTATGGCAGAAGATGGAATTTTCTCTCCTGTTAACTTGCCCGTCCTTACCGTAATACAACTCCACACATTAAGCCATTCCTTCAGTGGCCCACAGGCCTTTCAAGATCTTCAAACTTTTATGGCAGAAGATGGAATTTTCTCTCCTGTTATCTTGCCCGTCCTTACCGTAATACAACTCCACACATTAACCCCTTCATTCAGTGGCCCACAGGCCTTTCAAGATCTTCAAACTTTTATGGCAGAAGATGGAATTTTCTCTCCTGTTCTCTTGCCCGTCCTTACCGTAATACAACTCCACACATTAACCCCTTCTTTCAGTGGCCCACAGGCCTTTCAAGATCTTCAAAATTTTTATGGCGGAAGATGGAATTTTCTCTCCTGTTCTCTTGCCCGTCCTTACCGTAATACAACTCCACACATTAACCCCTTCCTTCAGTGGCCCACAGGCCTTTCAAGATCTTCAAACTTTTATGGCAGAAGATGGAATTTTCTCTCCTGTTCTCTTGCCCGTCCTTACCGTAATACAACTCCACACATTAACCCCTTCCTTCAGTGGCCCACAGGCCTTTCAAGATCTTCAAACTTTTTATGGCAGAAGATGGAATTTTCTCTCCTGTTCTCTTGCCCGTCCTTACCGTAATACAACTCCACACATTAACCCCTTCATTCAGTGGCCCACAGGCCTTTCAAGATCTTCAAACTTTTATGGCAGAAGATGAATTTTCTCTCCTGTTATCTTGCCCGTCCTTACCGTAATACAACTCCACATTAACCCCTTCCTTCAGTGGCCCACAGGCCTTTCAAGATCTTCAAACTTTTATGGCAGAAGATGGAATTTTCTCTCCTGTTATCTTGCCCCTTACCGTAATCCTTACCCCTTCCTTCAGTAATACAAACTTTTATGGCAGAAGATGGAATTTTCCACACCGTAATTAACCCCATTAACCCCTCAGTGGCCCACAGGCCTTTCAAGATCTTCAAACTTTTATGGCAGAAGATGGAATTTTCTCTCCTGTTCTCTTGCCCGTCCTTACCGTAATACAACTCCACACATTAACCCCTTCCTTCAGTGGCCCACAGGCCTTTCAAGATCTTCAAACTTTTATGGCAGAAGATGGAATTTTCTCTCCTGTTCTCTTGCCCGTCCTTACCGTAATACAACTCCACACATTAACCCCTTCCTTCAGTGGCCCACAGGCCTTTCAAGATCTTCAAACTTTTATGGCAGAAGATGGAATTTTCTCTCCTGTTCTCTTGCCCGTCCTTACCGTAATACAACTCCACACATTAACCCCTTCATTCAGTGGCCCACAGGCCTTTCAAGATCTTCAAACTTTTATGGCAGAAGATGGAATTTTCTCTCCTGTTCTCTTGCCCGTCCTTCACTTTTATAATACAACTCCACACATTAACCCCTTCCTTCAGTGGCCCACAGGCCTTTCAAGATCTTCAAACTTTTATGGCAGAAGATGGAATTTTCTCTCTGTTCTCTTGCCCGTCCTTACCGTAATACAACTCCACACATTAACCCCTTCCTTCAGTGGCCCACAGGCCTTTCAAGATCTTCAAACTTTTATGGCAAGATTTTCTTCCTGTTCTCTTGCCCGTCCTTACCGTAATACAACTCCACACATTTTTCAAGGCAAACTTTTATGGCAAGATGAACATTTCTCTCCTGTTATCTCTGCCGTCCTTTTCTCTCCTGTTAACTTGCCCGAAGATGTTTTCTCTCCTGTTATCTTACAACTCCACACATTAACCCCTTCCTTCAGTGGCCCACAGGCCTTTCAAGATCTTCAAACTTTTATGGCGGAAGATGGAATTTTCTCTCTGTTATCTTGCCCGTCCTTACCGTAATACAACTCCACACATTAACCCCTTCCTTCAGTGGCCCACAGGCCTTTCAAGATCTTCAAACTTTTATGGCAGAAGATGGAATTTTCTCTCCTGTTATCTTGCCCGTCCTTACCGTAATACAACTCTACACATTAACCCCTTCCTTCAGTGGCCCACAGGCCTTTCAAGATCTTCAAACTTTTATGGCGGAAGATGGAATTTTCTCTCCTGTTCTTGCCCGTCCTTTAATACAACTCCACACATTAACCCCTTCCTTCAGTGGCCCACAGGCCTTTCAAGATCTTCAAACTTTTATGGCAAAGATGGAATTTTCTCCCTGTTATCTTGCCCGTCCTTATTAAACTCCACACATTAACCCCTTCATTCAGTGGCCCACAGGCCTTTCAAGATCTTCAAAATTTTATGGCAGAAGATGGAATTTTCTCTCCTGTTATCTTGCCCGTCCTTACCGTAATACAACTCCACACATTAACCCCTTCCTTCAGTGGCCCACAGGCCTTTCAAGATCTTCAAACTTTTATGGCAGAAGATGGAATTTTCTCTCCTGTTCTCTTGCCCGTCCTTACCTAATACAACTCCACATTAACCCCTTCCTTCAAGGCCTTTCAAGATCTTCAAACTTTTATGGCAAGATGGAATTTTCTCTCCTGTTCTCTTGCCCGTCCTTACCGTAATACAACTCCACACATTAACCCCTTCCTTCAGTGGCCCACAGGCCTTTCAAGATCTTCAAACTTTTATGGCGGAAGATGGAATTTTCTCTCCTGTTCTCTTGCCCGTCCTTACCGTAATACAACTCCACACATTAACCCCTTCCTTCAGTGGCCCACAGGCCTTTCAAGATCTTCAATATTTTATGGCAGAAGATGGAATTTTCTCTCCTGTTAACTTGCCCGTCCTTACCGTAATACAACTCCACACATTAACCCCTTCGTTCAGTGGCCCACAGGCCCTTCAAGATCTTCAAACTTTTATGGCAGAAGATGGAATTTTCTCTCCTGTTCTCTTGCCCGTCCTTACCGTAATACAACTCCACACATTAACCCCTTCCTTCAGTGGCCCACAGGCCCTTTTACAGATCTTCAAACTTTTATGGCAGAAGATGGAATTTTCTCTCTTTCAAGATTTTCTCTTCAAAAACTTTTTATGGCGGAAGATGGAATTTTTATCTCCTGTTCTTTTTGCCCGTCCTTACCGTAATACAACTCCACACATTAACCCCTTCCTTCAGTGGCCCACAGGCCTTTCAAGATCTTCAAACTTTTATGGCGGAAGATGGAATTTTCTCTCCTGTTATCTTGCCCGTCCTTACCGTAATACAACTCCACACATTAACCCCTTTCCTTCAGTGGCCCCTCCAGGCCTTTCAAGATCTTCAAACTTTTATGGCAGAAGATGGAATTTTCTCTCTTGCCCGTTATCTTGCCCACATCCTTAGTGGCCCCAGGCCTTTCAATCTTCAAACTTTTTATGGCACACATTAACCCTGTTATCTTGCCTTCCTTAGTGGCCCACAGGCCCCTTCCTTCAAGATCTTCAAATCTTTTTTATGGCGGAAGATGGAATTTTCTCTCCTGTTCTCTTGCCCGTCCTTACCGTAATACAACTCCACACATTAACCCCTTCCTTCAGTGGCCCACAGGCCTTTCAAGATCTTCAAACTTTTATGGCGGAAGATGGAATTTTCTCTCCTGTTATCTTGCCCGTCCTTACCGTAATACAACTCCACACATTAACCCCTTCCTTCAGTGGCCCACAGGCCTTTCAAGATCTTCAAAATTTTATGGCGGAAGATGGAATTTTCTCTCCTGTTATCTTGCCCGTCCTTACCGTAATACAACTCCACACATTAACCCCTTCCTTCAGTGGCCCACAGGCCTTTCAAGATCTTCAAACTTTTATGGCGGAAGATGGAATTTTCTCTCCTGTTCTCTTGCCCGTCCTTACCGTAATACAACTCCACACATTAACCCCTTCCTTCAGTGGCCCACAGGCCTTTCAAGATCTTCAAACTTTTATGGCGGAAGATGGAATTTTCTCTCCTGTTATCTTGCACGTCCTTACCGTAATACAACTCCACACATTAACCCCTTCCTTCAGTGGCCCCTTTCAGGCCTTTCAAGATCTTCAAACTTTTATGGCGGAAGATGGAATTTTCTCTCCTGTTACAACTTAACCCCTTCCTTCAGTGGCCCACAGGCCTTTCAAGATCTTCAAACTTTTATGGCAGAAGATGGAATTTTCTCCTGTTAACCCCACACATTAACCCCTTCCTTCAGTGGCCCACAGGCCTTTCAAGATCTTCAGATGGAATTTTCTCTCTGTTAACTTTTCCTTCAGTGGCCCACAGAAGATGGAAGATTTTTTCTCTCCTGTTCTCTTGCCCGTCCTTACCGTAATACAACTCCACACATTAACCCCTTCCTTCAGTGGCCCACAGGCCTTTCAAGATCTTCAAACTTTTATGGCGGAAGATGGAATTTTTCTCTCCTGTTCTCTTGCCCGTCCTTACCGTAATACAACTCCACACATTAACCCCTTCCTTCAGTGGCCCACAGGCCTTTCAAGATCTTCAAACTTTTATGGCGAAGATGGAATTTTCTCTCCTGTTATCTTGCCCGTCCTTACCGTAATACAACTCCACACATTAACCCCTTCCTTCAGTGGCCCACAGGCCTTTCAAGATCTTCAAACTTTTATGGCAGAAGATGGAATTTTCTCTCCTGTTCTCTTGCCCGTCCTTACCGTAATACAACTCCACACATTAACCCCTTCCTTCAGTGGCCCACAGGCCTTTCAAGATCTTCAAACTTTTATGGCAGAAGATGGAATTTTTCTCTCCTGTTATCTTGCCCGTCCTTACCGTAATACAACTCCACACATTAACCCCTTCCTTCAGTGGCCCACAGGCCTTTCAAGATCTTCAAACTTTTGGCAGATGGAAGATGTCCTTACCGAATTTTCTCCTGTTTTCAAGATCTTCAAAATTTTATGGCGCCTCCTGTTCTCTTGTCCTTACCGTAATACAACTCCACATTAACCCCTTCCTTCAGTGGCCCACAGGCCTTTCAAGATCTTCAAACTTTTATGGCGGAAGATGGAATTTTTATCTCTCCTGTTCTCTTGCCCGTCCTTACCGTAATACAACTCCACACATTAACCCCTTTCTCTTCAGTGGCCCACAGGCCTTTCAAGATCTTCAAACTTTTATGGCAGAAGATGGAATTTTCTCTCCTGTTATCTTGCCCGTCCTTACCGTAATACAACTCCACACATTAACCCCTTCCTTCAGTGGCCCACAGGCCTTTCAAGATCTTCAAACTTTTATGGCAGAAGATGGAATTTTCTCTCCTGTTATCTTGCCCGTCCTTACCGTAATACAACTCCACACATTAACCCCTTCCTTCAGTGGCCCACAGGCCTTTCAAGATCTTCAAACTTTTATGGCGGAAGATGGAATTTTCTCTCCTGTTATCTTGCCCGTCCTTACGCTAATACAACTCCACACATTAACCCCTTCCTTCAGTGGCCCACAGGCCTTTCAAGATCTTCAAACTTTTATGGCGGAAGATGGAATTTTCTCTCTGTTATCTTGCCCGTCCTTACCGTAATACAACTCCACACATTAACCCCTTCCTTCAGTGGCCCACAGGCCTTTCAAGATCTTCAAAATTTTATGGCGGAAGATGGAATTTTCTCTCCTGTTCTCTTGCCCGTCCTTACCGTAATACAACTCCACACATTAACCCCTTCCTTCAGTGGCCCACAGGCCTTTCAAGATCTTCAAACTTTTATGGCAGAAGATGGAATTTTCTCTCCTGTTCTCTTGCCCGTCCTTACCGTAATACAACTCCACATTATTAACCCCCTTTCAAGATCTTCAAACTTTTATGGCAAGTGGCCCTCCTGTTCTCTTGCCTTTTCAAGATCTTCAAAATTTTTCATGGCCCACAGAAGATGGAATTTTTTCTCCTGTTCTCTTGCCCGTCCTTACCGTAATACAACTCCACACATTAACCCCTTCCTTTCAGTGGCCCACAGGCCTTTCAAGATCTTCAAAATTTTTATGGCAGAAAGATGGAATTTTCTCTCTCCTGTTATCTTGCCCGTCCTTACCGTAATACAACTCCACACATTAACCCCTTCATTCAGTGGCCCACAGGCCTTTCAAGATCTTCAAACTTTTATGGCAGAAGATGGAATTTTCTCTCCTGTTCTCTTGCCCGTCCTTACCGTAATACAACTCCACACATTAACCCCTTCTTTCAGTGGCCCACAGGCCTTTCAAGATCTTCAAAATTTTATGGCAGAAGATGGAATTTTCTCTCCTGTTAACTTGCCCGTCCTTACCGTAATACAACTCCACACATTAAGCCATTCCTTCAGTGGCCCACAGGCCTTTCAAGATCTTCAAACTTTTATGGCGGAAGATGGAATTTTCTCTCCTGTTATCTTGCACGTCCTTACGCTAATACAACTCCACACATTAACCCCTTCCTACAGTGGCCCACAGGCCTTTCAAGATCTTCAAAATTTTATGGCGGAAGATGGAATTTTCTCTCCTGTTCTCTTGCCCGTCCTTACCGTAATACAACTCCACACATTAAGCCATTCCTTCAGTGGCCCACAGGCCTTTCAAGATCTTCAAACTTTTATGGCAGAAGATGGAATTTTCTCTCCTGTTCTCTTGCCCGTCCTTACCGTAATACAACTCCACACATTAACCCCTTCCTTCAGTGGCCCACAGGCCTTTCAAGATCTTCAAACTTTTATGGCAGAAGATGGAATTTTCTCTCCTGTTATCTTGCCCGTCCTTACCGTAATACAACTCCACACATTAACCCCTTCCTTCAGTGGCCCACAGGCCTTTCAAGATCTTCAAACTTTTATGGCAGAAGATGGAATTTTCTCTCCTGTTCTCTTGCCCGTCCTTACCGTAATACAACTCCACACATTAACCCCTTCTTTCAGTGGCCCACAGGCCTTTCAAGATCTTCAAAATTTTATGGCGGAAGATGGAATTTCTCTCCTGTTCTCTTGCCCGTCCTTACCGTAATACAACTCCACACATTAACCCTTCCTTCAGTGGCCCCACAGGCCTTTCAAGATCTTCAAACTTTTATGGCAGAAGATGGAATTTTCTCTCCTGTTATCTTGCCCGTCCTTGGCCCACACCTTTCAAGATCTTCAAACTTTTACAACTCCACACATTAACCCCTTCATTCAGTGGCCCACAGGCCTTTCAAGATCTTCAAACTTTTATGGCGGAAGATGGAATTTTCTCTCCTGTTCTCTTGCTTGCCCTTCCTTAACTCCACACATTAACCGTAATACAACTTCAAACTTTTATGGCAGAAGATGGAATTTTCCCTGTTCCCCGTCCTTAGTGGCCCATTCAGTGGCCTTTCAAGATCTTCAAACTTTTATGGCGGAAGATGGAATTTTCTCTCCTGTTATCTTGCCCGTCCTTACCGTAATACAACTCCACACATTAACCCCTTCCTTCAGTGGCCCACAGGCCTTTCAAGATCTTCAAACTTTTTATGGCAGAAGATGGAATTTTCTCTCCTGTTATCTTGCCCGTCCTTACCGTAATACAACTCCACACATTAACCCCTTCCTTCAGTGGCCCACAGGCCTTTCAAGATCTTCAAACTTTTATGGCAGAAGATGGAATTTTTCTCCTGTTCTCTTGCCCGTCCTTACCGTAATACAACTCCACATTAACCCCTTTCTTTCAGTGGCCCACAGGCCTTTCAAGATCTTCAAACTTTTATGGCAGAAGATGGAATTTTCTCTCCTGTTATCTTGCCCGTCCTTACCGTAATACAACTCCACACATTAACCCCTTCCTTCAGTGGCCCACAGGCCTTTCAAGATCTTCAAACTTTTATGGCAGAAGATGGAATTTTCTCTCCTGTTCTCTTGCCCGTCCTTACCGTAATACAACTCCACATTAACCCCTTCCTTCAGTGGCCCACAGGCCTTTCAAGATCTTCAAACTTTTATGGCAGAAGATGGAATTTTCTCTCCCTGTTCTCTTGCCCGTCCTTACCGTAATACAACTCCACATATTAACCCCTTCCTTCAGTGGCCCACAGGCCTTTCAAGATCTTCAAACTTTTATGGCAGAAGATGGAATTTTCTCTCCTGTTCTCTTGCCCGTCCTTACCGTAATACAACTCCACACATTAACCCCTTCCTTCAGTGGCCCACAGGCCTTTCAAGATCTTCAAACTTTTATGGCGGAAGATGGAATTTTCTCACCTGTTCTCTTGCCCGTCCTTACCGTAATACAACTCCACATATTAACCCATTCCTTCAGTGGCCCACAGGCCTTTAAAGATCTTCAAACTTTTATGGCGGAAGATGGAATTTTCTCTCCTGTTCTCTTGCCCGTCCTTACCGTAATACAACTCCACACATTAACCCCTTTCCTTCAGTGGCCCCAGGCCTTTCAAGATCTTCAAACTTTTATGGCAGAAGATGGAATTTTCTCTGTTCTCTTGCCCGTCCTTACAACTAATTACAACTCCAAGATCTTCAAACTTTTATTAACCCCTGTTCTTCCTTCCTTACCGTAATACAACTCCACACATTAACCCCTTCCTTCACAGGCCTTTCAAGATCTTCAAACTTTTATGGCGGAAGATGGAATTTTCTCTCCTGTTCTCTTGCCCGTCCTTACCGTAATACAACTCCACACATTAACCCCTTCCTTCAGTGGCCCACAGGCCTTTCAAGATCTTCAAACTTTTATGGCAGAAGATGGAATTTTCTCTCCTGTTCTCTTGCCCGTCCTTACCGTAATACAACTCCACACATTAACCCCTTCCTTTCAGTGGCCCACAGGCCTTTCAAGATCTTCAAACTTTTATGGCAGAAGATGGAATTTTCTCTCCCTGTTCTCTTGCCCGTCCTTACCGTAATACAACTCCACACATTAACCCCTTCCTTCAGTGGCCCACAGGCCTTTCAAAGATCTTCAAACTTTTATGGCGGAAGATGGAATTTTCTCTCCTGTTCTCTTGCCCGTCCTTACCGTAATACAACTCCACACATTAACCCCTTCCTTCAGTGGCCCACAGGCCTTTCAAGATCTTCAAAAACTTTTATGGCAGAAGATGGAATTTTCTCTCCTGTTATCTTGCCCGTCCTTACCGTAATACAACTCCACACATTAACCCCTTCCTTCAGTGGCCCACAGGCCTTTCAAGATCTTCAAACTTTTATGGCAGAAGATGGAATTTTCTCTCCTGTTCTCTTGCCCGTCCTTACCGTAATACAACTCCACACATTAACCCCTTCCTTCAGTGGCCCACAGGCCTTTCAAGATCTTCAAACTTTTATGGCGGAAGATGGAATTTTTCTCTCCTGTTCTCTTGCCCGTCCTTACCGTAATACAACTCCACACATTAACCCCTTCCTTCAGTGGCCCACAGGCCTTTCAAGATCTTCAAACTTTTTATGGCAGAAGATGGAATTTTCTCTCCTGTTCTCTTGCCTGTCCCGTCCACACATTAACCCTTAATACAACTCAAGATCTTCAAACATGGCAGAAGATGGAATTTTCTCTCCTGTTCTCTTGCCCGTCCTTACCGTAACCCCTTCCTTTTCCTTCAGTGGCCCCACAGGCCTTTCAAGATCTTCAAACTTTTATGGCAGAAGATGGAATTTTCTCTCCTGTTCTCTTGCCCGTCCTTACCGTAATACAACTCCACATTAACCCCTAACCCTTTCAAGATCTTCAAACTTTTATGGCGGAAGATGGCCTCCTGTTATCTTGCCCGTCCTTACCGCAACTCAACACATTAACCCCTTCCTTCAGTGGCCCCAAGGCCTTTCAAAATCTTCAAACTTTTATGGCAGAAGATGGAATTTTCTCTCCTGTTCTCTTGCCCGTCCTTACCGTAATACAACTCCACACATTAACCCCTTCCTTCAGTGGCCCACAGGCCTTTCAAGATCTTCAAAATTTTATGGCGGAAGATGGAATTTTCTCTGTTATCTGTTCTCTTGCCCGTCCTTTCAAGATCTTCAAAAACTTTTACAACTCCACTTGCCTGTCCTTACCGTATTAACCCCTTCCCCTTCAGTGGCCCACAGGCCTTTCAAGATCTTCAAACTTTTATGGCGGAAGATGGAATTTTCTCTCCTGTTCTCTTGCCCGTCCTTACCGTAATACAACTCCACACATTAACCCCTTCCCTCAGTGGCCCACAGGCCTTTCAAGATCTTCAAACTTTTATGGCAGAAGATGGAATTTTCTCTCCTGTTCTCTTGCCCGTCCTTACCGTAATACAACTCCACACATTAACCCCTTCCTTCAGTGGCCCACAGGCCTTTCAAGATCTTCAAACTTTTATGGCAGAAGATGGAATTTTCTCTCTGTTCTCTTGCCCGTCCTTACCGTAATACAACTCCACACATTAACCCCTCCTTCAGTGGCCCACAGGCCTTTCAAGATCTTCAAACTTTTATGGCAGAAGATGGAATTTTCTCTCCTGTTATCTTGCCCGTCCTTACCGTAATACAACTCCACACATTAACCCCTTCCTTCAGTGGCCCACAGGCCTTTCAAGATCTTCAAACTTTTATGGCAGAAGATGGAATTTTCTCTCCTGTTCTCTTGCCCGTCCTTACCGTAATACAACTCCACACATTAACCCCTTTCTTCAGTGGCCCACAGGCCTTTCAAGATCTTCAAACTTTTATGGCAGAAGATGGAATTTTCTCTCTGTTCTCTTGCCCGTCCTTACCGTAATACAACTCCACACATTAACCCCTTCCTTCAGTGGCCCACAGGCCTTTCAAGATCTTCAAACTTTTATGGCAGAAGATGGAATTTTCTCTCTGTTCTCTTGCCCGTCCTTACCGTAATACAACTCCACACATTAACCCCTTCCTTCAGTGGCCCACAGGCCTTTCAAGATCTTCAAACTTTTATGGCAGAAGATGGAATTTTCTCCTGTTATCTTGCCCGTCCTTACCGTAATACAACTCCACACATTAACCCTTCATTCAGTGGCCCACAGGCCTTTCAAGATCTTCAAACTTTTAAAGATGGAATTTTCTCTCCTGTTCTCTTGCCCGTCCTTAACCCTCCACACATTAACCCCTTCAGTGGCCCACAGGCCTTTCAAGATCTTCAAACTTTTATGGCAGAAGATGGAATTTTCTCTCCTGTTCTCTTGCCCGTCCTTACCGTAATACAACTCCACACATTAACCCCTTCCTTCAGTGGCCCACAGGCCTTTCAAGATCTTCAAACTTTTATGGCAGAAGATGGAATTTTCTCTCCTGTTCTCTTGCCCGTCCTTACCGTAATACAACTCCACACATTAACCCCTTCCTTTCAGTGGCCCACAGGCCTTTCAAGATCTTCAAACTTTTATGGCAGAAGATGGAATTTTCTCTCCTGTTCTCTTGCCCGTCCTTACCGTAATACAACTCACACATTAACCCTTCCTTCAGTGGCCCACAGGCCTTTCAAGATCTTCAAACTTTTATGGCGGAAGATGGAATTTTCTCTCCTGTTATCTTGCCCGTCCTTACCGTAATACAACTCCACACATTAACCCCTTCCTTCAGTGGCCCACAGGCCTTTCAAGATCTTCAAACTTTTATGGCGGAAGATGGAATTTTCTCTCCTGTTCTCTTGCCCGTCCTTACCGTAATACAACTCCACACATTAACCCCTTTATCTTCAGTGGCCCACAGGCCTTTCAAGATCTTCAAACTTTTATGGCAGAAGATGGAATTTTCTCTCCTGTTCTCTTGCCCGTCCTTACCGTAATACAACTCCACACATTAACCCCTTCCTTCAGTGGCCCTCCACAGGCCTTTCAAGATCTTCAAACTTTTTTATGGCAGAAGATGGAATTTTCTCCTGTTCTCTTGCCCGTCCTTACCGTAATACAACTCCACACATTAACCCCTTCCTTCAGTGGCCCACAGGCCTTTCAAGATCTTCAAACTTTTTATGGCAGAAGATGGAATTTTCTCTCCTGTTCTCTTGCCCGTCCTTACTGTAATACAACTCCACACATTAACCCCTTCCTTCAGTGGCCCACAGGCCTTTCAAGATCTTCAAACTTTTATGGCAGAAGATGGAATTTTCCTTACCGTAATACAACTCCACATTTAACCCTTCTTTGCCCGTCCAAGATCTTCAAAATTTTATGGCGTGGAATACTTGCCCGTCCTTAACTCCACACATTAACCCTTCCTTCAGTGGCCCACAGGCCTTTCAAGATCTTCAAACTTTTATGGCAGAAGATGGAATTTTCTCTCCTGTTCTCTTGCCCGTCCTTACCGTAATACAACTCCACACATTAACCCCTTCCTTCAGTGGCCCACAGGCCTTTCAAGATCTTCAAACTTTTTATGGCAGAAGATGGAATTTTCTCTCTCCTGTTCTCTTGCCCGTCCTTACCGTAATACAACTCCACACATTAACCCCTTCCTTCAGTGGCCCACAGGCCTTTTCAAGATCTTCAAACTTTTATGGCAGAAGATGAATTTTCTCTCCTGTTCTCTTGCCCGTCCTTACCGTAATACAACTCCACATTTAACCCCTTCCCTTCAGTGGGCCCACAGGCCTTTCAAGATCTTCAAACTTTTATGGCAGAAGATGGAATTTTCTCTCCTGTTCTCTTGCCCGTCCTTACCGTAATACAACTCCACACATTAACCCCTTCCTTCAGTGGCCCACAGGCCTTTCAAGATCTTCAAACTTTTATGGCAGAAGATGGAATTTTCTCTCCTGTTCTTCTTGCCTGTCCTTACCGTAATACAACTCCTGTTCTCACATTAACCCCACATTCCTTCAGTGGCCCACAGGCCTTTCAAGATCTTCAAACTTTTATGGCAGAAGATGGAATTTTCTCCTGTTCTCTTGCCCGTCCTTACTGTAATACAACTCCACACATTAACCCCCTTCCTTCAGTGGCCCACAGGCCTTTCAAGATCTTCAAACTTTTATGGCAGAAGATGGAATTTTCTCTCCTGTTATCTTGCCCGTCCTTACCGTAATACAACTCCACACATTAACCCCTTCCTTCAGTGGCCCACAGGCCTTTCAAGATCTTCAAACTTTTATGGCGGAAGATGGAATTTTCTCCCTGTTCTCTTGCCCGTCCTTACCGTAATACAACTCCACACATTAACCCCTTCCTTCAGTGGCCCACAGGCCTTTCAAGATCTTCAAACTTTTATGGCAGAAGATGGAATTTTCTCCTGTTCTCTTGCCCGTCCTTACCGTAATACAACTCCCACACATTAACCCATTCCTTCAGTGGCCCCAGGCTGGCAAGATGGAATTTTCTCTCTGTTCTCTTGTCCTTACTGTAATACAACTCCACACATTAACCCTTTCCTTTCAGTGGCCCACAGGCCTTTCAAGATCTTCAAACTTTTATGGCAGAAGATGGAATTTTCTCCCTGTTCTCTTGCCCGTCCTTACCGTAATACAACTCCACACATTAACCCCTTCCTTCAGTGGCCCACAGGCCTTTCAAGATCAGTGGCTTCAAACTTTTATGGCGGAAGATGGAATTTTCTCCTGTTCTCTTGCCCGTCCTTACCGTAATACAACTCCACATATTAACCCCTTTCCTTCAGTGGCCCACAGGCCTTTCAAGATCTTCAAAAATTTATGGCAGAAGATGGAATTTTCTCTCCTGTTCTCTTGCCCGTCCTTACCGTAATACAACCCACACATTAACCCCCTTCCTTCAGTGGCCCACAGGCCTTTCAAGATCTTCAAACTTTTATGGCAGAAGATGGAATTTTCTCTCCTGTTCCTCTTGCCTCGTCCTTCAGTGGCCCACAGGCCTTTCAAGATCTTCAAACAACTCCCTGTTACACCTTATTAATACAACCCACACATTAACCCCTTCCTTCAGTGGCCCACAGGCCTTTCAAGATCTTCAAACTTTTATGGCAGAAGATGAATTTTCTCTCCTGTTCTCTTGCCCGTCCTTACTGTAATACAACTCCACATATTAACCCCTTCCTTCAGTGGCCCACAGGCCTTTCAAGATCTTCAAACTTTTATGGCAGAAGATGGAATTTTTCTCTCCTGTTCTCTTGCCCGTCCTTACTTTAATACAACTCCACACATTAACCCTTCCCCTTCAGTGGGCCCACAGGCCTTTCAAGATCTTCAAAATTTTATGGCAGAAGATGGAATTTTCTCTCCTGTTCTCTTGCCCGTCCTTACTGTAATACAACTCCACACATTAACCCTTTTCCTTCAGTGGCCCACAGGCCTTTCAAGATCTTCAAAACTTTTATGGCAGAAGATGGAATTTTCTCTCCTGTTCTCTTGGCCTTTTGCCCTTACTGTAATACAACTCCACACATTAACCCCTTCCTTCAGTGGCCCACAGGCCTTTCAAGATCTTCAAAATTTATGGCGGAAGATGGAATTTTTCTCCTGTTCTCTTTGCCCGTCCTTACTGTAATACAACTCCACACATTAACCCCCTTCCTTCAGTGGCCCACAGGCCTTTCAAGATCTTCAAAATTTTATGGCAGAAGATGGAATTTTCTCTCCTGTTCTCTTGCCCGTCCTTACCGTAATACAACTCCACACATTAACCCCTTCCTTCAGGCCTTTCAAGGCCCAAGATGGAATTTTCCTTTTCTCTTGCCGTCCTTAGATCTTCCACAAACTTTTATGGCCTTTCAAGATGGAATTTTCTCCTGTTTCTTTATTGCCTGTCCTTACCGTAATCCATTTTTTTCGTTATGTCCTGTTATACAACCACACATTAACCCCCCCTTCCTTCAGTGGCCCACAGGCCTTTCAAGATCTTCAAACTTTTATGGCAGAAGATGGAATTTTCTCTCCCTGTTATCTTGCCCGTCCTTACCGTAATACAACTCCACACATTAACCCCTTCCTTCAGTGGCCCACAGGCCTTTCAAGATCTTCAAACTTTTATGGCAGAAGATGGAATTTTTTCTCCTGTTCTCTTGCCCGTCCTTACTGTAATAAAACCCACACATTAACCCTTTCCTTCAGTGGCCCAGGCCTTTCAAGATCTTCAAACTTTTATGGCAGAAGATGGAATTTTCTCTCTGTTCTCTTGCCCGTCCTTACCGTAATACAACTCCACACATTAACCCCCCTTCCTTCAGTGGCCCCACAGGCCTTTCAAGATCTTCAAACTTTTATGGCAGAAGATGGAATTTTCTCTCCTGTTCTCTTGCCTGTCCTTACGTAATACAACTCCACACATTAACCCCTTCCTTCAGTGGCCCACAGGCCTTTCAAGATCTTCAAACTTTTATGGCAGGAAGATGAATTTTCTCTCCTGTTCTCTTGCCCGTCCTTACTGTAATAAACTCCACACATTAACCCTTCTTTCAGTGGCCCACAGGCCTTTTTATGGCAAGATCTTCCTGTTATCTTGCCCGTCCTTACTTCAATACAACTCACACAAAACCCTTTCCTTCAGTGGCAGAAGAAAGATGGAATTTTCTCTCCTGTTCTCTTGCCCGTCCTTACCAATGTAACTCCACACATTAACCCCTTCCTTCAGTGGCCCACAGGCCTTTCAAGATCTTCAAACTTTTTATGGCGGAAGATGGAATTTTCTCTCCTGTTCTCTTGCCCGTCCTTACCGTAATACAACTCCACACATTAACCCCTTCCTTCAGTGGCCCACAGGCCTTTCAAGATCTTCAAATTTTATGGTGGAAGATGGAATTTTCTCTCCTGTTCTCTTGCCTGTCCTTACCGTAATACAACTCCACACATTAACCCTTCCTTCAGTGGCCCACAGGCCTTTCAAGATCTTCAAACTTTTATGGCAGAAGATGGAATTTTCTCTCCTGTTATCTTGCCCGTCCTTACTGTAATACAACTCCACATATTAACCCCTTCCTTCAGTGGCCCACAGGCCTTTCAAGATCTTCAAACTTTTATGGCAGAAGATGGAATTTTCTCCCTGTTCTCTTGCCCGTCCTAATACCTCCACACATAATACAACTCCACACATTAACCCCTGGAATTTTTCAGTGGCCCCTTACAGGCCTTTTCTTCAACCCCTTCTTGAAAGTGGCCCCATTGGCCTTTCAAGATCTTCAAACTTTTTATGGCGGAAGATGGAATTTTCTCTCCTGTTCTCTTCTTGCCCGTCCTTACCCACAGTAATCTTCAAACAACTCCACACACATTAACCCCTTCCTTTCTTTCAGTGGCCCACAGGCCTTTCAAGATCTTTCAAAATTTTATGGCGGAAGATGGAATTTTCTCTCCTGTTCTCTTGCCCGTCCTTACCGTAATACAACTCCACACATTAAGCCATTCCTTCAGTGGCCCACAGGCCTTTCAAGATCTTCAAACTTTTATGGCAGAAGATGGAATTTTCTCCTGTTCTCTTGCCCGTCCTTACCGTAATACAACTCCACACATTAACCCCTTCCTTCAGTGGCCCACAGGCCTTTCAAGATCTTCAAACTTTTATGGCAGAAGATGGAATTTTCTCCTGTTTTTTTGCCCGTCCTTACCGTAATACAACTCCACACATTAACCCCCCTTCCTTCAGTGGCCCACAGGCCTTTCAAGATCTTCAAACTTTTTTATGGCAGAAGATGAATTTTCTCTCCTGTTCTCTTTGCCCGTCCTTACTGTAATACAACTCCACACATTAACCCATTCCTTCAGTGGCCCACAAACTTTAGGCCTTTCAAGATCTTCAAACTTTTTTATGGCGGAAGATGGAATTTTCTCTCCTGTTATCTTGCCTGTCCTTACACTTAACCCCTTCATTCAGTAATACAACTCCATCTTGCATTAACCCCTTCCTTCCTTGCCCAGTGGCCCACAGGCCTTTCAAGATCTTCAAAAATTTTATGGCAGATGGAATTTTCTCTCCTGTTATCTTGCCCGTCCTTACTGTAATACAACTCCATTTACATTAACCCCTTCCTTTCAGTGGCCCACAGGCCTTTCAAGATCTTCAAACCTTTTATGGCAGAAGATGGAATTTTCTCTCTGTTCTCTTGCCCGTCCTTACCCGTAATACAACTCACACATTAACCCCTTCCTTCAGTGGCCCACAGGCCTTTCAAGATCTTCAAAATTTTTATAAGAAGATGGAATTTTCTCCTGTTCTCTTTGCCCGTCCTTACTTAATACAACTCCACACATTAACCCATTCCTTCAGTGGCCCACAGGCCTTTCAAGATCTTCAAACTTTTATGGCGGAAGATGGAATTTTCTCTCCTGTTCTCTTGCCCGTCCTTACCGTAATACAACTCCACACATTAACCCCTTCCTTCAGTGGCCCCACAGGCCTTTCAAGATCTTCAAACTTTTATTGGTGGCAAAGATGGAATTTTCTTTCCTGTTCTCTTGCCCGTCCTTACTGTAATACAACTCCACACATTAACCCCTTCCTTCAGTGGCCAAACCACAGGCCTTTCAAAGATCTTCAAACTTTATATGGCAGAAGATGGAATTTTCTCTCCTGTTCTCTTGCCCGTCCTACTGTAATACAACTCCACACATTATTAGTGGGCCTACCCTTTCAAGATCTTCAAATTTTATGGCAGTGGAATTTTCCCACAGGCCTTCAGTGGCCCCAAAGATCTTCAAACTTTTATGGCGGAAGATGGAATTTTCTCTCCTGTTCTTGCCGCCCGTCCTTCCGTGGCCCATAAGATCTTCAACTTATATGGACATTAATCCATCCTTCCAGTGGCCCCTGGGCCCACAGGCCTTCAAGATCTTCAAAATTTTATGGCAGAAGATGAATTTTTTCTCCTGTTATCTTGCCCGTCCTTACTGTAATACAACTCCACACATTAACCCCTTCCTTTTCAGTGGCCCACAGGCCTTTCAAGATCTTCAAACTTTATGGCAGAAGATGGAATTTTCTCTCTCTGTTCTCCTTACCCGTCCTTCCACACATTAACCCCTTTTCCATCAGTGGCCCACAGGCCTTTCAAGATCTTCAAAATTTTATTCAAGATGGCCCCTGTCCTTACTGCAACTCCACACATTAACCCATCTTCAAACTTTTCTTCAAACTTTTATGGCAGAAGATGGAATTTTCTCTCCTGTTCTCTTGCCCGTCCTTACCGTAATACAACTCCACACATTAACCCCTTCCTTCAGTGGCCCACAGGCCTTTCAAGATCTTCAAACTTTTATGGCAGAAGATGGAATTTTCTCTCCTGTTCTCTTGCCCGTCCTTACCGTAATACAACTCCACACATTAACCCCTTCCTTCAGTGGCCCACAGGCCTTTCAAGATCTTCAAACTTTTATGGCAGAAGATGGAATTTTCTCTCCTGTTCTCTTTGCCCGTCCTTACCGTAATACAACCCACACATTAACCCATTCCTTCAGTGGCCCCACAGGCCTTTCAAGATCTTCAAACTTTTATGGCAGAAGATGGAATTTTCTCTCCTGTTCTCTTGCCAACCCTGCACTCCAATACAACCACACATTAACCCCTTCCTTCAGTGGCCTACAGGCCTTTCAAGATCTTCAAACTTTTTATGGCAGAAGATGGAATTTTCTCTCCTGTTCTCTTGCCCGTCCTTACTGTAATACAACTCCACACATTAACCCCTTCCTTCAGTGGCCCACAGGCCTTTCAAGATCTTCAAACTTTTATTGCAGAAGATGGAATTTTCTCCACCTGTTCTCTTGCCCGTCCTTACCGTAATACAACTCCACATTTAACCCCTTCCTTCAGTGGGCCCACAGGCCTTTCAAGATCTTCAAAATTTATGGCAGAAGATGGAATTTTTCTCTCCTGTTCTCTTGCCCGTCCTTACCGTAATACAACTCCACATATTAACCTCCTTCCTTCAGTGGCCCACAGGCCTTTCAAGATCTTCAAACTTTTATGGCAGAAGATGGAATTTTCTCTCCTGTTCTCTTGCCCGTCCTTACCGTAATACAACCCACATTAACCCCTTCCTTCAGTGGCCCACAGGCCTTTCAAGATCTTCAAACTTTTATGGCGGAAGATGGAATTTTCTCCTGTTATCTTGCCCGTCCTTACTGTAATACAACTCCACACATTAACCCCTTTTCCTTCTCTTGTGTCCCCAATACAGGCCACTTTAAAGATCTTCAAAATTTTATGGCAGAAGATGGAATTTTCTCCTGTTCTCTTTGCCCGTCCTTACCGTAATACAACTCCACACATTAACCCCTTCCTTCAGTGGCCCACAGGCCTTTCAAGATCTTCAAACTTTTATGGCAGAAGATGGAATTTTCTCTCCTGTTCTCTTGCCCGTCCTTACCGTAATACAACTCCACACATTAACCCCTTCCTTCCAGTGGCCCACAGGCCTTTCAAGATCTTCAAACTTTTATGGCAGAAGATGGAATTTTCTCTCCTGTTCTCTTGCCCGTCCTTACCGTAATACAACTCCACACATTAACCCCTTTCCTTCAGTGGCCCACCAGGCCTTTCAAGATCTTCAAACTTTTTATGGCAGAAGATGGAATTTCTCCTGTTCTCCTGTTCTCTTTGCCCGTCCTTACTGTAATACAACTCCACATATTAACCCCTTCCCCTTCAGTGGCCCACAGGCCTTTTCAAGATCTTTCAAACTTTTTATGGCAGAAGATGGAATTTTCTCCCTGTTCTCTTGCCCGTCCTTACTGTAATACAACCCACACATTAACCCCCTTCCTTTCAGTGGCCCACAGGCCTTTTTAAGATCTTCAAACTTTTATGGCAGAAGATGGAATTTTTCTCCCTGTTCTCTTGCCTGTCCTTACTGTAATACAACCCACACATTAACCCCTTCCTTCAGTGGCCCCACAGGCCTTTCAAGATCTTCAAAATTTTATGGCGGAAGATGGAATTTTCTCTCCTGTTCTCTTGCCTGTCCTTACCGTAATACAACTCCACACATTAACCCCTTTTCCTTCAGTGGCCCCACAGGCCTTTCAAGATCTTCAAACTTTTATGGCAGAAGATGGAATTTTTCTCCTGTTCTCTTGCCCGTCCTTACTGTAATACAACTTCAAATTTTATTAAGATGGAATTTTCCCCTGTTCACCTTCAGTGGCCCACAGGCCTTTCAAGATCTTCAAACTTTTATGGCAGAAGATGGAATTTTCTCTCCTGTTCTCTTGCCTGTAATACAACTCCACACATTAACCCCTTTCCTTCAGTGGCCCACAGGCCTTTCAAGATCTTCAAACTTTTATGGCAAAGATGGAATTTTCTCTCCTTCTCTTTGCCCGTCCTTACCGCAACCACACATTAACCCCTTCCTTCAGTGGCCCATCCTTTCAAGATCTTCAAACTTTTATGGCGGAAGATGGAATTTTCTCCTGTTATCTTCCCGTCCTTACCGTAATACAACTCCACACATTAACCCCTTCCTTCAGTGGCCCACAGGCCTTTCAAGATCTTCAAAATTTTATGGCGGAAGATGGAATTTTCTCTCCTGTTATCTTGCCCGTCCTTCCTTGTAATACAACTCCACACATTAACTTGCCTTCCTTACTTCAGTGGCCATAGGCCTTTCAAGATCTTCAAACTTTTTATGGCGAAGATGAATTTTTCTCCTGTTATCTTGCCCGTCCTTACCGTAATACAACTCCACACATTAACCCCTTCCTTCAGTGGCCCACAGGCCTTTCAAGATCTTCAAACATTTATGGCAGAAGATGGAATTTTCTCCTGTTCTCTTGCCCGTCCTTACCGTAATACAACTCCACACATTAACCCCTTCCTTCAGTGGCCCACAGGCCTTTCAAGATCTTCAAACTTTTTATGGCGGAAGATGGAATTTTCTCTCCTGTTCTCTTGCCCGTCCTTACTTTCAGGTAATACAACTCCACATTAACCCTTTCCTTCAGTGGCCCCACAGGCCTTTCAAGATCTTCAAACTTTTTTGTATGGCAGAAGATGGAATTTTTCCTCTTCTTGTTTCAAATTTACTTGCCTTTCTTGTTAACCCTTCCATTTCTTTCAATACAACTCAAACACATTAACCCCTTCCTTTACAGTGGCCCCACAGGCCTTTTTTATTCAGATCTTCAAACTTTTATGGCAGAAGATGGAATTTTTTTTCCTGTTCTCTTGCCCGTCCTTACCGTAATACAACTCCACACATTAACCCCCTTCCTTCAGTGGCCCACAGGCCTTTCAAGATCTTCAAACTTTTTATTTTAGAAGATGGAATTTTCTCCTGTTATCTTCTTGCCCGTCCTTACTGTAATACAACTCCACACATTAACCCCTTCCTTCAGTGGCCCATGGGCCTTTCAAGATCTTCAAACTTTTATGGCGGAAGATGGAATTTTCTCCTGTTATCTTGCCCGTCCTTACCGTAATACAACTCCACACATTAACCCTTCATTCAGTGGCCCACAGGCCTTTCAAGATCTTCAAACTTTTATGGCGGAAGATGGAATTTTTCTCCTGTTATCTTTGCCTGTCCTTACTGTAATACAACTCCACATATTAACCCCTTCCCTTCAGTGGCCCACAGGCCTTTCAAGATCTTCAAAACTTTTATGGCAGAAGATGGAATTTTTCTCCTGTTCTCTTGCCCGTCCTTACCGTAATACAACCCACACATTAACCCCTTCCTTCAGTGGCCCACAGGCCTTTCAAGATCTTCAAACTTTTATGGCAGAAGATGAATTTTCTCTCCTGTTCTCTTGCCCGTCCTTACCGTAATACCGACCCACACATTAACCCCTTCCTTCAGTGGCCCACAGGCCTTTCAAGATCTTCAAAATTTTATGGCAGAAGATGGAATTTTCTCCTGTTAACTTGCCTGTTCTCAACTCCACACATTAACCCGTCCTTAGGCCGTTTTATGGCAAGATCCAAACACACTGATTAACCCCTTCCTTTATGGCAGTGGCCCCAACCCACACATTAACCCATTCCTTCAGGCCTTTCAAGATCTTCAAAATTTTATGGCAGAAGATGGAATTTTTCTCCTGTTCTCTTGCCCAGTCCTTACCGTAATACAACTCCACACATTAACCCCTTCCTTCAGTGGCCCACAGGCCTTTCAAGATCTTCAAACTTTTATGGCAGAAGATGGAATTTTCTCTCCTGTTATCCTACTTGCAACCGTCCCTTAACCAGTGGCTCCACAGGCCTTTCAACTCTTCAAACATTAACCCCTTCCCTGTTAGTTGCCTGTCCTTACTGTAATACAACCAGTGGCCCACAGCCTTTCAAGATCTTCAAACTTTTATGGCAGAAGATGGAATTTTCTCTCCTGTTCTCTTTGCCCGTCCTTATTAACCCCTTTCATTCAGTGGCCCACAGGCCTTTCAACTCCAAAATTTTTATGGCAGAAGATGGAATTTTTCTCCTGTTATCTTGCCCTGTCCTACCCCTTCCCCCCTCAGTGGCCCACAGGCCTTTCAAGATCTTCAAACTTTTATGGCAGAAGATGGAATTTTCTCTCCTGTTCTCTTGCCCGTCCTTACCGTAATACAACTCACATTAACCCCTTCATTCAGTTGCCCACAGGCCTTTCAAGATCTTCAAATTTTGTTCAGTGGCCCACAGGCCTTTCAACTCCACACATTAAGATCTTCAAACTTTTATGGCAGAAGATGGAATTTTCTCTCTCTGTTATCTTTTCCCGTCCTTACTGTAATAATACAACTCCCCTGTCACATTAAACCCCCCCTTCCTTCAGTGGCCCACAGGCCTTTCAAGATCTTCAAACTTTTTATGGCAGAAGATGAATTTTCTCCCTGTTAACTTGCCCGTCCTTACTGTAATACAACCCACACATTAACCCATTCCTTCAGTGGGCCCACAGGCCTTTCAAGATCTTCAAACTTTTATGGTCAGAAGATGGAATTTTCTCTGTTCTCTTTGCCCGTCCCTTACCGTAATAAACTCCACACATTAACCCCTTTCTTCAGTGGCCCACAGGCCTTTCAAGATCTTCAAACTTTTATGGCAGAAGATGGAATTTTCTCTCCTACTGTTCTCTTGCCCGTCCTTACCGTAATACAACTCCACACATTAACCCCTTCCTTCAGTGGCCCAGGCCTTTCAAGATCTTCAAACTTTTTATGGCAGAAGATGGAATTTTCTCTCCTGTTCTTCTTTGCCTTACCGTAATACAACTCCACACATTAACCCCTTCTTTTCAGTGGCCCACAGGCCTTTCAAGATCTTCAAACTTTTATGGCGGAAGATGGAATTTTCTCTCCTGTTATCTTGCCTGTCCTTACTGTAATACAACTCCACACATTAACCCCTTCATTCAGTGGCCCACAGGCCTTTCAAGATCTTCAAATTTTATGGCAGAAGATGGAATTTTCTCTGTTCTGTTCTCCTTTGCCGTCCTTCACCGGTAAGATCTTCAAACAACTCCACACACTGTAACCCCACACATTAACCCCTTCAGTGGGGCCCACAGGCCTTTCAAGATCTTCAAACTTTTATGGCAGAAGATGGAATTTTCTCTCCTGTTATCTTGCCCGTCCTTACTGTAATACAACTCCCACATTAACCCCTTCATTCCAGTGGCCCACAGGCCTTTTCAAGATCTTCAAACTTTTATGGCAGAAGATGAAATTTTCCTGTTCTCCTGTCCTTACTCTTTAACCCCCTTCCGTCCTTAGGCTCCGATCTTCAAACTTTTAAAGATGGAATTTCTTCCACACATTAACCCATTCCTTCAGTGGCCCACAGGCCTTTCAAGATCTTCAAACTTTTATGGCAGAAGATGGAATTTTCTCCCTGTTAACTTGCCCGTCCTTACCGTAATACAACTCCACATTAACCCTTCCCTTCAGTGGCCCAGGCCTTTTCAAGATCTTCAAACTTTTATGGCAGAAGATGGAATTTTCTCTCCTGTTCTCTTGCCCGTCCTTACTGTAATACAACCCCTCCACAAGATCATTAACCCTCTTCCTTCAGTGGCCCACAGGCCTTTTCATAAGATCTTCAAAACTTTTATGGCAGAAGATGGAATTTTCTCTCCTGTTCCTTTGCCTGTCCTTACCGTAATACAACCCACATTATTAACCCCTTCCTTCAGTGGCCCACAGGCCTTTCAAGATCTTCAAACTTTTATGGCAGAAGATGGAATTTTCTCTCTGTTCTCTTGCCTGTCCTTACTGTAATACAACCCACATATTAACCCCTTCTTTCAGTGGCCCACAGGCCTTTCAAGATCTTCAAACTTTTATGGCGGAAGATGGAATTTTTTTCTCTGTTATCTTGCCTGTCCTTACCGTAATACAACTCCACATTATTAACCCCTTCCTTCAGTGGCCCACAGGCCTTTCAAGATCTTCAAACTTTTATGGCGGAAGATGGAATTTTCTCCTGTTATCTTGCCCGTCCTTACCGTAATACAACTCCACACATTAACCCCCTTCTTTCAGTGGCCCACAGGCCTTTCAAGATCTTCAAACTTTTTATGGCAGAAGATGGAATTTTCTCCCTGTTCTCTTGCCCGTCCTTACCCTTCTTCAGTAATACAACTCCAGAAGATGACATTAACAACCCTTTCCTCAGTGGCCCACAGGCCTTTCAAAGATCTTCAAAATTTTTTATGGCAGAAGATGGAATTTTCTCCCTGTTATCTTGCCTGTCCTTACCGTAATACAACTCCCACACATTAAACCCTTCATTCAGTGGGCCCACAGGCCTTTCAAGATCTTCAAAATTTTATGGCAGAAGATGGAATTTTCTCTCCTGTTCTCTTGCCTGTCCTTACCGTAGTAATACAACTCCACACATTGAACCCCTTTGTTTGAGTGGCCCACAGGCCTCAAGATCTTCAAACTTTTATGGCGAAGATGGAATTCTTTCTCTCCTGTTATCTTGCCTGTCCTTACATGTAATACAACTCCACATTAACCCCTTTCATCAGTGGCCCACAGGCCTTTCAAGATCTTCAAACTTTTATGGCAGAAGATGGAATTTTCTCCCCATATCTTGCACGTCCTTACCGTAATACAACTCCACACATTAACCCCTTCCCTTCAGTGGCCCACAGGCCCAGGCCTTTCAAGATCTTCAAACTTTTTATGGCAGAAGATGGAATTTTTCTCTCCTGTTCTCTTGCCCGTCCTTACTGTAATACAACTCCACACATTAACCCCTTTCTACAGTGGCCCACAGGCCTTTTCAAGATCTTCAAAATTTTATGGCGGAAGATGGAATTTTCTCCTGTTCTCTTGCCTGTCCTTACCGTAATACAACCCACACATTAACCCCTTCATTCAGTGGCCCACAGGCCTTTCAAGATCTTCAAACTTTTATGGCAGAAGATGGAATTTTCTCTCCTGTTCTCTTTGCCCGTCCTTACTGTAATACAACTCCACACATTAACCCCTTCCTTCAGTGGCCCACAGGCCTTTCAAGATCTTCAAACTTTTATGGCAGAAGATGGAATTTTCTCTCCTGTTCTCTTGCCCGTCCTTACTGTAATACAACTCCACACATTAACCCCTTCCTTCAGTGGCCCACAGGGCTTTCAAGATCTTCAAACTTTTATGGCAGAAGATGGAATTTTCTCCTGTTAACTTATCTTCGTCCTTACTGTAATACAACTCCACACATTAAACCCTTCCATTCAGTGGCCCCAGGCCTTTCAAGATCTTCAAACTTTTATGGCGGAAGATGGAATTTTTTTCCTGTTATCTTGCCCGTCCTTACTGTAATACAACTCTACACATTAACCCCTTTCCTTCAGTGGCCCACAGGCCTTTCAAGATCTTTCAAATTTTTTTATGGAAGATGGAATTTTCTTGTTCACTGTAATACAACTTTTTTTCCTTCAGTGGCCCATAGAAGATCTTCAAATTTTATGGTAGAAGATGGAATTTTCTCCTGTTAACTTGCCTGTCCTTACTGTAATACAACTCCACATATTGACCCTTCTTTTAGTGGCCCAAACTTTTAGGCCTTTCAAGATCTTGCATCAAATTTTTCCTACAGTGGCCTACAGAAGATGGAAAATTTTTCTCCTGTTCTGTTTGCCTACTGTCCTTAACTCCACATAATACAACAGTCCACACATTAAGTCCTTTTATCAAGTGGCTCCTGTTCTCTTGCCCGTCCTTATCCACAGGCCCTTTCAAGATCTTCAAACTTTTATGGCAGAAGATGGAATTTTCTCTCCTGTTATCTTGCCCGTCCTTACTGTAATACAACTCCACATTAACTCCTTCCACAGTGGCCCACAGGCCTTCAAGATCTTCAAAATTTTATGGCGGAAGATGGAATTTTTCTCCTGTTCTCTTTGCCCGTCCTTACTGTAACCTCCTCCACACATTAAACCCCTTTTCTTTCAGTGGGCCCACAGGCCTTTCAAGATCTTTCAAAATTTTATGGCAGAAGATGGAATTTTCTCCTGTTCTCTTTGCCCGTCCTTACCTCGTAATACAACCCCACACATTAACTCCCTTCCTTCAGTGGCCCACAGGCCTTTCAAGATCTTCAAACTTTTTATGGCAGAAGATGGAATTTTCTCCTGTTATCCTGCACGTCCTTACTGTAATACACCCACATGACACACCCCTTTCCTTCAGTGGCCCACAGGCCTTTTCAAGTTCTTCAAAATTTTATGGCAGAAGATGGAATTTTCTGTTTTCTTGCTGTCCCTGCTCCGTCCACACATTTTCAACAACAGGCTCACACAAACTTTATGGCAGAAGATTTTTCTTTCAGTGCCCGCCTTACAATACAACCCACATTAACCCCTTCCTTCAGTGGGTTCAGCAACTTTTAAGATCTTCAAAATTTTATGGAAGATGATGGAATTTTCTTTCTCCCTGTTCTCTTTGCCCGTCCTTACTGTAATACAACCTGCACATTAATCCTTTCCTTCAGTGGCCCACAGGCCTTTTTAAGATTCTAAACTTTATGGCAAAGATGGAATTTTCTCCTGTTCTCTTGCCCGTCCTCATCAGAAGATGGAATTTTTCTTTTCAAACTTTTATGGCAGAAGATTTTTCTCCTGTTCTTGCCTGTCCTTACTGTAATACAACTCCACACATTAACTCCTTCCTTCAGTGTACCACAGGCCTGGCCCTTTTATGGCGGAAGATATCCTCTGTTCTCTTTTCCCTACTGTAATACATCTCCAACTTAACTTTCCTTCAGTGGCCCATGGAATTTTCTCCAAACTTTTATGGCAGAAGTCCTTACGCTAATACAACTCCACACATTAACCCCCTTCCTTCAGTGGGCCCACAGGCCTTTCAAGATCTTCAAAATTTTATGGCAGAAGATGGAATTTTTCTCCTGTTCTCTTTGCCCGTCCCACTGTAATACAACTCCACACATTAACCCCTTCCCTTCAGTGGCCCACAGGCCTTTCAAGATTCTCAAACTTTTTATGGCGGAAGATGAATTTTTCTGTTATCTTGCACGTCCTCACTGCCATACAACCTCCACATTAACCCCCTTCCTTCCAGTGGCCCAGGGCCTTTCTCAAGATCTTCAAAATTTTTCTGCCCGCCTGGAATACAACTCCAGATATTAACCCTTCCTTCAGTGCTCCTGTTCTCCTTTGCAGAAGATGAATTTTCTGTTCCCTTGCCCTGTCCTACTGTAATACAACTCCACATATTAACCCATTCCTTCAGTGGCCCACAGGCCTTTCAAGATCTTTCAAACTTTATGGCAGAAGATGGAATTTTCTTCCTGTTCTTCTTGCCTGTCCTACTGTAATACAACTCCATTATTATGAACCTTTTCCTTCAGTGGGTACAGGCCTTTTCAAGATCTTCAAACATTTATGGCAGAAGATGGGTTTTTCTCCTGTTCTCTTGCTCCGTCCTTACAGTAATACAACTCCACACATTAACCCTTCCTTCAGTGGCCCACAGGCCTTTCAAGATCTTCTTTCAAACTTTTTATGGCAGAAGATGGAATTTTCTTCCCTGTTCTTTCTTGCCTGTCCTTACCGTAATACAAACCCACACATTAATCCCCCTTCCTTCAGTGGCCCAGGCCTTCAAGTTTCAAACCTTTATGGCAGAAGATGGAATTTTCTCCTGTCTTCTTTGCCCGTCCTTACCAACATAACTCCACACATTAACTCCTTCCTTCAGTGGCCCACAGGGTCTTTCAAGATCTTTCCTCTAGTGGCCCACAGAAGAAGATGGAATTTTTCTCTGTTTCTGTTCTTTGCCCGTCCCTACTGTAATACAAAATCCACACATTAACCCTTCCTTCAGTGGCCCATAGGCCTTTCAAGATCTTCAAACTTTTATGGCAGAAGATGGAATTTTCTCCTGTTCTCTTGCCCGTCCTTACTGTAATACAAATCCCCACACATTAACCCCTTTTTCCTTCAGTGGCCCACAGGCCTTTCAAGATCTTTCAAACTTTTATGGTAGAAGATGGAATTTTCTCCTGTTCTCTTGCTCCACTGTCCTTACTGTAATAGGTTTTCAACCCACACATTAACCTCCTCCCTTGCCCGTCCTCCACTGTAATACAACTCCACACATTAACCCTTTTCCTTCAGTGGCAGGCCTTTCTAAGATCTTTCAAACTTTTATGGCGGAAGATGGAATTTTCTTCTGTTAACTTGCCTGTCCTTACTGTAATACAAACCCACATATTAACCCATTCCTTCAGTGGCCCACAGTCTTCTAAAGATCTTCAAACTTTTATGGCGGAAGATGGAATTTTCTCTCCTGTTCTCTTCCTTACCGTCCCTACTGTAACCCCCACACATTAAACATTCAGTGGCCCACAGGGCCTTTTCAAGATCTTCAAACTTTTATGGCGGGAAGATGGAATTTTCTCCCTGTTCTTTGCCTGTCCTTACTGTAATACAACTCCACACATTAACCCTTCCTTCAGTGGGGCCCACAGGCCTTTCAAGATCTTTCAAACTTTTTATGAAGATGGAATTTTCCTCCTGTTAACTTGCCTGTCCTTACTGTAATACAACTCCACACATTAACCCCCTTCCTTCAGTGGCCCACAGCCTTTCAAGATCTTCTAAACCTTTTATGGCAGAAGATGGAATTTTCTCACCTGTTCTCTTGTCTGTCCTTACTGTAATACACAACTCCACACATTAACCCCTTTCTTTCAGTGGCCCACAGGCCTTTCAAGATCTTCAAACTTTTATGGCAGATGGAATTTTCTCTGTTCTCTTTGCCTGTCCCACTGTAATACAACCCACATATAAAACTTTCCTTCAGTGGCCTACACGTTTTTCAAGATCTTCAAACTTTTATGGCAGAAGATGGAATTTTCTCCTGTCTTCTTGCCTGTCCTTACTGTAATACAAATCACATATTAACTCCCTTTCCTTCAGTGGCCCACAGGCTTTTCAAGATCTTTCAAACTTTTATAGAAGATGGAATTTTTTCTCCTGTTCCTCTTGCCTGTCCTTACCTGTAATACAACCCACATATTAACCCTTTTCCTTCCAGTGGCCCACAGGCCTTTCAAGATCTTTCAAACTTTTTATGGCAGAAGATGGAATTTTCTCTCCCATGCCTGTTTGCCTGCCTGTCCTTACCATTAATACAACCCACAGGCCTTAACCTCTAAACTTTGTGTGGAAGAGAATTTTCAAGATCTCCTGTTCTCTTTGCCCTGTCCCTTGCACCTGTCCTTACTGTAACACAACTCCACATTAACTAAACTTTCCTTCAGTGGTTCACAGGCCTTTCAAGATCTTCAAAACCTTTTATATGGAAGATGGAATTTTCCACCTGTTCTCTGCCTGTCCTTACTCACTGAATACAACCCACATTAACCCCCCCTTTCAGTGGCCCCACAGGCCTTTCAAGATCTTCAAACTTTATGGCAGGAAGATGAATTTTTCTCTCCTGTTCTCTTGCCCGTCCTCATTGTAATACAACTCACATTAACCCCTTCCTTCAGTGGGCCCACAGGCCTTTTCAAGATCTTCAAACTTTTATGGAAGATGAATTTTTCTTCCTGTTCTTCTTGCCCGTCGTTACCGTAATGTTAACCCACACAGTAATCCCATTCCTTCAGTGGCCCACAGGCCTTTAAAGATTCTTCAACCTTTATGGAAGATGGAATTCTTCCTGTTCTCTTTGCCCGTCCTTACTGTATTGTTAACTCCACATTTAACCCTTCCTTCAGTGGCCCACAGGCCTTTCTAAGATCTTCAAACTTTTATGGCAGAAGATGGAATTTTTTCTCCTGTTCTCTTGCCTGTCCTTACTGTAATACAACTCCACACATTAACCCCCTTCCTTCAGTGGCCCATAGGCCTTCAAGATCTTCAAAAACTTTTATGGCAGAAGATGGAATTCTTTTCTCTCCTGTTCTCTTGCCTGTCCTTACTGTCCTTATTACTAACCCCTTTCCTTCAGTGTAATACAAGGCCTTCCACACATTAGAAGATTGCTTTTTCCTTTCCAGTTCTCTTTGCCCACAGGCCTTAACCCCTCAAGATAGGCCTTCAAAAACCTTTTATGGCAGAAGATGGAATTTTCTCCTGTTCTTGCCCGTCCTCACTGTAATACAACTCCACATATTAACCCCTTCCTTCAGTGGCAGCTCATAGCCTTCCTTCAAACTTTTATGGCGGAAGATGGAATATCTCACCTGTTCTCTAACATTCCTTTCAAACTTTTGGCCCACAGGCCTTAAAGATGGAATTTTTGTGGCCTGTTCTCTCCTGTTCTCTTGCCCGTCCTTACCGTAATACAACCCACACATTAACCCCTTTTCCTTCAGTGGCCCATAGGCCTTTCAAGATCTTCAAATCATGGCAGGATATGGAATTTTCTCCGTCTTCTTGCCCATCCCTACTGTAATACAACTCCACATATTAACCCATCTTCAGTGGCCTACAGGCCTTTCAATATCTTTCAAACTTTATGGCAGAAGATGGAATTTTCTCCGTTCCCTTGCCTGTCCTTGGCTCGTAATACATAACTCCACATTAACCCTTCCTTCAGTGGCCCAGGCCTTTTCAAGATCTTCAACTTTTATGGCAGAAGATGAATTCTTTCTTCTATTCTTTGCCTGTCCTTACTGTAATACAACTCCACACATTAACTCCTTTCTTTCAGTGGCCCACAGGCCTTTAAGATCTTCAAACTTTTATGGCAGAAGATGAATTTTCACCTGTTCTCTTGGCTGTCCTTACTGTAATACAACTCCACAGAACCCATTCCTTCAGTGGCCCACATGCCTTTCAAGATTTTCAATCTTTTATGGCGGAAGATGTTCTTTCTCCCACCTTTCTTGCCCGTCCTTACTGGCTAACTCCACACATTAACTTCCTTCATAGTGGGTCTACAGGCCTTCTGGCATCTTTCAAATCCCTTTTAATATGGCAGAACATGTAAATTTCCTGTTCTCTTGCCTGTCCTTACTGCACACAACTCCACACATTAACCCTTTCCTCTCAGTGGCCTGTATAGCCTTTCAAGATCTTCAAACTTTATGGCAGAAGATGGAATCTTTCTCCTGTTATGCCTGTCTTTATCGTGCACACATATTTGGCCACACATTAACCCATTATGGCAGAAGCCCACAGGCCTTTCAAGATAGTTCAAAGTGTTGTATATGGCTGAAGATGGAATTTTCTCATCCTGTTCAGATAGTTGGCTCACTGTAATTAACCAATGTTAACCCTTCCTTCAGTTGCCATCAGGACATATAGTTTTAACTTCCCAAAGAATTAGCTGTTATGGTAGAAGATGGAATTTTCATCAGGACAGATAGTTGGCCTGTCCTCAATTTTAATACACCCACATATTAACCCCTTCAGGACAGATAGTTATTTCTCAAGAATTAACCAATTTTATGGCAGAAGATGGAATTTTCATCTGTTCTTGCCCTGTCCTTACTGTAAAACAACTCCACACATTAACCCCTTCCTTCAGTGGCCCATGGTTGTCATCTGGACGGAAACTTTATAGTGAAGATGGAAATATTATCAAGATGATTGCCTGGTCCTTACAGATAGTTGGCCATATATTAACCCATTATAGGCCCATAGGCCTTTAAAGTCATCTAAACCAGATGGCGGAAGATGAATTAACCCCTGTTCTTCTTGCCCGTCCTTATTGTCATCAGGACACATAGTTAACCCTTCTTCAGTGGGCTCACAGGCCTTTAGACCAATTTATGTGGCCCAAAGGTTTTCATCAGGACAGATAGTTTCTTAACCAATTTTATGGCAGAAGATGGAATTTTCAGACAGATAGTTCTCCACAAGTCCTTAACGTAATACAATGGCAGAATTAACCCTCATCAGGACCAGATAGTTAGCCTTTCAAGAATTCAAACTTTTGTTATGGCAGAAGATGATTGTCATCTCTCCAGTTCTCTTGCACAAGAATTAACGTAATTTATGGCAGAAGATGGTTTGTCATCAGGACAGATAGGCCTTTCAAGAATTAACCAATTTTATGGCAGAAGATGATTGTCATCAGGACAGATAGTTGGCCCCTTCCTATGGCAGAAGATGATTGTCATCCAGGACAATATCTTCAAACTTTTATGGCAGAAGATGGTTTTCATCTGGACAGATAGTTATCCACAAGAATTAACAATGTTATGGCAGAAGATGATTGTCATCAGGACAGATAGTTGGGCAAAGAATTAACCAATGTTATGGCAGAAGATGGTTGTCATCCGGACAGATAGTTGGCCGCAAGCCCGTCAATGTTATGGCAGAAGATGATTGTCATCAGGACAGATAGTTGGCCATAAGAATTAACCAATGTTATGGCAGAAGATGGTTGAACATCAAACTTTTGTCATGCCAGAAGATGATGGATTTTCTCAGATTTCTTGCCCGTCCTTAGAAAACCATGATTTTCAGAAGATCAGTGGCATCAGACAGAAGGAACACAAGAATTAACCAATGTTTATGGCAGAAGATGAATTGTCATCAGGGACAGATAGTTGGCCATAAGAATTAACCAATGTTATGGCAGAAGATGAGTGGCATCAGGGACAGATAGTTGGCCATAAGAATTAACCAATGTTATGGCAGAAGATGATTGTCATCAGGACAGATAGTTGGCCATAAGAATTAACCAACACATTGTTATGGCAGAAGATGATTGTCAGGCCCATAAGGAACACAAGAATTAACCAATATTATGGCAGAAGATGGATTGTCATCAGGACAGATAGTTGAACACAAGAATTAACCAATGTTATGGCAGAAGGCCTTGTCATCAGGACAGATAGTTGGCCAAGATGAATTAACCAATGTTCTTGGCCGTCCTTAAGATGATTGCCATCAGGACAGATAGTTGAACCATAAGAATTTCAAGATCCAATGTTTTATGGCAGAAGATGATTGTCTCATCAGGACAGATAGTTGAACACAAGAATTAACCAATGTTATGGCAGAAGATGATTGTCATCAGGACCCAGATAGTTTTCTCTCCTGAATTAACCAATGTTATGGGCAGAAGATGATTGCCCTTCAGGACAGATAGTTGGCCACAAGAATTAAAACCAATTTTATGGCAGAAGATGGATTGTCATCACCTGTTCTCTTGATAGTTATGGCAACCCAGATGATTGTCATCCCAGATAGTTGGCCAGAAGAATTAACTTTATGGCAAAGATGTTATGGAATTAACCAATATTATGCCAGAAGATGGTTGTCATCGATGATAGTTGTCCTACTACAAGAATTAACCAATATTATAAGAAGATGATTGTCATCAGGACAGATAGTTGGCCATAAGAATTCAACCAATGTTATGGCAGAAGATGGATTGTCATCAGGACAGATAGTTGCCGTCCTTAACCAATATTATGGCAGAAGATGATTGTCATCAGGACAGATAGTTGAACATAAGAATTAACCAATGTTATGGCAGAAGATGATTGTCATCAGGACAGATAGTTAGCCATAAGAATTAACCAATGTTATGGCAGAAGATGATTGTCATCAGGACAGATAGTTGAATTTTCTCTCCTTAAATCCAATAATATGGCAGAAGATGATTGTCATCAGGACAGATAGTTGGCCACAAGAATTAACCAATATTATGGCAGAAGATGAATTTTCATCTCCAGATAGTTGTCCACAAGAATTAAATCCAATGTTATGGCAGAAGATGATTGTCATCAGGACAGATAGTTGAACACAAGAATTAACCAATGTTTATGGCAGAAGATGATTGTCATCAGGACAGATAGTTGCCCAAGAATTAAATCCAATGTTATGGCAGAAGATGATTGTCATCAGGACAGAGATTCAAGATCTTCAAAGATGTTGGCAGAAGATGAATTAACAATTCGCAGAAGATTGCCCGTCCTTACCAATGTTATGGCAGAAGATGATTGGCCATCAGGACAGATAGTTGGCCACAAGAATTAACCAATGTTATGGCAGAAGATGGTTGTCATCAGGAACAGTTGGCAGAAGAATAATTTTATGTTATGCCAGAAGATGATTGTCATCTTGGCCATAAGAATTAACCAATGTTATGGCAGAAGATGGTTGTCATCAGGACAGATAGTTGGCCACAAGAATTAACCAATGTTATCAGAAGATGATTGTCATCAGGACAGATAGTTTCTAAGAATTAACCAATGTTATGGCAGAAGATGATTGTCATCAGGACAGATAGTTTGGCCATAAGAATTAACCAATGTTATGGCAGAAGATGATTGTCATCAGGACAGAAGTTGGCCATAAGTATTAACCAATATTATGAAGATGATTGTCATCAGACAGATAGTTGGCCATAAGAATTAACCAATGTTATGGCAGAAGATGATTGTTGTCATCAGGACAGATAGTTGAGCCATGAGAATTAACCAATATTATGGCAGAAGATGAGTGGCATCAGACAGATAGTTGAACACAAGAATTAACCAATGTTATGGCAGAAGATGATTGTCATCAGGACAGATAGTTGGCCACAAGAATTAACTAATATTATGGCAGAAGATGATTGTCATCAGGACAGATAGTTGGCCATAAGAATTAAACAATGTTATGGCAGAAGATGATTGTCATCAGGACCAGAATTAACCAATGTTATGGCAGAAGATGATTAACCAATGTGGCCACAAGAATAAGATGGCAGAAGATGATTGTCATCAGGACAGATAGTTGGCCATAAGAATTAACCAATGTTATGGCAGAAGATGATTGTCATCAGGACAGACAGACAGAATTAACGAATTTTATGGCAGAAGATGATTGTCATCAGGACAGATAGTTGTTTAACCAATGTTATGGCAGAAGATGATTGTCATCAGGACAGATAGGGCCATAAGAATTAACCAATGTTATGGCAGAAGATGATTGTCATCAGGGACAGAATTAACCAATGATATTGTTGAACTGGCAAGAATTAACCAATGTTATGGCAGAAGATGATTGTCATCAGGACAGATAGTTGTACAAGAATTAACCAATGTTATGGCAGAAGATGAATTAACCAATGTGTTCTGATTGTCATCTGGACAGATAGTTGAACACAAGAATTAACCAATGTTATGGCAGAAGATGATTGTCATCAGGACAGATAGTTGAACAGAATTAACCAATGTTATGGCAGAAGATGGATTGTCATCAGGAACAGATAGTTAACCCAATGTTATGGCAGAAGATGATTGTCATCAGGACAGATAGTTGGCCACAAGAATTAACCAATGTTATGGCAGAAGATGATTGTCACCTGTCATCAGTTGCCAGATAGTTGTTATGCCATAAGATGATTAACCAAAGTTGAATAATGTTATGGCAGAAAGATGATTGTCATCAGACAGATAGTTGAACACAAGAATTAACCAATGTTATGGCAGAAGATGATTGTCAGGACAGATAGTTGGCATAAGAATTAACCAATGTTATGGGAAGATGATTGGTCATCAAGACAGATATTGAACCACAAGAATTAACTAAATGTTATGGCAGAAGATGATTGGTCATCATCAGGACAGATAGTTGAACAAGAACCAATTATGCCAGAAGATGGTTATCAGGACAGTTAGTTAGCCACAAGAATTAACCAATCCTTTTGTCATCAGGACAGATAGTTGAAACCAATTTTATGGCAGAAGATGATTAAGACAGTTGCCCGTCCTTAAAATTAACGAATTTTAGGCAGAAGATGATTGTCATCAGGACAGATAGTTTGGCACAAGAATTAACCAATTTATGCAAGAAAGATGGTTGTCATCAGGACAGATAGTTGGCTACAAGAATTAACATCAATATTATGGCAGAAGATGATTGTCATCTGGACAGATATTTAGCCACAAGAATTAACCAACATTATGGCAAGATGATTGTCCTCAGACAGACAGTTGGCTATAAGATAACTAAAATGTTATGGCAGAAGATGATTGTCAATGGGACAGATAGTTGGCCATAGAATTAAATCCAATGTTATAGAGAAAAGATGGTTGTCATCAGACAGATAGTTTGCCACTAGAATTAATTCAATGTTATGGCAGATGATGATTGTCATCAGGACAGATGAGTTGGCCACAAGAATTAACCAATGTTATGGCAGAAGATGGTTGTCATCAGGACAGATAGTTGTACAGAAATTGACAATGAACCAAGATGGATATCAGGACAGAAATTCTTAATGATGATTGTCATCTGGACAGATAGATGGCCATAAGAATTAACCAATGTTATGGAAAGATGATTGTCATCAGGACAGATAGTTGGCCACAAGAATTAACCAATGTTATGGCAGAAGATGATTGTCATCAGGACAGATAGTTGGCCACAAGAATTAACCAATATTATGGAAAGATGATGTTGGCATCAGGACAGATAGTTAGCCACAAGAATTAAACAATATTATGGCGAAGATGGTTGTCATCAGGACAGATAGTTAGCCAAAAATTAATAATGTTATGCCAGAAGATGGTTGTCATCAGGACAGATCGTTGGTCAAAGAATTAATCAATGTTATGCCAGAAGATGGTTGTCATCTGAACAGATAGTTGGCACAAGAATTAAATCAATATTATGGTATCAAGAAGATAGTTGAACACAAGGGTTGTCATCAGGACAGATAGTTGGTCAAAGAATTAATCAATGTTATGGCGAGATGGTTTTCATCAGGACAGATAGTTGGCCACAAGAATTAACCAATATTATGACAGAAGATGGTTGTCATCACAGATATTGGCCCACAAGAATTAACCAATGTTATGGCAGTAGATGGTTTGCCATCAGGACAGAACAAAAAAATAGTTGGCCACAAGAATTAACCAATGTTATGGCAGAAGATGATTGTCATCAGGACAGATAGTTGTCCGCAAATTAACCAATGTTAAGAAGATGATTGCCATCAGGACAGATAGTTGAACACAAGAATTAACGAATTTATGGCATCGACATATAGTTGGTCACAAGAATTAATCAATGTTATGGCAGAAGATGGTTGTCATCAGGACAGATTAGTTGGTAGAAGATGGTTGTCATCGAACAGAATTAAAAGTGTAAATGTTATGGCAGAAGATGGTTGTCATCGTGACAGATAGTTGAACAAAGAATTTAACGAATGTTATGCCAAGATGATTGTCATCAGGACAGATAGTTGGCCATAAGAATTAACCAATGTTATGGCAGAAGATGATTGTCATCAGGACAGATGGTTAGAATTAACCAATGTTACAGCAGAAGATGGTTGTAATCCGGACAGATAGTTGGCTACAAAGAATTAACCAATGTTATGGCAGAAGATGATTGTCATCAGGACAGATAGTTGGCCATCGGGAAGAAGTTGAACACAATATTATGGCAGAAGATGGTTGTCATCAGGACAGTTGTTATTAACCAATATTATGGCGAAAATCATCAGGACAGATAGTTGTACAAAATTAACAATGTTATGGTGAAGATGATTGTCATCAGGACAGATAGTTGGCACAAGAATTGAAACAGAATGAACAATGTTATGGCAGAAGATGTTTGTCATCAGGACAGATGGTTGGCCAGAAATTAAACAATGTTATGATGGTTGTCATCAGGACAGATAGTTGGCACAAGAAAAGAATTTGTCATCAGGACAGATAGTTGGCCAAAGAATTAACCAATGTTATGGCATCTGAACAGATAGATTGTCATGGAAGATGATTGCCATCGGGACAGATAGTTGAACCAAAATTAACGATGTTATACCAGAAGATGGTTGTCATCAGGACAGATCGTTGGTCACAAGAATTAATCAATGTTATGGCAGAAATGATTGTCATCAGGACAGAATAGAAGATGATTGTCATCAGGACAGATAGTTGGCCAAGAATTAAACAAATGTTATGGCAGAAGATGATTGTCATCAGGACAGATAGTTGAACACAAGAATTAACCAATGTTATGGCAGAAGATGATTGTCATCAGGACAGATAGTTGGCCACAGATAAGAATTAACCAATGTTATGGCAGAAGATGATTGTCATCAAGGACAGATAGTTAGCCAAAGAATGAATTTATGGCAGAAGATGGTTGTCATCAGGACAGATAGTTGGCAGATAGTTGGGACCAGATAAGAATTAACCAATATTATGGCAGAAGATGGTTGTCATCAGGACAGATAGTTGAACACAAGAATTAACCAATGTTATGGCAGAAGATGATTGTCATCAGATAGGACAGATAGTTGGACAGATAGAATTAACCAATGTTATGGCAGAAGATGGTTTGCCATCAGGACAGATAGCTGGTTGTTATGCATGATTTGTCATCAGGACAGATATAGTTGGCAATAGAAGATGATTGTCATCTGGACAATATTTGAATTAACCAATGTTATGGCAGAAGATGATTGTCATCAGGACAGATAGTTGAACAAACAGAATGTTAACCAAAAATGTTGTCATCAGGGACAGAAGTTGTCCACAGAATTAACCAATGTTATGGACAGATGGTTAGCACAAGAAGATGGTTGTCATCAGGACAGATAGTTGGCCACAAGAATTAACCAATGTTATGGCAGAAGATGGTTGTCATCTGAACAGATACAGATAGTTGGCCAATGTTAAGAATTAACCAATGTTATGGCAGAAGATGATTGTCATCAGGACAGATAGTTGGCCACAAGAATTAATCAATATTATGGCAGAAAATGGTTGTCATCAGGACAGATAGTTGTCCAAAGAATTTGTCAACCAATGTTATGGCAAGATGATTGTTGCCATCAGGACAGATAGTTGAACACAGAATTAACCAATGTTATGGCAGAAGATGGTTGTCATCAGGACAGATAGTTGGCCATAAGAATTAACCAATGTTATGGCAGAAGATTGCCATCATTGTCATCAGGACAGATAGTTGGCCAGATAAGAATTAACCAATGTTATGGCAGAAGATGATTGTCATCAGGACAGATAATGTTATGCCTGGTTGTCATCAGGACAGATCGTTGGTCATAAGGAATTAATCAATGTTATGGCAGAAGATGATTGTCATCAGGACCCAGATATCTGGACCAGTGTTATGGCAGAAGATGATTGTCATCAGGACAGATAGTTGAACATCAAGAATTAACCAATGTTATGGCTGAAGATGATTGTCATCAGGACAGATAGTTGAACATAAGAATTAACCAATGTTATGGCATCGGATCAGATAGTTGGCCACAAAATTAACCAATGTTATGGAAAGATGATTGTCATCAGGACAGATAGTTGGCCAAGAATTAACCAATGATGGTTGTATCAGGACAGAAGATTAACCAATATTATGAAGATGGTTGTCATCAGGACAGATAGTTGGCCACAAGAATTAACCAATGTTTGTCATCAGGACAGATAGTTGGCCACAAGAATGAACCAATGTTATGGCAGAAGATGATTGTCATCAGGACAGATAGTTGGCCATAAGAATTAACCAATGTTATGGCAGAAGATGATTGTCATCAGGACAGATTGGCCACAGTTAATAATTATGGCCAAGATGGTTGTCATCAGGACAGATAGTTTAACCAATGTTATGGCCAATGTTATCAAGCAGAAGATGATTAACCAATGTTATGGCATGATTGTCATCAGGACAGATAGTTGAACACAAGAATTAACCAATGTTATGGCAGAAGATGATTGTCATCAGGACAGATAGTTGGTCCACAAGAATTAACCAATGTTATGGCAGAAAATGATTGTCATCAGGACAGATAGTTGTCCAATTAACCAATATTATGGCAGAAGATGATTGTCATCAGGACAGATAGTTGGCCATAAAGAATTATGGCAGAAGATGGTTGTCATCAGGACAGATAGTTGGCCACAAGAATAGCAGAAGATGGTTGTCATCAGGACAGATGGTTGGCCACAAAATTAACCAATGTTATGGCAGGAAGATGATTGTCATCAGGACAGATAGTTGTTAAGAATTAACCATGTTATCGCAGAAGATGATTGTCATCTGAACAGGACAGATAATGTTATGGCATCAGGAAGACGGGACAAGAATTAACCAATGTTATGCCAGAAGATGGTTGTCATCAGGACAGACAGTTGGTCACAGATTAGTTATGGCCATCAGGACAGATAGTTGTCCAAAGAATTAACCAATAGAAGATGGTTGTCATCTGGACAGATAGTTGGCCAAAAAATTAACCAATGTTATGGCAGAAGATGATTATATCGTGTCATCAGGACAGATAGTTGGCCGTAAAATTAACCAATGTTATGGCGAAGATGATTGTCATCCAGGACAGATAGTTGGCCAACCAATGTTATGGCAAGACATATTACACAAAATTAACCAATGTTATGGAAGAAGATGGTTGTCATCAGGACATATAGTTGGCCAGAATTAACCAATGTTATGGCAGAAGATGATTGTCATCAGGACAGATATTTGGCCATCAAGAATTAACCAATGTTATGGCAGAAGATGATTGCCATCCAGGACAGATAGTTGAACAATGAACAGATTATGGCAATGTTATGCCAGAAGATGGTTGTAATCAGGACATGATTGTCATGGCCACAAGAATTAACCAATATTATGGCAGAAGATGATTGTCATCAGGACAGATAGTTGGCCATGAGAATTAACCAATATTATGGAAGAAGATGATTGTCATCGGGACAGATATTTGGAATTAACGAATGATATTTGTCATCAGGACAATAGTTGGCGTGAATTAACCAATTTATGGCAGAAGATGATTGTCATCAGGGACAGATAGTTGAACACAAGAATTAACCAATATTATGCCAGAAGATGGTTGTCATCAGGACAGATAGTTGGCCATAAGAATTAACCAATGTTATGGCAGAAGATGGTTGTCATCAGGACAGATAGTTGGCCACAAGAATTAACCAATGTTGTGCAGAAGATGATTGTCATCAGGACAGATAGTTGGCCACAAGAATTAACCAGTGTTATGGACATCAGAAGATGGAATTAACCGATTCTATGGCATGATTGCCATCTGGACAGATAGTTGAACACAAAATTAATCAATGTTATGCCAGAAGATGGTTGTCATCTGGACAGACAGTTAGCCCACAAGAATTAACCAATGTTATGGCAGAAAGATGATTGTCATCAGGACAGATAGTTAGCCATAAGAATTAACAATGTTATGGCATGGTTGTCATCAGGACAGATAGTTGAACACAAGAATTAACCAATGTCATGGCAGAAGATGATTGTCATCAGGACAGATAGTTGGCCATAGAATTAACCAATGTTATGGCAGAAGATGGTTGTCATCAGGACAGATAGTTGCCACAAGAATTAACCAATGTTATGCCAGAAGATGATTGTCATCAGGACAGATAGATGACTGTCATCAGGACAGATAGTTGAACACAAGAATTAACCAATGTTATGGCAGAAGATGATTGTCATCAGGACAGATAGTTAGCCAGGAGAGATAGTTAGACACAGAATTAACCAATATTATGGCAGAAGATGATTGTCATCAGGACAGATAGTTGGCCACAAGAATTAACCAATGTTATGGCAGAAGATGGCTATCATCAGGACAGATAGTTGAACATGAGAATTAACCAATGTTATGGCAGAAGATGATTGTCATCAGGACAGATAATTGGACAGATTAGTGTTATGGCGAAAGGTTGTCATCAGGACAGTTGGCCATAAGACTTAACCAATGTTATGGCAGAAGATGATTGTCATCAAGACAGATAGTTGGCCATAAGAATTAACCAATGTTATGGCAGAAGATGATTGTCATCAGGACAGATAGTTGGCCATAGAATTAACCAATGTTATGGCAGATGTGATTGTCATCAGGACAGATAGTTGGCCAAAAATTAACCAATATTATGGCGAAGATGATTGTCATCAGGACAGATAGTTGGCCATAAAATTAACCAATATTATGGCAGAAGATGGTTGTCATCAGGACAGATAGTTGGCCATAAATTAACAATTTATGCCAGAAGATGATTGTCATCAGGACAGATAGCTGGCCATAAGAACATCAATGTTAGAATGATTGTCATCAACAGATAGTTGGCCATAAGAATTAACCAATGTTATGGCAGAAGATGGTTGTCATCAGGACAGATAGTTGGCCATAAAGAATTAACCAATGTTATGGCAGAAGATGGTTGTCATCAGGACAGATAGTTGAACCAAGAGAATTAACCAATGTTATGGCAGAAGATGATTGTCATCAAGGACAGATAGTTGGCCACAAGAATTAACCAATGTTATGGCAGAAGATGATTGTCATCAGGACAGATAGTTGCCATAAATTAACCAATGTTATGGCAGAGATGATTGTCATCACAGATAGTTGAACACGAATTAAGCAGATATGCCAATTGTAAAAACCAATGTTATGGCAGAAGATGATTGTCATCAGGACAGATAGTTGGCCATCAGAATTAACCAATGTTATGGCAGAAGATGATTGTCATCAGGACAGATAGTTGGCCAAAAGAATTAACCAATGTTATGGCGAATATTTGGCCAAGATGATTGTCATCCAGGACGGACGATAGTTGGCCATAGAGAATTAACCAATGTTATGGCAGAAGATGGTTGTCATCTGGACAGATAGTTGAACACAAAAATTAACTCAATGTTATGCCAGAAGATGTTTGTCATCTGGACAGATAGTTGGCCATAAGGTTAACCAATGTTATCAATTATTGCCAAAGATTCATGTTGTCATCTGGACAGATAGTTGAACACAAGAATTAACAGAATATTATGGCGAAGATGATTATCATCAGGACAGATAGTTGGCCGCAAATTAACCAATATTATGGCAGAAGATGGTTGTCGTCAGGACAGATAGTTAGAATTAACCAATATTGGCAGAAGATGATTGTCATCAGGACAGATAGTTGGCCATAAGAATTAACCAATATTATGGCAGAAGATGGTTGTCATCAGGACAGATAGTTGAACACAAGAATTAACAAAGTTATGCCAGAAGATGATTGTCATCAGGACAGATAGTTGTACAAAAATTGTAATGTTATGGCAGAAGATGATTTGTCATCAGGACAGATAGTTGGCCAGATGATGGTTTTATCAGGACATAGTAACCAATGTTATGGGCAGAATATGATTGTCATCAGGACAGATAGTTAGCCACAAGAATTAACCAATGTTATGGCGAAGATGGTTGTCATCAGGACAGATAGTTGGCCACAAGAATATTATGGCAGAAGACAGTGATTAACCAATGTTGGCAGTGGTTGTCATCAGGACAGATAGTTGAACACAAGAATTAACAATTTTATGGCAGAAGATGATTGTCATCAGGACAGATAGTTGGCCATAGAATTAACGAATTTTATGGCAGAAGATGGTTGTCATCAGGACAGATAGTTGAACACAAAATTAGAATATTATGGCGAAGATGATTGTCATCAGATGTTACAGATAGAATCTTATGGCGAAGATGGTTGCATCAGAATTAACCAATTAACTTGAATGTTATGGCAGAAGATGGTTGTCATCAGGACAGATAGTTGATTGTTATGGCATTGTCATCAGGACAGATAGTTGAACACAAGAATTAACCAATGTTATGGCAGAAGATGATTGTCATCAGGACAGATAGTTGGCCATAAGAATTAACCAATGTTATGGCAGAAGATGATTGTCATCAGGACAGATAGTTGGCCATAAAATTAACCAATGTTATGGCAGAAGATGATTGTCATCAGGACAGATAGTTGGCCAAAAGAATTAACCAATGTTATGGCAGAAGATGATTGTCATCAGGACAGATAGTTGGCCATAAGTTAACCAATGTTATGGCAAGATGATTATCATCAGGACAGATAGTTGAACACAAATGATGGTTGTCATCAGGACAGATAGATTAACCAATGTTATGGCAGAAGATGATTTCATCAGGACAGATAGTTGAACACAAGAATTAACCAATATTATGGCAGAAGATGATTGTCATCAGGACAGATGGTTGAACCATAGAATTAACCAATGTTATGGCAGAATATGATTGTCATCAGGAATAGTTGGCCACAAAATTAACAATGTTATGGCAGAAGATGATTGTCATCAGGACAGATAGTTGAACACAAGAATTAACCAATGTTGGCAGAAGATGATTGTCATCAGGACAGATAGTTGAACACAAGAATTAACCAATGTTATGGCAGAAGATGATTGTCATCAGGACAGATGAGTTTATAGAATTAACCAATCCAAGATGATTGTCATCAGGACAGATAGTTGAACACAAGAATTAACCAATGTTATGGCAGAAGATGATTGTCATCAGGACAGATAGTTGAACATAAGAATTAACCAATGTTATGGCAGAAGATGATTGTCATCAGGACAGATAGTTGGCCATAAGAATTAACCAATATTATGGCAGAAGATGATTGTCATCAGGACAGATAGTTGAACACAAGAATTAACCAATATTATGGCAGAAGATGATTGTCATCAGGACAGATAGTTGGCCAAAGAATTAACCAATGTTATGGCAGAAGATGATTGTCATCAGGACAGATAGTTGGCCATAGAATTAACCAATGTTATGGCAGAAGATGATTGTCATCAGGATAGATTTGAACACAAGAATTAACCAATGTTATGGCAGAAGATGATTGTCATCAGGACAGATAGTTGATTGTCACACAATAATTAACCAATGTTATGGCAGAAGATGATTATCATCAGGACAGATGGTTGTCATCAGGACCCATAAGAATTAACCAATGTTATGGCAGAAGATGATTGTCATCAGGACAGATAGTTGAACACAAGCATTAACCAATGTTATGGCAGAAGATGATTGTCATCAGGACAGATAGTTGGCCATAAGAATTAACCAATATTATGGCAGAAGATGATTGTCATCAGGACAGATAGTTGGCCATAAGAATTAACCAATATTATGGCAGAAGATGATTGTCATCAGGACAGATAGTTGAACACAAGAATTAACCAATGTTATGGCAGAAGATGATTGTCATCAGGACAGATAGTTGGCCATAAGAATTAACCAATGTTATGGCAGAAGATGATTGTCATCAGGACAGATAGTTACACAAGAATTAACCAATGTTATGGCAGAAGATGATTGTCATCAGGACAGATAGTTGAACACAAGAATTAACCAATGTTATGGCAGAAGATGATTGTCATCAGGACAGATAGTTGGCCATAAGAATTAACCAATGTTATGGCAGAAGATGGTTGTCATCAGGACAGATAGTTGGCAGAAGATGATCATCAAAGGACGGATAACCAATGTTATGGTGGCAGAAGATGGTTGTCATCTGGACAGATAGTTGGCCACAAGAATTAACCAATGTTATGCCAGAAGATGGTTGTCATCAGGACAGATAGTTGGCCAAGAATTAACGAATGTTATGGAGAAGATGATTGTCATCAGGACAGATAGTTGGCAGTTAACCAATATTATGGCAAGAATGATTGTCACAGGACAATAGTTGGCCATGAATTAACCAATGATGGCATCAGACAGATAGTTGATAGTTGGCCACAAGAATTAACCAATGTTATGGCAGAAGATGATTGTCATCAGGACATAGATGGTTATGGCAGAAGATGAATCAGAATAGTAACCAATGTTATGGCAGAAGATGATTGTCATCAGGACAGATAGTTGGCCATAAGAATTAACCAATGTTATGGCAGAAGATGGTTGTCATCAGGACAGATAGTTGGCCACAAGAATTAACCAATGTTATGGCAGAAGATGATTGTCATCAGGACAGATAGTTGGCCATAAGAATTAACCAATGTTATGGCAGAAGATGATTGTCATCAGGACAGATAGTTGGCCACAAGAATTAACCAATGTTATGGCAGAAGATGGTTGTCATCAGGACAGATAGTTGGCCACAAGAATTAACCAATGTTATGGCAGAAGATGATTGTCATCAGGACAGATAGTTGGCCACAAGAATTAACCAATATTATGGCAGAAGATGGTTGTCATCAGGACAGATAGTTGGCCATAAGAATTAACCAATGTTATGGCAGAAGATGATTGCCATCGGGACAGATAGTTGAACACAAGAATTAACGAATGTTATGGCAGAAGATGGTTGTCATCAGGACAGATAGTTGGCCACAAGAATTAACCAATATTATGGCAGAAGATGGTTGTCATCTGGACAGATAGTTGGCCACAAGAATTAACCAATGTTATGGCAGAAGATGATTGTCATCAGTCATCAGGACCCAAGATAACGAATGTTATGCCAGAAGATGATTCAGGACAATAGTTAACAAGAATTAACCAATGTTATGGCAGAAGATGATTGTCATCAGGACAGATAGTTGGAATTAACCAGGGCAGATGATATTGATAATTGGCCAAGATGGTTGTCATCAGGACAGATAGTTGAACACAAATTATCGAATGTTATGCCAGAAGATGGTTTTAGTCATCAGGACAGATAGTTGGACATAAGAAAGAATTAACCAATGTTATGGCAGAAGATGATTGTCATCAGGACCAGATAGTTATGGCAGAAGATGGTTGTCATCAGGACAGATAGTTGAACCACAAGAATTAACCAATGTTATGGCAGAAGATGATTGTCATCAGGACAGATAGTTGGCCATCAATGTTATGGCAGAAGATGATTGTCATCAGGACAGATAGTTGGCCAAGAATTAACCAATGTTATGGCAGAAGATGATTGTCATCAGGACAGATAGTTGGCCACAAGAATTAACCATTGTTATGGCAGAAGATGATTGTCATCAGGACAGATAGTTGGCCACAACATGGCAAAGATGATTGTCATCAGGACAGATAGTTGGCCATGAGAATTAACCAATGTTATGGCAGAAGATGATTGTCATCAGGACAGATAGTTGGCCACAAGAATTAACCAATGTTATGGCAGAAGATGATTGTCATCAGGACAGATAGTTGGCCATAAGAATTAACCAATGTTATGGCAGAAGATGATTGTCATCAGGACAGATAGTTGAACACAAGAATTAACCAATGTTATGGAAGATGATTGTCATCAGGATATAGTTGGCCACAAGAATTAACCAATGTTATGGCAGAAGATGGTTGTCATCAGGACAGATAGTTGGCCATAAGAATTAACCAATGTTATGGCAGAAGATGATTGTCATCAGGACAGATAGTTGAACATAAGAATTAACCAATGTTATGGCAGAAGATGTTTGTCATCAGGACAGATAGTTGAACACAAGAATTAACCAATGTTATGGCAGAAGATGATTGTCATCAGGACAGATAGTTGGCCATAAGAATTAAATCCAATGTTATGGCAGAAGATGATTGTCATCAGGACAGATAGTTGAACACAAGAATTAACCAATGTTATGGCAGAAGATGATTGTCATCAGGACAGATAGTTGGCCAAGAATTAACCAATGTTATGGCAGAAGATGATTGTCATCAGGACAGATAGTTGAACACAAGAATTAACCAATGTTATGGCAGAAGATGATTGTCATCAGGACAGATAGTTGAACACAAGAATTAACCAATGTTATGGCAGAAGATGATTGTCATCAGGACAGATAGTTGGCCATAAGAATTAACCAATATTATGGCAGAAGATGATTGTCATCAGGACAGATAGTTGAACACAAGAATTAACCAATATTATGGCAGAAGATGATTGTCATCAGGACAGATAGTTGGCCACAAGAATTAACCAATGTTATGGCAGAAGATGATTGTCATCAGGACAGATAGTTGAACAAGAATTAAATCAATATTATGGCAGAAGATGATTGTCATCAGGACAGATAGTTGAACACAAGAATTAACCAATGTTATGGCAGAAGATGATTGTCATCAGGACAGATAGTTGGCCATAAGAATTAACCAATGTTATGGCAGAAGATGATTGTCATCAGGACAGATAGTTGGCCATAAGAATTAACCAATATTATGGCAGATGATTGTCATCAGGACAGATAGTTGGCCATGAGAATTAACCAATATTATGGCAGAAGATGATTGTCATCAGGACAGATAGTTGGCCATAAGAATTAACCAATATTATGGCAGAAGATGATTGTCATCAGGACAGATAGTTGGCCACAAGAATTAACCAATATTGATTGTCATCAGGACAGATAGTTGATAAAGAATTAACCAATGTTATGGCAGAAGATGATTGTCATCAGGACAGATAGTTGGCAGAAGATGATTGTCATCAACAGAATTTAACCAATGTTATGGCAGAAGATGATTGTCATCAGGACAGATAGTTGGCCATAAGAATTAACCAATGTTATGGCAGAAGATGATTGTCATCAGGACAGATAGCTGGCCATAAGAATTAACCAATGTTATGGCAGAAGATGATTTTCATCAGGACAGATAGTTGAACACAAGAATTAACCAATGTTATGGCAGAAGATGATTGTCATCAGGACAGATAGTTGGCCACAAGAATTAAATCCAATGTTATGGCAGAAGATGATTGTCATCAGGTTATGGCAGATGATGGTTGTCATCGGGACAGATAGTTGAGATAATGTTATGGCAGAAGATGATTGTCATCAGGACAGATAGTTGAACACAAGAATTAACCAATGTTATGGCAGAAGATGATTGTCATCAGGACAGATAGTTGGCCATAAGAATTAACCAATGTTATGGCAGAAGATGATTGTCATCAGGACAGATAGTTGAACACAAGAATTAACCAATGTTATGGCAGAAGATGATTGTCATCAGGACAGATAGTTGGCCATAAGAATTAACCAATGTTATGGCAGAAGATGATTGTCATCAGGACAGATAGTTGAACACAAGAATTAACCAATGTTATGGCAGAAGATGATTGTCATCAGGACAGATAGTTGGCCACAAGAATTAACCAATGTTATGGCAGAAGATGATTGTCATCAGGACAGATAGTTGAACAGGATCAGGACAGATAGTTGGCCATAAGAATTAACCAATATTATGGCAGAAGATGATTGTCATCATCAGATAGTTGAACAGAATTAACCAATGTTATGGCAGAAGATGATTGTCATCAGGACAGATAGTTGGCCATAAATTAACCAATGTTATGGCAGAAGATGATTGTCATCAGGACAGATAGTTGAACACAAGAATTAACCAATGTTATGGCAAGATGATTGTCATCAGGACAGATAGTTGGCCACAAGAATTAACCAATGTTATGGCAGAAGATGATTGTCATCAGGACAGATAGTTGAACACAAGAATTAACCAATGTTATGGCAGAAGATGATTGTCATCAGGACAGATAGATAGTTAACCAATGTTATGGCAGAAGATGATTGTCATCAACAGATAAATGTTATGGCAGAAGATGATTGTCATCAGGACAGATAGTTGAACAGATTAACCAATGTTATGGCAGAAGATGATTGTCATCAGGACAGAAGAATTAACCAATGTTATGGCAGAAGATGATTGTCATCAGGACAGATAGTTGGCCATAAGAATTAACCAATGTTATGGCAGAAGATGATTGTCATCAGGACAGATAGTTGGCCACAAGAATTAACCAATGTTATGGCAGAAGATGATTGTCATCAGGACAGATAGTTGGCAAGAATTAACCATGTTATGGCAGAAGATGATTGTCATCAGGACAGATAGTTGAACAAAGAATTAACCAATGTTATGGCAGAAGATGATTGTCATCAGGACAGATAGTTGGCCATAAGAATTAACCAATGTTATGGCAGAAGATGATTGTCATCAGGACAGATAGTTGAACACAAGAATTAACCAATGTTATGGCAGAAGATGATTGTCATCAGGACAGATAGTTGGCCATAAGAATTAACCAATGTTATGGCAGAAGATGATTGTCATCAGGACAGATAGTTGAACACAAGAATTAACCAATGTTATGGCAGAAGATGATTGTCATCAGGACAGATAGTTGGCCATAAGAATTAACCAATGTTATGGCAGAAGATGATTGTCATCAGGACAGATAGTTGGCCATAAGAATTAACCAATGTTATGGCAGAAGATGGTTGTCATCAGGACAGATGTTAGCCAACAAGAATCAATGACAGATGATTGTTCAGGACAGATAGTTGAACACAAGAATTACCAATGTTATGGCAGAAGATGATTGTCATCAGGACAGATAGTTGGCCATAAGAATTAACCAATATTATGGCAGAAGATGATTGTCATCAGACAGAAGATGATTTTAACCAATGTTATGGCAGAAGATGATTGTCATCAGGACAGATAGTTGGCCATAAGAATTAACCAGTGTTATGGCAGAAGATGAGTGTCATCAGGACAGATAGTTGAACACAAGAATTAACCAATGTTATGGCAGAAGATGATTGTCATCAGGACAGATAGTTGAATAAATTAACCAATGTTATGGCAGAAGATGATTGTCATCAGGACAGATAGTTGGCCATAAGAATTAACCAATGTTATGGCAGAAGATGATTGTCATCAGGACAGATAGTTGGCCACAAGAATTAACCAATGTTATGGCAGAAGATGATTGTCATCAGGACAGATAGTTAGCCATGAGAATTAACCAATGTTATGGCAGATGATGAGTGTCATCAGGACAGATAATTGGCCACAAGAATTAACCAATATTATGGCAGAAGATGGTTGTCATCAGGACAGATAGTTGAACACAGAATTAACCAATGTTATGGCAGAAGATGATTGTCATCAGGACAGATAGTTAACAATAGAATTAACCAATGTTATGGCAGAAGATGATTGTCATCAGGACAGATAGTTGGCCACAAGAATTAACCAATGTTATGGCAGAAGATGATTGTCATCAGGACAGATAGTTGGCCATAAGAATTAACCAATGTTATGGCAGAAGATGATTGTCATCAGGACAGATAGTTGGCCATAGAATTAACCAATGTTATGGCAGAAGATGATTGTCATCAGGACAGATAGTTGAACACAAGAATTAACCAATGTTATGGCAGAAGATGATTGTCATCAGGACAGATAGTTGAACATAAGAATTAAATGTTATGGCAATGTTATGGCAGAAGATGATTGTTATGGCATCAGGACAGATAGTTGGCCATAAGAATTAACCAATGTTATGGCAGAAGATGATTGTCATCAGGACAGACCAGATTAAATATTATTGGCAGAAGATGATTGTCATCAGGACAGATAAGAATTAACCAATGTTATGGCAGAAGATGATTGTCATCAGGACAGAGATAGTTGGCCATAAGAATTAACCAATATTATGGCAGAAGATGATTGTCATCAGGACAGATAGTTGAACATAAGAATTAACCAATGTTATGGCAGAAGATGATTGTCATCAGGACAGATAGTTGGCCACAAGAATTAACCAATGTTATGGCAGAAGATGATTGTCATCAGGACAGATAGTTGGCCAAATTAACCAATGTTATGGCAGAAGATGATTGTCATCAGGACAGATAGTTGTCATCAAGAATTAACCAATGTTATGGCAGAAGATGATTGTCATCAGGACAGATAGTTGGCCATAAGAATTAACCAATGTTATGGCAGAAGATGATTGTCATCAGGACAGATAGTTGGCCATAAGAATTAACCAATGTTATGGCAGATGATAGTTGGACAGATAGTTGAATAAGAATTAACCAATGTTATGGCAGAAGATGATTGTCATCAGGACAGATAGTTGGCCATAAGAATTAACCAATGTTATGGCAGAAGATGATTGTCATCAGGACAGATAGTTGAACACAAGAATTAACCAATGTTATGGCAGAAGATGATTGTCATCAGGACAGATAGTTGGCCATAAGAATTAACCAATGTTATGGCAGAAGATGATTGTCATCAGGACAGATAGTTGGCCATAAGAATTAACCAATGTTATGGCAGAAGATGATTGTCATCAGGACAGATAGTTGGCCATAAGAATTAACCAATGTTATGGCAGAAGATGATTGTCATCAGGACAGATAGTTGGCATAAGAATTAAATCAATGTTATGGCAGAAGATGATTGTCATCAGGACAGATAGTTGGCCATAAGATAACCAATATTATGGCAGAAGATGATTGTCATCAGGACAGATAGTTAACCATAAGAATTAACCAATATTATGGCAGAAGATGATTGTCATCAGACAGATGTTGGCCATAAGAATTAACAATGTTATGGCAGAAGATGATTGTCATCAGGACAGATAGTTGGCCATATAAAGAATTAACCAATATTATGGCAGAAGATGATTGTCATCAGGACAGATAGTTAACCATAAGAATTAACCAATATTATGGCAGAAGATGATTGTCATCAGGACAGATAGTTGGCCATAAGAATTAACCAATGTTATGGCAGAAGATGATTGTCATCAGGACAGATAGTTGGCCATAAGAATTAACCAATATTATGCAGAAGATGATTGTCATCAGGACAGATAGTTGAACATAAGAATTAACCAATCATGGACAGATAGTTGGCCATAAGAATTAACCAATGTTATGGCAGAAGATGATTGTCATCTGGACAGATATTTCGCCATAAGAATTAACCAATGTTATGGCAGAAGATGGTTGTCATCTGGACAGATAGTTGAACACAAGAAGTAACGAATGTTATGCCAGAAGATGGTTGTCATCGGGACAGATAGTTGGCCACAAGAATTAACCATTATTATGGCAGAAGATGATTGTCATCAGGACAGATAGTTGGCCATAAGAATTAACCAATATTATGGCAGAAGATGATTGTCATCAGGACAGATAGTTGGCCACAAGAATTAACCATTATTATGCCAGAAGATGGTTGTCATCGGGACAGATAGTTGGCCACAAGAATTAACCAATATTATGGCAGAAGATGATTGTCATCAGGACAGATAGTTGGCCATAAGAATTAACCAATATTATGGCAGAAGATGATTGTCATCAGGACAGATAGTTGGCCATAAGAATTAACCAATGTTATGGCAGAAGATGATTGTCATCAGGACAGATAGTTGGCCATAAGAATTAACCAATGTTATGGCAGAAGATGATTGTCATCAGGACAGATAGTTGAACACAAGAATTAACCAATATTATGGCAGAAGATGATTGTCATCAGGACAGATAGTTGGCCATAAGAATTAACCAATATTATGGCAGAAGATGATTGTCATCAGGACAGATAGTTGGCCATAAGAATTAACCAATATTATGGCAGAAGATGATTGTCATCAGGACAGATAGTTGGCCATAAGAATTAACCAATATTATGGCAGAAGATGATTGTCATCAGGACAGATAGTTGAACATAAGAATTAACCAATATTATGGCAGAAGATGATTGTCATCAGGACAGATAGTTGGCCATAAGAATTAACCAATATTATGGCAGAAGATGATTGTCATCAGGACAGATAGTTGGCCATAAGAATTAACCAATATTATGGCAGAAGATGATTGTCATCAGGACAGATAGTTGGCCATAGAATTAACCAATGTGGCAAAGATGATTGTCATCAGGACAGATAGTTGGCCATAAGAATTAACCAATATTATGGCAGAAGATGATTGTCATCAGGACAGATAGTTGAACATAAGAATTAACCAATATTATGGCAGAAGATGATTGTCATCAGGACAGATAGTTGGCCATTGTCAAGAATTTGGCCAAAGAATTAACAATATTATGGCAGAAGATGATTGTCATCAGGACAGATAGTTGGCCATAAGAATTAACCAATATTATGGCAGAAGATTGATCAGGACAGATAGTTGGCCATAAGATTAACTAATGTTATGGCAGAAGATGATTGTCATCAGGACAGAGAATTAACCAATATTATGGCAGAAGATGATTGTCATCAGGACAGATAGTTGGCCATGAGAATTAACCAATGTTATGGCAGAAGATGATTGTCATTGGGACAGATAGTTGGCAACAAGAATTAACCAATATTATGGCAGAAGATGATTATCATCGGGACAGATAGTTGGCCACAAGAATTAACCAATATTATGGCAGAAGATGATTGTCAAGAATTTGGCCATAAGAATTAACCAATATTATGGCAGAAGATGATTGTCATCAGGACAGATAGTTGGCCATAAGAATTAACCAATATTATGGCAGAAGATGATTGTCATCAGGACAGATAGTTGGCCATAAGAATTAACCAATATTATGGCAGAAGATGATTGTCATCAGGACAGATAGTTGGGCCACAAGAATTTGACCAATGTTTATGGCAGAAGATGATTGTCATCAGGACAGATAGTTGAACACAAGAATTAACCAATATTATGGCAGAAGATGATTGTCATCAGGACAGATAGTTGAAGATGAATTAACCAATGTTATGGCAGAAGATGATTGTCATCAGGACAGATAGTTGAACACAAGAATTAACCAATATTATGGCAGAAGATGATTGTCATCAGGATGATAGTTGAACACAAGAATAACAATATTATGGCAGATGATTGTCATCAGGACAGATAGTTGAACATCAATGATGATGGCAGAAGATGATTGTCATCAATATTATGGACAAGATAGTTGGAAGAATTAACCAATGTTATGGCAGAAGATGATTGTCATCAGGACAGATAGTTGGCAGAGAATTAACCAATATTATGGCAGAAGATCAGGACAGATAGTTATTATTGAATCAACCAATATTATGGCAAGATGATTGCCATCAGGACAGATAGTTGGCCATAAGAATTAACCAATATTATGGCAGAAGATGATTGTCATCAGGACAGATAGTTGGCCATAAGAATTAACCAATATTATGGCAGAAGATGATTGTCATCAGGACAGATATTTGAACACAAGAATTAACCAATGTTATGGCAGAAGATGATTGTCATCAGGACAGATAGTTGAACACAAGAATTAACCAATGTTATGGCAGAAGATGATTGTCATCAGGACAGATAGTTGGCCATAAGAATTAACCAATGTTATGGCAGAAGATGATTGTCATCAGGACAGATAGTTGGCGACAGGAATTAACCAATGTTATGGCAGAAGATGATTGTCATCAGGACAGTTGGCCATAAGAATTAACCAATGTTACGGCAGAAGATGATTGTCATCAGGACAGACAGTTGGCCACAAGAATTAACGAATTTTATGCCAGAAGATGGTTGTCATCAGGACAGATAGTTGGCCGCAAGAATTAACCAATGTTATGGCAGAAGATGATTGTCATCAGGACAGATAGTTGAACACAAGAATTAACCAATGTTATGCCAGATGATGGTTGTCATCGGGACTGATAGTTGGCCACAAGAATTAACCAATGTTATGGCAGAAGATGATTGCCATCGGGACAGATAGTTGAACACAAGTATTAACGAATGTTATACCAGAAGATGGTTGATAGTTAACCAATATTATACATCAGGACAGATAGTTGGCCAAAGAATTATGTTATGGCAGAAGATGATTGTCATCGGGGCAGATAGTTGTCCACAAGAATTAACCAATATTATGGCAGAAGATGATTGTCATCGGGACAGATAGTTGGCCACAAGAATTAACCAATGTTATGGCAGAAGATGATTGTCATCAGGACAGATATTTGGCCACAAGAATTAATCAACATTATGGCAGAAGACGTTTGTCATCGGGACAGATAATTGACCTCAAGAATTAGCTAATAAACGGCAAAAATAGTTATCATCAGGACTAATAGCTGGCAGCAGCTTCTTCTCAAACATGGTATTTGATTGATTTTGAAATAGGAACATCGGAGCAAGTATAATGTCCAAGAAGCAGTTTGTGTGTGGCTATTGGCTATTTTTAATCTGGCTAGACATGGTTAAATTTTTCCAAAACCCTCAGTATCCGAATATGATACTTGTCCTTGCACAAAAGTTTCCAACTAGCATCTATTTTGCAGACAAACAAAATGGGCTGTAACTTAATACACTTGTAACTTGGGTGAGGAAAAGTCCCAGATTTTATCATAAGAGGGTTGTTGTAACTGATGTGCATTTTCATAATTTCTTTATACCTAATAATTAAATATTGAGTTGCTAGGATTTGCTAACAATGTTATATATTATTCAAAAAGAGTATTTAGATTGTGCCTCAATAATCAATCATCTCAGAAAAATATAGTTGATCATTAAATCTAAATAAACTTGTTATGTCGCATAGAAAAAGCTCAGTGATGCTACGGAGGAAGAGCAAGGTCACAAAGTATATTCCATTCACCATGATAACATGAGCAGAGTAACAAGGCGCTATGATAATAGCCAGTGCTCTGCTGTATTTAGATAGCTAGTGTTCTACTGTATAACAAGGTACAGTGTAACCTGGGTATAAGAGTTGTCGGCACCGGAGAAGAAGTCTCTTATATCCGGGTTTCTCTTATATCCGGGTTAGGTCTATTTTATATACATTAACACATGCTCTAATTTGGGACCAGAGAAAATCTCTCTTATATCCGGGTTTGGTCTATTTTATATACATTAACACAGGCTCTAATTTGGGACCAGAGAAAATCTCTCTTATATCCGGGTTTCTCTTATATCCGGGTTTGGTCTATTTTATATACATTAACACAGGCTCTAATTTGGGACCAGAGAAAATCTCTCTTATATCCGGGTTTGGTCTATTTTATATACATTAACACAGGCTCTAATTTGGGACCAGAGAAAATCTCTCTATATCCGGGTTTCTCTTATATCCGGGTTTGGTCTATTTTATATACATTAACACGGGCTCTAATTTGGGACCAGAGAAAATCTCTTATATCCGGGTTTCTCTTATATCCGGGTTTGGTCTATTTTATATACATTAACATCGGCTCTAATTTGGGACCAGAGAAAATCTCTCTTATATCCGGGTTTCTCTTATATCCGGGTTTGGTCTATTTTATATACATTAACACAGGCTCGAATTTGGGACCAGAGAAAATCTCTCTTATATCCGGGTTTCTCTTATATCCGGGTTACACTGTATTATGGGATTTACACTGTATTATATGAAATGTCGCACCAACCAAGTCTCTTTCCTCTACTTTCCTGCTTTATTTGGTTGTTTTTTTTTAGATGCAAAAACGTGTTCGTAGAATTGTAATGTGTAAAGCAGTTTAACTAGTTGATATATTTTCTTTGACATTTATTTCATATGCAGTTTATAACTTAACAAAAAACAATCCAATATAAACGTCATTCATTAATAAATGTTGGACATTTCAATGAAATTATTAAAAACTGACAGTAGCTTTTTTTCATGTTTTGAAATTGCGCATGATTTTTTTATGTACTTACATAATATAATTTATAATAGTTTTTAGATTTTAAAAATATAGTTGAGGCACTAAAAGTTTGACCTTGTAAAACAATTCAACTTGTCCACAAAGGGGAAAAAAAAGAAAGCAGATGAAGAATAAATCAAAAATGTTATATTCCAGAAATTGTGATGTTTTTACAAAAATTATTATTTTTTTAAGTCAAGTTTATTTTTTTTTAATTCAGATTTCTTAATGACTTCTCGTACTACTTCAACTTATCCTCTTACTCTGACTGTTACTTAACACGAGGATGGCCGAGGTGTTGTTTTCGACACCTTCAAATTTTCAACAAATTACTATGGAATAACTAGTTTTGGTTCGATGTTGAGGCTTATGGACAACTAGCAGCATGGCCCGGCGTTGCCCGTGCTTGATTCAAAAATCGTACGACTTATACAGCAATTTTCTTGCATGAAAAAGGGAAAATGGAATGGAGTTTGCATATCACTGGCTGAGGACTTCAGTGTAGACCACATTTTTAGCTTTTTGCGAGGGTGAATAAAGGAACACATCCTTGCGTCTGCCGACTCAAGAGCAAGCGACGTAAAGTTGGCCGTCTGAGAAGCACTGCTCCTCTAAGTGTACACCAATGACAGACAGCGTTTGTCCTTGGGCCTTCAAACCCTTCAAATGGATCCTTCACATGGTGACACCCAATGGCCTCGTCATAAATCCGGTCAGTTTTAGCTAAAAACCGACATGCGGTTCAGGTGCAATCTGGGCGTATCGGTTTTGGGGTTTTATCGATTTTCCGCGCTGTTTAGGGGCACGTAGTCATGAAACTTCTGGACAACACTTCTAATGGTAGACTCTAAGAGGGTGTCAAATTTGCTTGTAATGCGATCATTCCTTCTGTAAGCAGATTTTTTCGATTATCAATTTTTTCGGAACCTGAGTCCGAACTCAAAAATCAGCCTCCGTCATATCCTTACGGCAGCCATTTACAAACTTATAGTGAAAACCGCATCGAAATCGGGTGAGAAATGCGGCCTGGGGGAGGTAACAACGCCCACGACAGACACACAGACAGACAACATGAGAAATATAGATAGTAGATTACTGAATTTTAGCAAAGATGCTTAACAGACTTAATTCTTTAAAAAATATTCAGCGGAATAGCTGATATTTGAGGTTTTTACCTTGAATGGCTGAGGTGTCGTTTTTGACACCTAGGCTTTTTATAGGGTAAATGCATTGAAAAATTTCTCACAAGCAATAATACTTGTGTTTATGTACCCTATCTATCTATTTATCTATCTATCTGTACACAAACACACATAATTTATATATAATCACTTTCTTTCAGTATGAGGTATACTAATATTTGTGAATTTCTTTTCAGACTTGTTATTGCTGACTTGAATATTGAATATATTAGAGATGGCTGCTTCCCGGCATAATGTAAATAAAGATGTCAAAGGAGCTGGCCATCCTAGTGTTAATACATTGAAATGATTTCACAAGTTACTTCTTTTAAAGACAGTTTTCATATGACAACAGGAAATAGACTTGAGACAGAAAGATTTCTTAATGTCTCCTCTTACTATTGCAACTCAGACTTTTACTCCAACTGTGATTTGAACTAGCAACTTAAAATATTGTCCTTTTATTTATATATCTTGCATGGACAAACCAGAAAACACAATAATAGATGTAAATATTTAACAGAAAAATGCATGGGTATATTTGAACATGTGTTACTTAAAAAATAGCAAATTTCTAATAACTTAATAACAATACATACTCAAAATCTGAAACTTTGCAGATTAATAACTTGTTATATATTTTAAATGTTGTGTAAATTTTATCTTTCTTTGTAAATTATGAGTTAATCAAATTTCAATTTGGTATCCATTCAGTAGGGAGATATAATATTAATAATTTTCAATAAAAAGAGTTTTTATCTTGTTTGAAATTGATTAATTAACAGAATGTGTTTTAATATCGTGTCAGCGATAATTTGGATCTGTCTAATGCTTGTTTTACCAAAAATTAATTTATATAGATTTTTGAAGTTCTTTTTTTCTTAAACATTTCATACTGTTAAAAATATCACCACTTTTACCTTTCAAGCTGTGATCTAAATACTACGGTCATTACCACATTCAGGAAAAGAAATAGTTCTATTTCAATAACAAAAAACAAAGTTCACAAAAGACCAGTTTGGAAAGGAATAACAAAACACAGTAATTTAAAAAAAATGGTTTGTATAAAGCTGAATATGCAAATTAGTTCTCCATTAAGCACAAACTGTTAAGTTGCATAAGATATAAGATATATGCTGCTCGGTATAAATGATGAAATTACATTTCTTATGTAAATTTATTATAATACTCAATTTCAGGTGTCTATGCCACAGAGAGCTGTTCTCCTATTTCACTTAATGTGGGAGGTTCGGAGTAAATCCCAAATGCCTCAAGGGTCCTATTATTGAAGTGCCAAGGATGCATTAATCCTGTGTACCTGTCAAATTTAAACTTTAAACTTGACCTTTAGCCATAATCTATTCCAATGGGCCTCTGGATAAATAGTATAATAATATGCTATTTGCACACAGACACAAAGACAACTAACTTGATATATTTAATTCAAAAAATTTTAAGCAAAGACTGACACACCAATTTCATGTATTTATATATTAGATACACCTGTAATCTCAATTTAATGTTGCCTTCTGGGTGTAACCCCCTGATACTGTTACTGTTTCAGCAAGTAATGTAGTTATAGGAAGGGTGTTTGTCCAAGTATTCATTCAGACACTCCTTTCCCTATTAACTATTAGGACATGCCAGTGACAAGAATTTTTGTCACCCTTTTCTCAACATATATGTCAAACAGACTAAATGTTGATTTTAATTTTTAGCAATAGTTTTGGTGGTGATTTATTTCATCCATTACCTGTGTATATACAAATATAAATCATCCAGAGACTGTTTTGCTGTATCACAGCTCTTCCGTGTAATTAGACACATGATTGCTTCAAGCCGGGATTGAAACTCGACCAATTTGACATCAGTCAAAGACTCTTACAACTAGGCTATCAGTGCACACTATGGAGAAAGAGAATTTAATGCATTATATCAGTGTTATAAGTATTATCAGCTGCCAGAGTGCTTTATTCATTGTGAAGAGCTTAATATTATAGCAGCAGCAGCTGTCAAATACATTTTTCTTCCAAAGTGCTCAACTAACGAATGGGAGGATATATATATATATATATATATTTTGTTGTACAAAACTTTATAATAGCAAGGAACAAGTGTGATTTCTTATTTAAATTTAAATTACAAGGCATATATGGTATAAATTTAATAGCTAAAAAACAACCGGTTTCATCCCAGTTTATCAAGTTTTATTCTGGGAATTTAAAAGACAGACGTGTAAATTAATTTATAGGATGACAAATGTGGGGGGAGAAAAAAAAATATTCAAGGAAAAATAGAGACCAATAATATTCAGACCCAGCAAGTAATCCCTCTGTTTACAGAATGAGGGCTTATATTATGTAAATAAGCAGAAGACAATTAATAAAAAAGAATATAATGATTGTTTTTACTGACCATGAAAAGTTAATTGATTCAGTAGAACACTCTGCAGTTTTCAACATTATAAGTGCAGAGTATGAAAATTACAGAAAAGTTATTGGGAATATATATATGATAACAGTGCAATAATTATTTAGCTACACAAATACACATATAAGACAAAGATTGAAAGAGGAAGTAATAAAAGGGAATACAATTTTGCCAAAATTATTTATCTCAAGATTTGAAAAAAATCTTCCAGAAAGTGAACTTGGAAGGAACTGGAGAAAACATAGAGAGTCTTCACCATCTCTGCTTTGCTGATGGTATCAGAATCATCAGATGACATTTCCAAGCATTTCTTGGAAATGTCATCTGATGATTCTGACCTATTCTAAATGACTTTGGTTTAAACCTGAACATAAGAAAAGAGAATGAAGATCTGGAAGTGGTCCAAGAATATAACTACTTAGGGCAGATGATATATTTTGCATCTTAGTTATTATATCTTTTCAGCTTTAAAAAATCAAAAAGAACTGTTGCTTAAAATATGTAGGAAAAATAAAATGAAAATTCTCAGAAATTAAAGAATTCTTATTATTGCAAATATGTTGTTGCGAATTGAAGTCATCTACGTTCATATGCATTTATCTTAATTGCTTGACCTCTTTTCAGGTACAATCATATTAACTTTTTTTTCATAAAAACAAAGCAGACCTTATAGATAGAAATTGTTATAAATATTTTCTGAATTAAATCTGCCTTGTCTTGTTAATTGATGCTTCGTTATTAGAAAAATAATGCTTGAGGTAACATGTCTCATTTAGTGTATAAATTCAAGTGTGTAATAAAAAGGTTATTCAGTGCTTCCTTAATTAAACAAAGTTTATTACTATATTCATCAGAGCTTTCTGTATTATTCTTTTTCTATATGTCATGTCTCTTCAGGACCTGGGTGATCATGGCTCTCCACATTTTTCTATCCTTTCTAGATCTTAGTAATATTTGTCCTTCCCCTATCCCTCCCTCTTCCTGTTCTGCCATCCATTTACACTCGCTCTTTAGGTATGTTACTCACTGTAATCGTCTGCCTCTCTTGCCTTCGAATCAGCCATGTGAATGTTAAATTCCCAACACCTTCTTGTCTCATTATGTGTCCTCGTAAATTCAACTGTCTTTTTCTGATTCTAAATAGAAGTGTCCTTCTTGTTTTTGTTTTCCTTGAAACTTATTCGTTGCTTACACACTCCATCCTTGATATTCTTAGCATCCTTCTGTAGAACCATATCTCTGCTGTTTCAAGTCTCTTCTTCATCTGTGAGGAAAATGTCCAGCATTCACTGCAATTTAGGAGGACTGGCTGCTTGTGTTTGATTATGCCTGTCTGAGAGGGAGGCTAGACAATCCCTATTGCAGACGCTTGCTCAGGCACATTTGTGTTTGCTTAACCCCCACAGAATATATGTGGGTGTTGAGCAAACCATATGTGTGTGTTTTTAGGTGTTTATAAACCATATGTGGTTTATACTGTAACTATGCTAAATGGACCTTAGTTATAATTTCTGGGAGAAAGCGCATTCATTATCTGACGTGATCAACAGCTAGTTTCTATGACTGTTTTATAGAGGTGGAACTTGTAGGGATCTTATTCGATCATTAAATTCTGATATGAAATTTTCACGGGTAGCACAAGTTAATATATATTAGACATTGCCTATTGATGAGTTCACATCCTCCCTGGTCTTTTGGACAGGAGTAGAGGTTTATCCTTTGTTTCCTGCTTAGGACTGGATTTCTCTGGCTACTTTATTTTTCATGCTCTTTCACTCTTAGCCCTTGCATCTTAGTGGCATTATCATCTTGCTTGGAGTGAATTAATGAAAAAAAAATGTATTTTCAAGCTCTCAGTCACAATGACTTGTAATGTTGTGCTAGCACAACCATTTCTACCAAGTTTCACTTACAAGGCTTGGGTCAATGTGTGGTATGGTTTCCAGGTGCTTGCCAAACGTGCCACACACTGTGATTGCCTCTCTCCAGGCAGATAACTTCAAGAAGTCACCTTCCTCATAAATCAACCACAATGAGATTTGAACTCAGGTCTCCTGGCCGGAAAGTAAACATTCTAACCATTCAGCCATATGCTCATTGGAGGATTGATATTACATAGCTGTTAACTACTTATTTTTTTTTTTGTTTATAATAAAATTTTCTTGTTTTTTAATACTTTGTTTAGCATTTTAAAGGCATCTTCCATTATTACAATGTGCCTTCAGATTTATGTGTCATATTTTTTGTTCTCTGTTACAGCACTTCTCAGATATTTAAATTTCTGAATTACTTAGATGAAGTATATTCATTATTCTATCCATTTTTAGGGCTTAGTATCCTGGTATCTATTGTGTTGGAATATATTAAATGAAGCATTGTCAGTTATGTATGTATTTCTTACATCTTCATATTGTTTGGGTATTTTTATTGTTTCTTCCATAACGCCATTCTGTAATTATTACTAAGTAGCACTGGTCACCTATAATGAACGATCCATCATAGCCAATTGGTAAGGCAATTGCCGAAAGCTTGTCTTTATTTACATTCTGGATATCAGTGTAGAAAGCAAACTTAGTTCAAATTCTAGATTATTCTATTGCATTCACTTTCACACTAATGACCTTGAGAAAGGGATCTATCCATCTCGTCTCCCTATTGGTTAAGTAGTAATGTTAACTGGGCTCTCTAGCCTTGGTTGGCCTTCACTCTAAAAGAAGAAAAACTTTGAATTCCACACTGTGGAGTAACCACTCAATTTTCTTTTCCAGGAATGCATGTCTCTTTATAAATTGTTAAAAAACAGAAGTCGTGGAGATTCATGACCACTTACATCCTGTAGTGATATGATATAAAAAAAAATAGCAAAGAAAAACTTACTCATGGTCATAAGATAATGATCTGGAAGTTGCAATAAAATGAAACAAAAAAAATTAAAATGAAAGAAATATCAAAATTGTTTGAATTCCTTTTTTGTTTTTCTGTTTTTGATGATAGATTTTTCTGTCTTCCGTTGGATGCTGCTTTTGTCTTTTACATTTTTGTTGCTATCCTTGATAATATTGAATATCACATCTTTACAAATTTACAGAATCAAGTGTCAATGTTCTAAGATCGTCATCAACTCTTTCAAGCAATTTTTATCGAAGCTGATCAATACCTCACATCAGTAAAGTTACAAGAAATTATGCAAATTTCTTCATTTGTGTGCATTATTTTATCACAACGGGATTTGTTTTCTTCCCCTTTTCTTTCTTGCATGAATTCTTTAGATATTATCAATGTGCAGGCTTCTTTTTTTTCTTTACATAAACTTTAAGCAATTTTTACAATTTTTACTATTAACTGCAGGACTTAAAAATTATCCAATTGAAGGAAGAAAATTTTGCTCTTTTTACAAAAAAAAAAAATATTGATTAAAATTTTATTCTTTTTTTTCTTTTTGATGATCATCCAATCCCTTGACCTTTTAGAATTTATCGAATCTTTAAAGGATTTTATTGATTTCTGAAGTTATATATATATATATATATATATATATATATATATATTTTTAAATTATGTACAAAAAGAGCACATGAAGTAAAATAGTTAAAGTGCCTGATACAGAACCTTGAAATAAATACTTCATAAATTCTGATCTCTTACCTCTTTCTAAATATCACTTTTCTGTGTAGGCAGTGCAGCAAGGAACCATAAGCATGTAGGTCTTAGTGAGGACCATCTTCCTTCAAACCTCTTCAACTGGTAATATGGATTCACAAATGAAGAACTGTACAAAATAACAGGAGTGACATAATTTGAAGACTTTTAACAGCAACAACAACTGAAGTGGATATCAGATGTAGCTCAAAGAGAAAATGATATAATCTAGATTTTGATGTTCCAAACTACTTCAAACAAAAGGTTAGAAAAGAATCCAACATCAGTACTGGAAAGAGCCATAACACTTACTGGACTTGAGAGACATATTTTCCTGAAAAATTATTTTCATAATATTTATAAATTTCAATGGAAAATTGCACTGGTTGCTCAGTCAATGAATGCCAAATATTTCCTTATAAGGAAATGGCTAACATTGCAATCAAGATTAGAGGTCAGGAGAACAGATACTACATTTGATATTTAAAGTGGGGAATACAAGTGTATGAACATGGGCTAAGGCCCAAAATAGCCCAGTCCCCGCAACCAACATCACGCTGGCATTGAGATTATATTAACCACACTCTTTGGTGAAAAAGGGAGATGTTGTCACATATCCCCAAGACCAGATACCCTTCATTCATTTGTTGTGCTTCTGTCCGAAGACAGATACATAATTGAGAGATAAAATGTAGTTTGTCCACCCGAAGGCAGATACTACACTTTGATCTCGGTCTGATAGTGAGGGAGTTAAAAAAGGTCTAATTCAAGTAGCACTGGCTGCCCAGACAATGAATGAAGACAGAAGGACAATTGAGAGATAAAATGTCGTTTGTCTGCCTGAAGGCTGATACTACATTTTGATTTCAGTCTGATGGCCAGGGAGTTAAGAAAGGTCTAATTCATTTTTCTTATAAGGAAACGGCTAATATTACCATTACCATTATCATGTGTGTATGTGTTTCTACACTGTCAGATTTTATAATGCAAGTTAATGTTTTCATGATAAAATTGGCCAATTTTAGTCAACATTTCAGGATGCAGTGATATTTGTATAAACAAGACAGGACATGATTTTCAACTCATAATATCAATCCTTATTAAAATATTCATAACTGTTTGTGGAACTGTCTGGTTTTATGATGTAAAAAACTAAGTAACTAATAATTTATATATATATTTTTATGTATATATAAATAAAAAGAAAGAACAGTAAGATAATCCGGTGTTCTTATTGATATTTTTTATTTTTACAAAACAGTGCTCAATGTAAATTTACAGAGCATAAATATTGTAAATTAACTGATTTAAAATATGGTTTCTTTGCTAGAAACCATATTTTAAACCAGTTAATTTATAATATATATATTTTTATTTATAAATAATACCTAGAATTTATAGGCGATAGAAACATATATCTGATGAACCCAATATTGCATATGCATGTGTAAACATACAACAGAGCTTTCACCCAATTTTACAGACTGTTTGACTGGCTGGCTGGCTGGTGACAACTTGGTGTTGCATCTCAATTCTCATTCATAATGGTGTGCACTGAAAGCTGGAAAAAGGCCTGCTGCACATTCACAAAGTAACAAAGTTTGAGGACAATGTCAAGAAATGCAAATTTTAATCCCGTTTCCAGTAATATAATATAGGTGTTTTATTTGGGGTTTTTTTTTGTTCTTTCTGGATAGGTAGGTAGGTGATGCCTGGGACAACTTCTGCCATATTGGGCAAAACAGTTCAACTCTTTCCTTAGACTTTTCTTTCTACCAAATCTTTTCCCATTTGAACATCACAATATGTAGCTGACAGTATAAGTGGACAGTATCAGAACTACCCAACGGACAGTCTATGAGCCAGTACTGACCACTTGATTCCCAATGGTAACTGTTAATATAAACCAACAACCAGAAATTCTCAATGTCCTGTGAGTATCAACTTTTCCAAGCCCTCATTCCTCATAATGTACCTGAGAAATTTCAACTCTTTCTGATTCTATTTCATTTTTATTGCCATTTTCTCTAAATCTTCATCATTTTCACAATTTCTGTCCATAGTATTCTCAGCATCCTTCTGTAGAACCACCTTTCTGTTGCTTCAGGTCTTGTCTTTATTTGTGATGAGACTGTACAGTATTTACTGTTGTATAGGAGGATTGATATTAGGTAACAGTTCAGTTCTTTTTTTCTTTGCTTCTAATTAAATTTTTCTGTTTCTTAATACTTTGCTTCGCCTCTAGAAGTCATCTTTCCCTGTCCCAATGCACCTTTGATCTATATGTTAATAATTTTATTCTCTGTTCCTCTTGCCTTCAATATGTCCTGTGAGTATCAAATTTTCCAAGCCTTTGTCCCTCATTATGCGCCCAAGAAATTTAAACTATCTCTTTCTGAAAAATCTCTTCCATGTACCATGCCTCTTCCTTCAGGACATGGGTCACCATAGCTCTCCACAATTTCCCCTCCTTTCTAACTCTAAATAAATTTTATCTTTATGTTATCTCTCCTAAAGCTTGTTCTGTCCTCCATTTATTCAAACTCACTAGGTAGGATATGCATTGTTTTCCGCTGTTCCCCTGTCTTCGATTTGTATTGTGAGTATTAACTTTTCCAAGCCCTCTTTCCTTATTATGTCTCCTTTTTTTTCTATTGTCTATAAAACTTTGTTGATGCTCACATGTTCATTCCATGTTATTCTCAGCATCCTTCTGTAGAACCTCATTTCTGTTGCCTCCAGTTTTTCTATTCATTTCTGAGTAAATTGTCCAGCATTCTCTGCCATATAAGAGAACTGATATATAAAATGACAAGAAGAAAACTTTTATACTGATGCATTTAATTCCTTGAGAGACCTTATCAAAGACAAGCATGGAAATCTTGTTGAGAAATCTGTATTTATTCATGTAGAAAAAGTATAATTGATATAAAACATTACTATATATTCAATTTTGAATGAGAGGATATTAAAAAAGATGTTTTAAAATTACTTGACATTAAAGAAATGAAACAAAACTGATGGATCCTCTGTGATGTAAATTTTAGATATGCTGTTAAATGAAAGTGAATTAATTTTGTTGTTTTATATATGTGTTTAGAATTTACCATAATTATGTGCCATGACTCTTCACGACATAGGAAATCATGGCTCTCCACAACTTCCTATCCTTTGTAGCTCTTTGCAATATTTGTCTTTTTACTATCCTTCAAACTCTCTGATCAGTCCTCCAGTTACACAAACAATTTCTTAGGTAATTTGATCAGTTCCAAAATGAAAAAAATCCATCGCCGGGATGCAAATTGAAAAAATAAAAAGTTATATTCTTCTTCTAAAAGATAGATTTTTTTTTTACTCCTGTGGCAGTGGAGACTTCAGGGTTATTGGCCCTCATTCGATGACGTTATTTGGAGGATTGGTGTGATTGCGTTTTGATTAAAATACGATCCTCGCAAAATTATATGGAGTGGCTCATGCAGCGTGTCTTTACTGGTGATGGTTCGAGGTAATGCATTCTCCATCATTGCGGCTGGCAGAGGTTAGAAAGAATTGTTTATTGTTATGTTGTTCTGGAATTGTCATCAGTGGTCAACTGTACTTGTTTTGTTTCAATAAATTTTATTTTTAAAAAAAAAAAATTTCTTAGGTCATTTTCCTTAAGACTTATTCATTGCTTATGTGCTCTGTTTACAGAATTATCAGCATTCTTTTGTAGGACCTCATTTCTATTGCTTCCAGTTTTCTCCTCATTTGTGTGGAAATTGTCCAGCATTCTCTGCCATATAGGATGGTTGATACATAAAATAACGAGAAGAAAACATTTTATGGGAATGTCTTTCATTCCTTGGGAGGTTTTATCAAATGTGGAAATTTTGTAGAAAAACCAGTTTTTATTCATGCAGAAAAAGTATCATTGAGAAAAGACAGTTTGAATTAGAGGATTTTAAAAAATGTTTGAAAATCACTCAACATGAAAGGAAAGAAAACAAAATTGATGGATGCAATGTGATGCAAATTTTTGACATGTTTTTAAACAAAAGTGAATTAATGTTGTTGTCTTATATACATGCTTAAAATTTGCTACATTGACTCTTCACGACATAGGAAATCATGGCTCTCCACAACTTCCTATCTTTTGTAGCTCTTTGCAATATTTGTCTTTTTACTATCTTTCCTACTCTCTGCTTTGTCATTTATTTATGCAAGCAATTTCTTAAGTTGGTTACTCTGTTTTTCTTTGTCCTTTTTGCCTCTTGCATGTCTTTATGTAATGGTTTATTTAATTGATTTTCAAAAGCAGATTCATAAAATATGTTTCCCCAAAGAAATCATCATTTCTTTAAAATGTGCTCACCCTATCACTAAACATTCCTTCTGTGTAAAAAATGACAAAGATTTTTTTTTTTAAATCATTTCCCCATAAGCAACATGGTAATGTTATTAGAATGTAGGATGTTATGGAGAGTGAAAGAGAATGAGAAGTCTTTAGTGAGGAGAAGTGAGTAGAAAGGACAATAAAGAGACATGATTCAGGAAGACTGAAGATGGCATTTAAGATTGTAGTTGGCAGGGAAGCAAGAAATCGGAAGGGATTTCCTCAGGTGAGAAGTGCAAGAAAAGAAACTATTAGAATAGAACAGATGGTTGCATCTAGTAAGTTCATCAGTAAAATAGTGAGAGCTAATTGCCAGTCTAGTAGCATGCTTAAATTCCTACAGTTGAAGCCCCATGACGGAATGCTTGTCACTGCAATTACCATAAAAATATTTGTAGAGAAAACAGAGGAAAGCCATCTAATGTCCGAGAGAAAGTTACTGAACTCAAGATGCCAGATTAGGATGGATTGCATTACGAACCCCTCTTTGAACTTTATCAAGAATCTCGATAAAAAGAATATGGAACACAGCTTGAAGAAAAGGGATTTTGAATGGCTAACAACAGCAATTTAGCAAACTCAATAACATGAAAACATCTACATAAGATGAGCTTCAACAGAAATCTGACTGATTAAATTTACTGTAAGATAATTTATTTTTGCTTGCCATGTTTTCTCTTCACTTCAAGTAGAAATGGCCTCAATCAAAGAAATTCACCTTTAAATGATATTTGTCAAAAGCTAGAACCTTTGAAAAATTTCTTGACATTTTCACAAGGCAAAAAATACAATTCCTCACAAATATATTACACCGTGCTACTCATTTCAAAAATAACTTTTCCTGTAACTATTATGTTTAGGATTTAGTAGACAAATATATCAAGACTTACTCAAAAGATTCTATACACAGTGAAACAGTGATACTAGCAACATGGCTAGCTTCTCACTACTCTACTACTATTACTATGGCAAATGTCTTCATAGATAAACATTACAAGCCTCTCATTACTCTAATGCTATTTCCATGGCAAATGTTCAGATGAGCTACAATTCTTAGTTCCACCAGTTCAGACCTTCTCATCTAGGACCTGCCATGCCACATACATGATGTCAAATCATTTGTATTTTTGGGTAAGGAGAATGTTCCACTCAGATAGTTTCTTCCCCAAAATTGTTACTTCTGGGAACAGACTCCTGAGAGGATGCTTCCCCAACCACTACAATCATCTATCCTTTACATCCTTAAAATATGCACTTATTTCTCCATCTTCATCCATTAAAACAATCTCATTTATTAACTCACTACTTTGAGTGGCTTTTGGGCCTTGTTTTGGCTGAACAATAGTAAATAAAACAAGTAAGAGTTTACTAGGTGTTCCATGAAAAACAGTGATAAATAGGCTAATGCATTTTTTAGTAATTTTTCTATAGAGGGTGCGATGGATAAATTGTCATCTGAATGATGCCAAAATGAAAATAACACTGACATCTCATTTTAACAGATATGCAGGGTGCGATGGATAAATTGTCGTCTAAATTAAACAAAAATGAAAATAACACTGATATCTCATTTAACAGATATATTTACCAAAATTGCACAAAAATATCTTGAAATACTGAAGAGTAAATTTATTCAATAAAATTGCCATTGGCTTCAGCCACAACCTCCAGACAACTTTGGAATTTCCTGCAACTCTTCTGGATGGTCTCCTTGTTTAAGTTGGTGAATGCTGCCATAATCCTTGCCTTCAGTTCATTTTTGGTGTTACAAGGAGTTTTGTTGGTCTCTTGCTCAACTGTGCTCCACACATAATAATCAAAGGGTTTGCAGTCTGGGGAGTTAGGTGGCCAGATGTAAGGGGTGATGTGGTCACAGAAATTGTCTGACAGCCATGACTGGGTTCTCCTGCTTGTCTGGTGCAGAGTCCTGCTGCCAGACACAGGGTCTTCCACCAGCCACCCTCTTGACCTGAGGCAGAACTACCTTCTCAATGCACTTGATGTAGGTCTCTGTGTTGACTCATAGTCCCTCACCAACAAATTTGGGTGTTTTTTTCTTATCAGAATAACGAGAGTGAGTTTTTCAAGCTGCTGCACCATTAGACTCAGCCAACTCTTTCCGAATTCTCTGTACTGTCCTCAGATTGACACCCAAACACTCTGAAATGTTTGCCTTGGAGCTTCCAGTGCAAAAGCCAATCAGTACAGCATGCTGTTTCCAAATTTCTGGCAGAGTGAATTGCGTCATGCTGTTCTTTTTCTTACAGATGATACCCAACTGACCCTACTCTACTGTACAGTCAACAAAATCAAAAACAAACACACATGCGCAAAATTAAAAATATAAAATGATAATAATTTACCCATCACACCCTGTACATATACAGTATATTTTTTATAAAATCCTTTGTTATTATAATAAAGGCCTTAACCTTTTATATTATTTAAAATTATAATAATCATCTGGAATGTATTTAGCAATGTCAATATTGTGATTTTATTGAATTTTTATGCAGGGGTTCCCTGAGACATGAAAACTATTTCAAGGGTTCAACAAGGGCAAAAAAGGTTAAGAAATGCTGCTCTAAGGCATCTGGCTCCTGCTAGAGACTTACAGGAATGTGCTCTTGTATCTGAAGAAATGCCAATTACTCACAATCCTATAACTACTCTAGGAATATCTATAGATTTTATGCCTTGCACCTTGCATTTAAAATTACTGAAAGTGCTACCAGAAATGGTCACCAGATCCATCATTGCTTTAGTGCTCTAAAAGGATTCATAAGAGACTCATACAATCAGAGGATTTTGTCTTCTAAAAAAGATGAAAAATAAATGAACTGAACCAGACATGATTGAATATTTATTTCTATGGATAACTTGTAGTATGTGATTCATGCCTGAAAATACCAGAGGTCTGAAATGTCCATCAGGAACCTTTGATCTTAGAAGAGTTGATCTATGGTAACCCCAATATGTACAGGGTTCACCCTGTAATAAATATGTAGGAAATATTCTAGACACAGGAAGATTTCTTCATAAATCCTCTTACTATTTCAACTTAGACTTTTAATCACCCCTATTTGAATGGGTATAACATTTCCAATAACTTAATAACCATATATGCTTGATAGCTAAAACTATCAGGATTTAGTCTAGTACAGACATGAGGATATAAATGTGGTACACCTATTAAGAATTAAACTCACAGCAATAATAGTCTTCTTGACTAGCTCATTAACCATTATGCTACACAGTATCAATTAGTGAGAATCAGTTGTTCATCAGATTTCTATTTTTGGTTTATTTTTTCCAACTTAATAAAATATTTTTTTTAAGTTTTGTAAAAAAAAAAAAATCAAATTATATATTAAAGTGATTTTCCCCAAATATTTATATGCATATATTTTTTTATATTATTTTATGTTTTGTTGCATTCTTTTTTTAGATACAAATATTTAAATTAAAATAAAATTTAATAAACATTTAAACAAAATTTAAATTTATTCCTGAATGTAAAAAAAAAATTTTCAAAAAAAAATTAAATAACCTCAAATCTACAATCTGTCCAAATTCAGGCCGGTAAATGTTGTTTAAATTGTTTATTAAAACAAACAGCATTTACTTAAATATTTGTATTTTAAAAAATGTATAAACATAAAAATAATTTTAAAATAAATTGTCGAAATTTGTCCATTTCAAAATGTGTAACATCATATACATATATATATAATTTTTTTTTTTTAAATCAACCCTTGGTAAATCCATAATGCCACTAAGAGGCAAGAAGGCTACTAAGACTTTAAAAAAAAACTGAAAACGCAATCTTAAACAAGAAACAAATAATAAACATCTACTCTTGTTCAAAAGAGTGGGGAGGATTGTGAACCGGACGCTAGGCCAACCTATCTACTCCTATTTACTTACAATAAAAAGGAATGATAAATAATAAATATTTTTGAAAATTTTTTAGTATGCTTTTGTTTTAAAATAATATTTAAATTTTTGAAGTCTTTAATGGTTGAAAGGATAACATTTTTGCCTCATAAAAATATTCAACCCATCCACAAGGAAAAAGGAAAAGAAACGTAGAAAAAAGACAAATACAAATTGTTTTACAGTCCAGAAATTGCTGAGGTGATTTCACAAGTTAGTTCTTTTAAAGAGAGTTTTCTTATAACAAGAAATAGTCTAGACACTGGAAGATTTCTTCATGACTCTGCTATTCAGACTGGCTAAGTGATATATTGTCTTTTGTATATACATGATGCTCTAATATAGTATTACACACAAAGATATGGGCAAATATTTAATGCGAAATAACATCTCTATTTGAATGTGTGTTACTTGAAGAGTATAACATTTATTCCTAATAATGTAATAACTATACATGTTTAAAAGCTGAAATTTGGCAGATTATAACTTGATATATGTTTTAAATGCTGTGGCATTTTTATCTTTCTCCATAAATTAGAAGTTAATCAAATTTTAAGTTAGGGTATTGTATCGTATTAATAATTTTCAATAAAAAGGTGTTTTTATCTTGTCAGAAATTGATTAATTAACAGAATATGTTTTAATGTGTCCGCTATAATTTTATAGTAGTATATCTGTAATAATGTGTTTCACGTTTCTTACTGCCAAGTCTTTGTCCTTAAACTTCACATCTGCCTCATTGTAACGTATTCCTTGCCGGCTGTAATCCTTGTTTCTGTCAAAGACAAATCTGACGCTTTTATGTGTGCCTCAGTCAGTTATGCATATTTTTCATGCCCACCTATGGGCATTTTTTGATTAAATAAAAAATTCTGATAATAAATTTACATGACCCTGTATGGTATGGGCAATTTTCTGCCTCTATCGTTGAGAAGAAAGGCCATGTCCATTACAATTTGAATCTAATTTGTTCATTTTACCAAATCTTAATTCATAGATTTTGAAATTTTTATTCACAAATACTACAAACTTTTCAATTTTTCACAATTTTTTTTTCATAAGTCCATTTATTCTTCTTTTTGAAGAGAATTGAGATTATTGTTCACTCTATACAAGGCCCAAGATCCACTTGAGGGTTACAGAGGCAGAGTTTATGAGTATATTTGGGGGGAAATATAATTTTTAACCCTCAACTAGAACAATTTAAGATTGTAGTGATTTTTTTCCATCCTCTTGGTAGTCAGTTCCATAATGTAGCACTTTGTGGGAAGAAGCTGTTTGAGTGGCACTTTACAAAGGGAATGATGCATACATATGAACGGTGGAGTTTTCAGAAAAGTTTAAAAATTTTTATTATTATAAGAAGGTATATATCTATCTCTTGTAAGTAAAACTATATATATATATATATATATATATATATATATATATATATATATTTAAAATTAATTAAAACAAAGTGAATAATTCCGTTATTATTTACTTTTTTTTCATATTTTTTCAAAGAAACATGACCCAGCACACATGCTAATACTTCATATGTCCATTCTGCGAAGTTGTTCCTTGCAGATTGACTATAGATTCCCAATTGGATTTAAATCATACTCGTTTCCAGGCCAGTCTATAGTAATTTGATTTAGTCGCTAATAAGGAAATGCCAGTGTGTTCTTTCTTTAATACAAATTTGTAAAAAAAATTTTGGACAAAGGCTGTAGAACAATTAATTGATAACTGAGACCATAGTGTCTGGGCGTGATGAAAATCTGATGCAATCATGGCTGATGCAATATTTGTCAAGGCCAAAAAGCTGTTAGCATAAAACTGCTATATCTAGCCATTTCAACTGTAAAAATGATGAGACCTTGCTGCTATTCTAGTACTGCGCATAAATTCACAAAGCCTATGTACCATAAAGGAAAGTTAATCAGAACAATTACCATGAACATATTTATAGAAAAGGCAAAGGGGAGCTATGTTATGCCAGTGAGAAAGGGACTGAAACTAAGATGCTATACCAGGACCAATTATATTTCAGATTCTTCTTTGCATTGCATCAAGAATCCTTAAATACATAGCAGAAGTACCAGACAAGATGTGACAATAGTATTCAGTGTATGGATGAATGGTAAACTTATAAATATGTAAGATAGATTCTTGGTAAGAAAAATTATATATAATGTGGATGTGTTGAGGTCTCACACTTATACACACACCCATACTAATATATACACTTACACACATCATACACACTCCTGAAGAACTAAATGATACAATACATTTAACACAAATGCATCCCCTTCCCAGGAACCAAAAAACTGTCAAAATGACCAAGGGAATTCAGAGTCACGTGAATCTATTCAGCCTCTATCTTAAAAACAACATAAAAGAGGCTGTTTTACTAACACAAGGACTGACGAAAATTAATGATAAAAAAACAAATGAAAACTACAGATAAAGTTCTCTTTCTTCAGAAAGTCATTCATTCCTGTAATTTGCTGCTACTAACAAGCGGGATTTTTTTTTCTCCTGATGATGGCCATACTGGATGAAACTAGTCAAGGAACCTAATTGAAATAATAAAACAAAAAAAATATTAATATACAACCCAGTGTGTCTGAAAATTTGAATTTTTCATTGTTCAAAATATATATATACATATATATATAAAAAATTGTTTACAACAAAAAGCCACCTTCACTAGTAAATTTCTGGAGGAAAATTTGACACTGAAATCCAGTGGCATATTGGGATAGCCAAAGATACCTTCCAAAAGCTAAGCAGAGTATTACGAAATAGAAAAACTTTGTTAGAAAGAAAGAAAAGAGTAATGAACTGTTATGCAATATCTGTCGTGTATGGCAGTGAATGCTGGACAATCTCCTCAAAGATGAAGAAGAAACTTGAAGTTTCAGTCAAGTGCATTATATTCACTCACATTCAAATACCTCTAGTCCAGTATATGGATCCATTTATCTTAGCAGAACAGACTAGGTTCTATAGCCATTGATGGCAACAGGTTTCAGAGAATTCAAAACCTCCAACTATGGGTTAAATAGCTTCACCAACCTGCAATTGGCCAGGTGTGATGAGTATGGTTACACCCCAGAAAATATGGTCAATCAGGGAGGGGTTCCTCCAACAGGATTGTGAAGGCCCTGGAGTTGGATTTGAAAGACTAAAAAAAGAAGACAAAAACTTTGACATCATATAATTATTGTGCTTGCCCTACTCTTCATTAATTCCTTAGTTCGTACAACCGTTACACTCTGTCAATACCTCATAAATAGGTACCTCCACAGAAACACAATAAATAAGGTTTAAAATTTAAAAAATTAAAAATCTCTTTTGAAGTTTTTATTTTAGTTTTAATTTCAAGCCAATAGATTAAATTTCATATTTCCAATAAGCGAAATGTTTTGCTAAATTCCAGAACTAATTTAAATTAACTGGAAGGAGTTTTCATTTTTAAATGACAGATTTGCTGATTTGAGCACCATTTTTATTCATCATTCATCACAATGTAATTCTCTTATTAAAAAATCTTTCAAAAATAAAATTTACTTTTTTGAAACTTTATATAGTTGATTTAGTTTAATTAATCTGATTTGAAACAAATATTACTTTAAGTTTAAAATATTGCTGAAATTAATTTTTAACATGCCAATGGTTGTTTGTTTAATGTTTTAAGAGGTTGATATCTTGACTGACAGAGAGAAATTCATCCATTCTTTTTCTATGCTGGGCATATCTGTAAAGATTACTTGAGGAATATAATGTGAGCACCTTTTTATATAATCTTTAACTATTCAGTAATTTTAAAAATTTAGGAATCTTATGTTTTACTGGATTTTAGGTACTTTCACTTTAAATTTACTATTATTATCAGCCTAATTTTCTGATCATGTCATTTATGGATGTCCCTATTTACAAAAATCAGCACGTTTATATGCACACAAAAAAAAAAAATTCTTTTTAAAATATTGCAGGTCACTGAATTGTAGTAAACTTTTCCATTCATGATTAGTAAATATAGGTTTTACTTAATAACAATACCACCTAACCAGTAAAAATTAATAAAGAAACTTAAAAGATTTAATATTTAAAAAATTATTCTAATTAAAATTTAAATAAAAATGAAAACAATTCTTGTAAAAATTCATTATTTATGAAAATTTTGTTTCTTATGATAATCGTATCCATAATAAATTTTATTCATAAAAGCAATAAAGCTTTTCTAATTAAATAATGTCTTAGTCGTATTACATTCTTTATTTTACAATTCAGAGTAGATTTTCAGTAACTGGGTATCGTGTTTTACAAAAAAATTTGGTGATTAAAATTAAAAAAAAAAAAAAATCTGCAGAAAAAGCTTCAAAATGGTTATAGATTAAAAGATCAGATCCATGGAGCTCTGTAATGGTGATTGCTGAGCATTGAGGCGCTGTTTAAATTTGAAGGGAGAAAAGAAAAATAATATTTGCCTCGAGACTAAAGTATTTATCTATGTTTACCTGTAGTCTTAAGTATAAACCTAACTAATGATTACCAATGGACTCAAGTATAAATCTAAACAATATTTGCCTCTAGACTGAAGTATGCACCTTACCAATGTTTACCTATAGTCTCAAGTATAAACCTAAGCAATGTTTGCTTAAAGACTCAAGTATGTACCTGTATCATTATAGAATTTAGATTTTAGCATAGTTTTTATTTTTATTTATTGAAACGATGTGAGGTATGTGAATCTTAAAAGATACAAATAAAAATAGAATAAATAGTTTGTCACATGCCATCATGGACCATTTCAAAATTTTAACTTTAAAATTTTTCTCTTTCAAAATTACAAGCACTTTTCAGAATATGGAGATTTCATCAATGATAAATACAAGATTATATATGCAGAGGGGAAAAGACAACTTGGTTTTCATGAAAAAATGAAAGGAAGAATTTAACATCTCCTGCAAATACCCCAGAAAGAATGGACTACATTTTGATTCTGTCTATATTTCTGAGATGAGGTATTATGTACATTATTTACATTATTCGGACTATTGTCCTCATCTTTGTCGCCATATTTATCACAATGTTTCGGCCGTTGTACGCTCCGGCCTTCTTCAGGTGTTTGGAATGTCGAACTGAACCCTTTATTTCGCTCACTGGGCACGTTTGATGGATGTCAGTTATCAGTTATCTCCTGTTAATTTCCCTCTCAAAGTTCTCCACTGCCTTAAACGGGTATTGAACTCACACTCTTTGGGTCCTGTCACTGGATCTAACCAACGCTTTTATCCACTGTGCCATGTGTCCTTAAGTTACCTATCTGCATAAACTATTTACCTCAAGTACAGCCTTGTACATACTAAACCTCACTGTAAAAAAGATATAAACACATTACAGACCACACACACACACACACACACATATATAAAAAATAAATCGTTGCACAGTTGGAATTATATATATATATATATATATATATATATATATATATTATAAAATGAATAATATTTAGCTCTACTCTACATTCAGCCCTATTTTATATTAAATATTACAGACAGTGGAATTTTTCTTAATTTGTTCTCATTTCAACTGGAGATAATGCCCGGAAAATTTGGTAACAAAATTCGGTAACTGAAGATTCGGTAACAATGAGATAAAAGTTGATTGAAAATTGATTTTATGGTAGTTCTGGAGTAGGGATTTGGCTAAACCCCCCGTATTATATTTTTGAAATAAAAATGAGTCTATATAGTTTTGGCTTCTTTAAAAAGAAATAACTATCCAAAACTTAATCTATTTACTACATTTTTATTAAAATAATAATTTGAAAAGAAGATCCAAGAACTTTAACTTAGATAAATCGATTTTATTTGCTTGAAAAAAATAGAGTATAGTAATTAAATACTTATTTAAAAATATTAGAGGTTGGGGGGCTTGGTTCCCTAAATCCAGAGGGTACGACCCTGGTATTGTTGCAGTAGGGTTTTATCTGGACTGGAACCTATGATTTTTTTCAGTTAATACTTATTTAAATGTATATATATATATATAATTTAAATAAAAACAGACCACTTTAAGGTTCCATGTAATAAATTATTTCACCACAGCCCTTTTAAAGAACAGTGGATCATCAGACTTTACTTCCAAACAAAAAATGATGATCAGCAGTCCTTTAAAAGGGCTGTGGTGAAATAATTTATTATATAGAACCTTAAAGTGGTCTGTTTTTATTTAAATTATTTGCTCTGGATTTACATTGAGCTCTCTGGATTTGATCCTCCTTAGATTTACCCATACAGATTACCTAGTTTTTCATTTTCATATATATATATATATATATATATATATATATATATATATATATATATATATATATATATGAGAGAGAGAGAGAGAGAGAGACATTTGTATATATGTATATATATATATATATATGTATGTATATGTGTGTGTTTGTATGTATAGGGACACACACATACGTATGTATATACACAAATAAGAAAGAAAAATTAAGGCCTTTTTTTTAGGTCAGCTGCTCTTAACCATTTTGAAATTCAATTTCTTACTTATCATTTGTGTGTTCCTGAAATATACATTTCTTCTTTCTCTATATATATATATATATATATATATATATATATATGTGTGTGTGTATGTATGTATATATATATATATATGTATATATATACATATGTGTGTGTGTGTGTGTATGTATGTGTATATATATATATATATATGTGTGTGTATGTGTGGACACACAGACATATATGTATACATGCACATACACACATATGTATGTATATACTCAAATAAGAAAGAAAAATTAATTTAATTAGGTCAGCTGCTCTTAAACATTTTGAAATCCAATTTCTTACTTATCATTTGTGTGTTCCTGAAATATACATTTCTTCTTTTTCTTATATATATATATATATATGTTGTGTGTGATGGACTTATGATTGGATTGCACCGAAGATATGTTTGTCCTTGAAATTTTACAATGTCACTGAATCTGTGTGGACATGTATTGCTAAAAAAACTCCCAGAGTTGATTCAAATAATCCAGATTTATTTCTCATTTCTTTTATTTATTTCTTTATATATTCCACATGTCTATTTCACCTCTAAAATTAACATATATTTTATCCTCACCTGATTGTAGTAACTCTTTGTTGAAATTTCATTTAAAAACTGGGATTATAGGAATCCGATTTGGTTCAGAAAGATATTTTCATGACAAAAGTTTCTTTTTTTTTTCATCAAAAATCACCCCACCCCAGAAAATTCAAGCAATATTTTAAATCCAAGTGGTAATTGTCCAAAAAGAAATGTCAGTCTTTGTAAATTTGAGAAACATGATTTTATTGGTAATTTTTTTAGCACAAGTAAGATTGGGATTTAATTGGAACAAGAAGAAAGGACTGACTAATTATTGTAAAAAGACAGAATGTATGGTTGTTAACAAGGAGGTCAGCTAAGGATGCAATCTTGAAGCTAATTCAGATATTTAAATATCTGTGAACTGTTTTAACAGATGATGAAAAATGTGTCATGGAAACTGAAAAAGCACATTGAAATAGCCAGAGATGCCTTCCAAATGATAAGCAAAGTTTTTATTAGAAATTAATAAAGGATGTTAATGCAATATTGTTTTTCCTATGTGGCATTGAATGCGGGATAGTTTAATCATTGATTAAGAGAAGGCTGGAAGCAACAGAGATGTGGTTCTACAAAAGAGACTAGGGAAACTGTTGACAGAATATGTGAGTAACATGGGAGTTTTCTGGAAAAATAGAAACTAAAATGAAAATTATATGTAGAATGAAGAAGAGACAATTGAAATTTTTGGGATGCATAATAAGGAAAGATGGTTTGGAGAATTTAACACTCATAGGATATATTGAAGGAAAGTTGGATAGAGACTAACAATGAGTAATCTACATGTATAAAGTGGGTGGGATGGATAGTAAAAAAAAACATTTCTAAGAGCTACAAAATATAGATAGTTGTGGAGAGCCATGATCGCCCACATCCAGAAGGAAGATAGTGTATGAAAGAAAAAGACTTAAATTTGATTATTCTATGTTGAAATAATATTCTCCTGAGAACAAAAGGACTGTCTTGTTTGTCTTTTTTTGACATTAAGTATTACAAGAAAGCAATAAATTACACATGTGTAGTCAATAAAGATCTATATTCATAGCATATTAATCCTCACAGTCAATTTTGTATCCTCTGTATTCCAAATGTAAGGAGAAAGTTCTGATCAAACAGCTTTTTCCCCAAGAATTGTCCCTTTGTGGAACAAGCTTCCACGTGGGTGCTTTTCTGAATACTACAATCTGAACCTCTTCAAATTAAGATTCATTCAGTATTCCTCTTCCACATCCTCATAATCTTCACTTATCATCTCCTCCTCCATACATATCAAAATTCATCATTCTCATTTTAACAGTATCTATCTACCTTGAGTGGCTCTCGAGACTTGTATCATATGAAATCTAGTATTCAAAAAGGAAGCTAATTGGGTTATTTTGATGCAAAATAACAATCTGTCCTCATGTTACAAATGTGATGCAGCAAATCATCTTGGTGCTGGAATGAAAAGTTCTTCAGCATGTAATATATTCCCCAGACTGTTTTGCCTATATAAACTCTTTGTCTGGTCATTCTTCTTCTATGTGTCATGTTCCCTCAGGACACTGGCAATCATGGCTCTCCATAATTTCCTGTCCTTTGTAACTCTTAGTAAATTTTTGTCATTGTCACTCCTAAACCTTGTCCTACCATCCATTTACTCAAGCTCACTTGGTAGGTTATGCATTGTTTTCCTCTGTCTCTCCTGCTTTCATTCTGTCCTGTGAGTATCAGATTTTCCAAGCCCTCTTTCCTCATTTTCTGCACCCTAGAACTATATCTATATCAACTATATCTTCCTGATGCTAAGTATAAGTTTCCTTTTTGTTTCCAGTTTACCTAAAACTTCATCATTGCTCACATGTTATTGGTCCATAGTATTCTCAGCATCCTTCTGTAGATTAGTAGGTTGTTTTTGTTTAGTAGTATATCAATCTCTCTGAGTTACTTAATGCCAAAATTTAAATATTTTGTTCACAGTTTTAGTTTTGGGGAGATTATAATAGTTTTAGTAATACAAGTTTTACTAATTAACCCATAGCTGGGGTAAGAGATGGATTCATACTTTTCCCAAGAGTATTTGCATATATTGAACCCAAATTGAACTGGAAGTTGGCTCTCTAATTAACATTTCTAAGCCATTATACATTACACCACCTGCACATGCAAGCTTACAGCATCTAGTATTCTCAAGCGGTCACCTGTCTAGGTACTGACAAGGCTCAGCGTTGCTTAACTTCACTGATGTTTCAATGGGATGTGACCATTTTTCTGTTGAGCCACATTTCTGTTGCTTCAAGTATCTTTGTCATCTCTGTGGAGATTGTCCAGCATTCACTACCATATATAGGAGGACTGATGTTATTTAACAGTTCAGTATTCTTTCATTTGTTTGGAATAAAATTACAACAAATAGAAGGAAAAAAAAAAAGAAAAGTTTTTCATTCGTATTTTTAAATGGTATTTTTCTGTATTTTCATCTGTATAAAGAAAAATGCATTTGAAGATGAAAGTCAAACATCTGGCGATTAAGAAAGAAAATAGTCGGCAGGGACAAGATATGTTTAATAAATGCATTACTCATTATTGTCTCATGATTTTCTGCATAATTTGACTTAGAGTGAAGTATGTCCATTGGGGCCACCCGATGCACATATTTTCCATGGGTACATCTCAGTAGTAGCTAGGTCTGTGAACACACTCACACGTACAAACACTTATTCTCATATTCCAAAATTCATTAATCACAGAATGTCTTAGACGTAATATTGTGGGTGAGTCAGACTGATGATTCAGTTTGAATTTTCAGGATTGGCTGCCAAATTTATTAATGTTAAATTGGCCAGGCAGTTGTTAGCGTAAATGCATTTTATTGAAACTAAAATGGTGTCATATTTTAGAGATTGGTTTATAATTTCACTTGGGACTGAATAACTTGTAATAGCAGAAGAAAACTTGACACATAATAGAAGCACGCTTGACACACACACACACACACACACACACATACATACATACATATATATATATATATATATATATATATATATATATATATATATATCTGTAATATTTTTGTTCTCAGAGATTTTGTGACCTTTGACAGACTAATTTTCTATAAATTTAAATATGCCTTGCAAATAGTTACAAATTGTTCTACACATGATGCCATTTGTACCCACAATACATGTTTTAAATGAGAATTTTCACAAACTTGAAAAACTGCAATAAAAAATTAAACAGACAGACCAAGTTAGTCAATTTCAATGAAACATGTTTAAATGAATTGTTGCTGCCCAGGAATATATATATATATATATATATATATATATATATATATATATTATATAAAAAGTTTTAAAAGTCAAATTACTGTTTTTAAACAACAAATTTTCCATGATTTTTCTCAAATGCTTATAACTGCTCAAAGCATATCTTAACATAAACAAATGACATCATATATTATGAAATGGATTAAGTCTGACAATTATTTTAATATATTTTTTGTTTATACATTATTTTTATAGATACAAATATTTAAGTAAAATATTTATAATAAACAGTATTAACTACATTTACCAGCGCACATTCAACCCACCCCCTTCTGCATGTTACTGGAACTGAGCCAACCTTGAACCTCAGCATCACCAGCGCCATCTGCATGTAATTGATCCTGGATATTCATCATTTGGGTTGTCTAAACAGATGATAATCTGAAGGAACTGAGTCAAGACTGTAGATGCAGAACAACCCAACCATATCATTAGAGCCACTCTTTTGTGAAGCAGGGCATGTATTGGGTGGCATTGTTATGCAAAAAGATGAAACATTTATCCAAATGTTCTGTTCTCTTTTGACAAACAATTTCTGTAACTCTGTTCATGGTCTCACAGTAGCCTACTTCATTAACTGTCTAATAGCATACTTTTTGCATTCTAGAGCACGTTTGTTATCGCTTTCTTTACTGACTACTGAACTTAGAATTTTGGGGAGTTGATGATCCTGACGTTCAGTAGATATAGATGCTTCCAGGTCAGTGAATCAACCTTGATATCTGGGGTAACATGATGTACCCAAGTTTGATCATTCAGGATCAAATCCTTTAAGAGATTCTATTTGGGTATTGTTTCGATGGGTCTTGTTGCTTTGTTAGCTACCTATATCAGTATTTTTCTGACTGTGTAGCAGTAACATATTCTTTGTGATATCATTTTTTTTATATTGAAGATTGTGCAGCTAATAGGCTACTCGTTTTGTAATGAACACAATTACTGTTACCAACTGGTTCTGAGACGAGTTACTACTTGTTATGACTGAGGTAGAAAACTTTCAAAATAAATATATTCATCGTTTGTAAAAGAAAAGAATTTCAGCATTAAGTATGTTATATAGGAATAAAATATAGCCACCGACACTTCAGTTTGAACATAGATTGCCAGTGAGCAAACACAGGCGATCCCATTATTGAATTAAGTAGACCACGTGACCATAGCAGAAACACATATAGTGATTTTCCAAGCATAGCTTAGATGTGGCGCAAGGCCGAAAGTAGGGGGCATCCAGTGAGGATTGAACTCACTGCTCAGTCATAATTGTTCTAGCTAGACAAGCTTGCTAACCATTACACTGCCTCGAGGTGCCCAAAAAGATTTTCCAAGCGTAGCTTAGATGCAGCACAAGGCTGAAAGTAGGGGGGCACCACGTGAGGATCAAACTCACTACTCATTCGTAATTGTTCTAATGAGACAAGCTTGTTAACCATTACACCACATCAAGGTGCCCTAGAGGAAATGCATATATGTAGGAAGTAACAAACAACTAACGATTGCTATTTCTCATCTATCCTCTATACTATACAGATTGCTATTTCTAGTCTATCCTCTATACTATACAGATTGCTATTTCTAGTCTATATTCTATTACTATTCAGATCACTATTTCTATTCTATTCTCTATTACTATTCAGATCACTATTCTCTATTCACTATACTATATCTCTTTTCGGATCACTATATGGATTACTATTCAATCAAGTATTATCAAGCAAGTACTATTAATGCATGTATTATTCGAAGGCATCTGACACCAGCATTGTTCAATGGATTACTATTCTTTGGCTTTACAAAAGTGGCAATGAGTATTCATTGACATCACAAAAGTAGCAACAAGGATTTGCAAGGATTCCTTGAACTTATATGAGGATTCATTCAGCAGAATTCAGCAAAATGGAAGAACTAAAAGCTATCATTGTTCAAGTGGTGGTGCCACTGAAGCAACAACGACAACAATTGCAGCAACAAAAATTACAAAAGAAAAGTATTTCAGCATTAACTAGAATTTTGTATACATATTTATATAAAAAAAAATATGGTTCATAGAAGAAGAAAAAGAAAAATTGTATTTACACATGAACTGATAGAAAAAAAGCATAGAAGACTTTATGTACTTAACCACAGTGTGTACTATGTCCATGTGGTTTGATTTGTCAAGCAACTAAATCCTCCTAGAGAGGAAAATTAGTCATATCTGCTATCTACTGAGTCTTGTTTATGAGTGAGCAAAAAGAGGAAAAGAGAGCTCTATGTCTTTTCTTATATAGTTCTGAATAGTATGCCACCTAATGGGTGTCCTTAGAGATTAAGTGGGGTAATCCCCACAATTATTTGCTTCAAGAACCATGTTTTTATATTGTTGGGATTATATTATTATTCAGGGTGATTGCTGATTTTTAATCATTTTACCCAATGTAAGGCAATAAAGTCACTAAGATACAAGGAGTCTAATTGTATGTGGGAGAATATGAGAAAAGAAAACATTATTAAGTAGAGAGAACAATAAAAGAATAGGAATTAAAAAGGTAGAAGATAACTGGAAAGCAAGAAGCTGAAAGAAAGTTCCACAAGCAAGAAGTGTAAGAGAAGAAACTGTTAGCATAGAACTTACGGTTACATCTAACCATTTCAACTGTAAAATGATGAGACCTAGCTGCCAGTCTAGTACTGGGCTTAATCAAGTCTAGGTAATGTTAGGTTTGGGTTTGTGTCAATTGCCATTGCAAAATATTCTTCTTCTTCATTCATTTTAAAGTTGCTTTTGCTGACTGCTGTTGTTATATTTAAAGAAAAGGAAAAATATTTTGTTTTTGTTTAGAGTTCAGAAAGGACTTTTAATGCACTTTAGTCATAGATTATTACTTTCATACTTTATACTTTAATCTATCAGAACGATGATTGAGTTTGTAGTCAAAAAAACATTTGTGTCAAAGCCAATTTCATAAGTCAGCTTATTCTGAGTCTTCAATCAGCAAAGAAAAAATTGCTCTCAGAAAAGAACATGAATCTAATAGACAAAGATAATCCCAATATTTCAAAAACAAATTTTATATTGCGTGCAGCACACAAAAAAATGTAGTTTTGGTATACGTCTGAAATGAAATGTCTTTGTGGTAAAAATAAAATAGATATTCTGTAAGCTTCAAGTCCCATCTGAATAAAACTATAACTATAGCCCTCATTGAAATGGTTGGTGTTTATGTATCTGTGTGTGAAAGCTTTCTTAGAACATAAAGGATGTAATGAATGAATCAACTAAATACCATTTATTGTGAGCAATAATGAGAAAATGTGTTATTACTACATCCAAAACAATAAAAGTCTTAGTCAATACTAAGCAAAACAATAAACTAAAACCTGAAGGAGGAGTTTACTCCATAGCCTGTAATAATTTTCACAAAAAATACATTGAAGAAACCTCAAGTAATCTAAATAAAAGATTATATGAACACAAAAGGGAAATTTTACAAAACAATATGTCAAATTCATTGGTTTCCCACTGTAATGAGACTGACCACAATTTTGATGTAAAAAAATGCCACTCTGATCAAAGGAGAAAATATTTCACCATGAGAGAGTGCCTTGATTGCAAGGTCATCTACAATAAATTTATGCCCTGGTTCTTACAACATTTCACCATTCCTAGTAGATTTTCTACTATCACAGTATGGGATACCTACTTACGAAAATGATGGGGAAAAAAAAGACTCTAAATGAATTCAGCTAGATAAAAAAAAAATTCTAAAATCCCCAGCACCCCACATTTTTGCGCATGTTGTAGTTGTACTGGTGAAGTCGAGAAGGACGAAACACATCACAAATTAACTTTTTCCACTTTGTCATGCAATTTCCCACATATATACAGTTTGACCCAACACTCCTTGGTTCACTAACTCCCATGATCTCACAATTTTTGAATTAGTTTGTTTATGAGGACAGTATCACAATTTGTTTACAACTCTCTGCAGCAGCTGACAGCAGCAGAGTGTTTTGGTAATACAATCTTGCTTATTTCTCATATATAGCTGTATACAGTATAGTAAGTATGTATTAGTTTTTGCTTTTAAGCATTTGTATTGCTACGGATGCTAAGGATGCCATGGGCCAAACATGAGCCGCGATGAGGTTTTGGAGAGAATGGAAACAAAAAAGGAAACTTATACTTAAAATCATGAAGAGGTAGTTGAAATTTCTTGAATACACAATGAGGAAGGAGGGTTTGGAAAATCTGATACTCACAGGATGGATAGAAATAAAGAGTGATAGAGGAAAGCAACACATGACATACTTAATGGGCTTGAGCAAGCAAATGGATGGCAGGGTTTAGGAGAAATAACAAAAAGACAAACTTGTTAAGAGCTAAAAGGGACAGCAAGATGTGGAGGGACATGATCGCCTACGTCCTGAATGGACGTGGCATATAAAAGAAGAAAGAAAAATTGCATAAAACAATAAAATCCTTGTTTAGAAGCATTAATGATTGTTATCTTTCCTGTTTTAACTTTGTTTTACCTTTGATAACACAGCAATATATATATATATATATATATATATATATATATATTGATATAACATTATCTCTCTATCTATCTATCTATCTATCTATCTATCTATCTATCTATATTGACCACTAATATTATCTCTCTCTCTCTCTCTCTATATATATATATATATATATATAAATTTCCAAGAGGATAGAATCCAGGTAGAACTCAATGTCCAATGTCCTGAATATAAATATCTTAAATTTTTTTATGGTTATAAATTATTATATTTAAATGTAATCACAATCTTATCAAACCTGTGGTTTTTGAAAAGAAATCTGAAAATTAAAATTTATATTTTCCGATTTCTTTTTGAATTTGTCGGTCTGATGAATTGGATTGTGATTACGATTCCAATGTAATAAATTATAACCATAAAATATTAGTGTCTGAGCCTTTTATATTATATATATATTATATTATGTTTTATGAATATGTCCTGAAGATGGTCATGTTCTTTCAGGACATATGTGATCATGGCTCTCTACGTCCCTCTATCCCTTGTAGCTCTCAACAAGTTCCTTCCATCTGCTTCCTCCCCCAGACCACTTTCTGTCATCCACTTGCTTAAGCCTGCCATGTATCTCACACATTGTTTTCCCTTGTCTCTACTTCCCTCTATTCAACCCATGAGTATCAGATTCTCCAGGCCCTCCTTCCTCATTATGTGTCCCAGAAACTTCAGCTGCCTCTTCCTGATGTTAAGTATAAGCCTCCTTCTCATTTGCAACCTCTCTAAGACCTCACGGTTGCTCACGCAATTGGTCTATGATATCCTTAGCATCCTTCTGTAGAACCACATCTCTGTCATCTCGAGTATCTTCTTCATCTTTGATGAAATCATTCAACATTCACTGCCATAAAAAACGATAGATGTCATGTAACAGCTCAGTATTCGTTTCTTTGTTACCAAAGAAATCTTCCTGTCTCACAATACTCTGCCCAGCTTTTGGAATGTGTCCTTGTCCATCCCAATACATCTACAGATTTCAGTGTTGCACTTACTGTTTTCTGTCAAGACGCTTCCCAGATCTTTAAATGGGTCATTTAATGCCACAATTCAATTTTCTTGTGAGGTTTGGTAATTTTTTTCCAACAATGTCTTGCTGATAATATTTTTTTTTTATTATGAAAATGTATTGCTGGTAATTTTTTCCAATGTATTTTATATTTTCATATTTTGACCCCAGTTTGGGGTTCACTATTTGCCCAGAGCTGGGACCCTAACAGGTGCTACAACAACAACAATTAAGAAGTGGTTCCATGCTCCTCAAAACCTCTAGATCAGAAGCCTTATTGTCGGATGTAGTTTATCATAACAGCAATTGGATTGGTTAGTTATAATAGCAGATGGGTATACTCAGATATGAGCAGCTAGTAAACTCATATACTCAGATATGAGCAGCTAGTAAACTCATATACTCAGATATGAGCAGCTAGTAAACTCATATACTCAGATATGAGCAGCTAGTAAACTCATATACTCAGATATGAGCAGCTAGTAAACTCATAATCAGATATGAGCAGCTAGTAAGATATAGGAGGATGACAAACCGGCAAGAAAAAATTTGACAATTTATGTTCAAAAACTTTACTCAGATATGAGTGGCCAAGTAAACTAAAAAGAAAAATAGTCCAAAAAAAAAATATAAAAATCATATTCAGTTGAGTCACCCATCGAAAAAGTCTTTATTGTTTATTTAGACCCAAAATTCAGTTTGCACCCAACGTGACATGGGAGACAAAATTTAACACTGATGACGCATAGCAAAAATCTAGATCGGCACTTAAAGGTGTATTTTTAAAATAATAAAAAAATTTTAAAAAAAACATTCAGTTCTTCAAGCAAATTGACATAAATGTGTGTGTGTGTGTGCGCACACACACACACATCTTCGTTTGATGTAATCCTTCACTCCTTTTGATGTACCCTATTTCTTTTGATGTAATCATCCACTTCTTTAGATGTACCCTAATTCTTTTAATGTATCCCCACTTATTTTGATGTAACCCTCCACTTCTTTTGATGTAACCCTCCACTACTTTTGATGTACCCCCTGACACACTTCTTATTTAAATTAAACATTTTTTGTTTCAAAAAGAAAAACAGATTTGTTTCTCTTAGATTGTCTTTTTCTCCTTCTGTCCAATTTCCCCCTCACCTCTGTTATCTTGTCCCTCTCTCTGATTTCTTTCTGTCATATCTCTCTCTCACCTTTCAATCTGATTGAACAGACCTTTCTCTTATGTTAAGAGTTCACTCCCCTGGAACTTTACCTGTCCCACTGTCATTCTTAGCCATCAATAGACTAGCTTCCTACCCTCCCCAGTATTCCTCTTCCTATTGTGTATTTGCCCATCTTCAGTGAACCTTTCCTTTTTCACCCCTTCATTATCAGTCAATCAATCAATGCTTTGACCATTTCGATCACACCTCTTTCAATAAGCTTTCACTGACTAGTTTACACTGCACCACCAACTTTCTCGTGTCTAATCTCTGAGCTATAATGTAAAACTAATTGTGAAGACAGGTAAGTTGTATATAGGTTCTTCTTTTGTCTGTTTCTCCACTTAGTACTTACTTATCTACTTACCACAGTAACTGTAGTGCTTACATTAGTGTTTTGTGAAAAAATGTAATCGTACAATACAAATACGCAAACAAACAACAATACAGGAATGTGAATGAAAGAAGAAAAAAAAATGTTGTTTATTAAAGAACTAGCAAAATTTTTTTTTTAATCAGTATCACCCCATGCAAGGCAGTAAAGCCACTAAGACACAAGTGGTAAACAGGGTGCAAAAAAATTAGAAACAGAAACAATAATGAGCAGAAAGAGAAAAGAGTAATCAGGAGAACAGTTGATAGTGATTGACATTACATTTAAATTTTTGCAGATTAAATTTGACTGGAAAACAAAGAGCCAGAAGAGAGTTCCACTAACGAGAAGTGTGAGAAAAGAACCTGTTAGCATAGAACTTACAGCTACATGTAGCCAGCTCAATTTTAAATCATCTGAGCAATTACCATGAAAGTATTTATAGAAAAAACACAAAGAGACAACCTTATATTTATGTAAAAAAAGGAAAAACTGACAACAAAAAAAACTCTCATAATCTAAATGTGTGTTTTATAATTTTTGTTAAATTCAGAATTGAAATCATAAAAGGATATTGAAGGATATTTACTGATCCAACCAGATGGAGAAAATGTATTATTATATTTGTAAGTTGATTGAAAAATAAGGATACATATAATAGCCTTATCCTATCAGTAACACTTACATTTATTGTTGAGCATTGGCAATTTTGCACTGTTGGTGGAATATAGAATAGTGATTGATTGATTTGTTTTTTACAGTTTATCAAGGTAATTTAAAGCTGAATACACCTTCATAAGGAACGCAGACTCAAATATAAACACAGTCAATATTTAACTAAAAGGTTCATGTCTAAACCCAACCTATGGCTTAAATATAAAACCATCTAATGTTTACATATAGACTCAAATATAAACACAGTCAATATTTGCCTATACATTCAAGCATAATAATAAAAAAAAGAATTTGGTACTAAATAACTCTGGTTGATATGTAATCAAATCCATGAACTCATCTTACTACCAATAACTATTTGATTTTCAGTCCATTTCTACAGCACAATCAATAACAATGTATTTCTATAGAAAAATTATTTGCAATGCTCTCTGTAGAATATCTTTAGCAATTCTTTCATCTTTTCTTTTCACTGGTGCCCCAACTGCATGAATTTAAGCGTGCTTCCAGCATATTAGTCCCACCCTTTTACTGTTGAAACAATTAAATGTAACCACCTCTTCTACTCCAACAGCTTCTTCTCTCACACTTCCCAACAGTGGAACTCCCTTCCTCTTACTTGCTTCCCTGATAAGTATAATCTTCAAAAATTTAAATGTTCTTCTCTTTATCCTTTCCTTAAACACCTCTCTTTACTGTTACTTTCACTTTTTGTAACCCTTAGACTCAAAGAGAATTTGCTCATGGCTTGATGATTTCTCATTCCGACCTACTATTATAGCACCCAAATATCCATATTCTGTTACTAAAGCTTATTTTAATACCTGACCATAAACAAGCTATTTCTTTTTCATCACTAATGCATAATATACAGGCTGAATGCCAATATTTGCTCAATGAAATTTTAGATTCAAAATTTTAAATGTTTTTAAACATCTTATTTTTTTTTTTGTTCTTTTCTCTCAAGATTATTTAGTTTGTGTAGAAAATGGTTCAAGCTAAGCAATACTATGTTGGAGTAGGCATGAATTCAGTGGGTAGCAATATAAAAAATCAGAAGCCTCTTTTTATTTGATACCAAAATATATCTGTGATTATAATTTGTCATTTTCTCCTGCTTTCATAATTAATCTTGTTACTAAATATTTAATCAAAAAGTGACCATTTTAACAAATTTGTTTCATAAATCCAGCCTGTCATCTGAAAGACAGCATAAATAAGGATTATAAATAATAAGTAAATTATACGTCCTGGGTATGACAATAAACTAAATCCAGCAGCAAGGCCTCTGATCAGGAGGTTTTGAGAAGTGTGAAACCACCTCTTAATTGTTGTTGTCCCCAGATCCATCCTGACCCAGGGTGGTAACAATTATTATGGTCCCAGCTCTGACCAAATAATTAACCTCCAAACTGCGGTCAAAACAATATGAAAGTATAAAAATAGATTATTATAGTAAAAATACCAGCAATACATTTTTGAAAAAGAAAAAGTATTGCCAGCAATAGATTTGATGCTTGACAAAACCTCTCTTTACAAAACTACATCAATGAAACCTGATCTGCAAGCTGATTTCTTACAAAGAATACATATTCTATTCATACGAACTTATCTTAAAAATGTTATCAGCATTAAATAACACATTGAGGCTGATATACCATAAAACAAAATAAACCCAAACCCTGATCTACAAATTGATTTCTCACAAAGAATACATATTCTATTTATATGAACCTATCCTAAAAATCTTGTTGAAATTAAATAACACACTCAGGTTGATATGCCATAAAACAAAATAAACCCAAAACTTGATCTACAAACTGATTTCTTATAAAGAATACACATTCTATTCATATGAACCTATCCTAAAAATCTTGTCGATATTAAATATCCAATTGAGGTGTTGATATGCCATAAAACAAAATAAACCAAACCAAATAAATTATAGAATTATTTTTTTTCACAAAAAGCAAAAGCATTAATTAAAACTCCTCATTACCATTATCATTGAGAAGGCAGCACACTAATAAATTGTCGTTGGGGAACAATTACATAAATATTCTAACCTTGGAATTATATGCAAATTGATTGGCAGTTCTACGTCCGATAAAAAAGAAATAGAAACAAACTCTAAATTCTTCAACCATGTGGGTATTCCGATTTGATTAATTTCTCTGTTAACCCAGAACAAACATAAAATGATAGACATTTATCACTTTCAGAAATAAAAGAATATTCAGCAGCAATTCTTAAAAACTGGAAAAGATCTTTACTCATCAAAGTAAGGTTAATTAGTTAACCCCTTTCAATGATATTACAATTTGTTTTTCTCTTGCACATTAGGAATTTGTGATTTCTCAATGTTAAAATTTAATTTGTACTGATAACAGTGAATATAGACAATTTTGTTTGCTGTCATTAAATTTTAATTTATTACAGTTGTCATATGTAAAAAATCAATATAGAGAGATAATGAGAGATTATATAAAATGTGTGTTTTCATTTAATTAATTAAAACTCTTTGATTGCTTTATTAAATTAAAACTAAAGTTAAAAAAATTGAATTAAGAAATTTAGGAAAAAACTTATTTTCATGTATAAAACTTTTTCTGAATTTTTTTAGCAAAAACCCATAAAAACTTGTGAAAAAGAAGAGAAAAAAATAAAAAAAAAATAGGATATTTTTTGACAAATATAATTTGATTTGTAAGAATTAAAAAAATTTGATAATTTGAATAAAATAAAATTTTCAAATGCACATTGAGAAAATATATCAAATAAAATTTAATTTGGATTAACTTGTTACTTTGTTTTTAAATTTTTGTCAAAATATCTTGTTTTCATTTTATAAATTATTTTATATATAGTTCTGAAGAGGATAGTTTTGTGATTTATCAAAATATTTTTTTAAATGCATAAAAAGATCTGAAATTTTAGAAATGAAATTAAAAAAAAATTTCATTAGATTTATTTCCTTTGAATTTCAATAATTAAATAAATAGATATCATCTCTCAAAAAACAAATAAAATGTTTGATTCAATTTTGTCCATTCTGAATCTAGAGAAAAATTTGATTGAAATAAATCCTCAAAGTATTGAAAACACATAAAGACGCAATTTTGCATGAAAAAAGTCTTTTTACACACAGAATTAAATATAAATAAGGAATTTTGCCAATACTGAGTATTTCTCTGGGCTACCTGAATGAAAAGAGAACACAGGTTCAATCCCTGCCTAGTAGTACATTTATTTTATTGAGACTTTTGATTGTCTAGGTTGGTAGATGTCAATTACACTGTTAAAACATGTTTATCCACTTAAAATAACACTTATAGTAATAAGAAATAATGTATTTTTAGAAGTGTATATAGGGTGCAATGGATAAATTGTCATCTAAATTACACAAAAATGAAAATAAACACTGACATCTCATTTTAAGAAATATATTTATCAGAATGACACAAAAATATCTTAATATAGTAAAGAGTAAAATTATTCAATAAATTTGCTATTGGCTTCAACTATGGCCTCCAGATGACTTTGGAATCTCCTGCATCTCTTCTGGACAGTCTCCTTGTTTAAATTGCTGAATGCTGCCATAATCCTTGCCTTCAGTTTATCTTTGGTGTTACAAGGAGTTTTATTGGTCTCTCTCTCTCAACTGCACCCTGCACATAATGATCAAGGGGGTTACAGTCTGGGGAGTTAGGTAGATATATGTAATGGGTGATTTGCTTGAAGAAATTGTCTGACAGCTATGACTGGGTTCTTCTGCTTGTCTGGCATGGTGCAGAGTCCTGTTGCCAGACATAAGGTCTTCCAGCAGCCACCCCCTTGACTCAGGGCAACACTACCATCTCAAGGTAGTTGATATAGGCCTCTGTGTTGAGTCTGTGGCCCTGTGAAAAGATGAATGGAGGCATAATGTTGCCATCACTTTGATCCCTGACCACCTTTAAATCACCATTAGACTCATTTTAATATTTCTGAATACTCTGCACATTCTTCAGAATATGATGCTGCACTGCAAATGTTCATTTTGGAATTCTAGATCAAAAGCCAAAGAAATACAGCATTCTGTTTCCAAATTTCTGGTGGAGTGAATTTTTTTGGACATGATGCTCTTTTTTTCTCACAGATGGTGCCCAAAAACAAAAAAATAGATAAAAATGTATATAAAAAAAAAACTGACTGATAATAAATTATAAGACAAAAAAATTTAAATTTGCATTGTTTATTGAAAAAATCACATAAAAAAATGCACTGTATAATATACTATATCATAAATATAGAAACTGTTCAGTAACAATTCCTCTTTGAAAAAACAAATTTCTTATTTGATATTTTAATTAATTATAAATAATAATGGTCTTGAAATGAATGCAATCTTTGTCCAATTGAAAATATGCAATTTTTAAAGTTTAATTTTAAAAATGTTTGATCTTTATAAATCTTTCACTGATCATCAAATTAAATTCCAAATGCAGGTTTACAGTTAATCTTAACTTAATTAAGATAAATCGTTTCCTCAAAAAAAATTTTAATGATTTTTTTAAAAATATTTTTGTGCTCATTATTTATCATGTCAAACCCAAATTTCTATTTGATTTTTAAAAAAAGGTTCAATTTGAAATCAACTTTATGCCTAGTTTACAAAATCTTTTGTTTATATTTTTATAGTATGTTCATTTTATATATGTATATATATAATGAATATATAATTTATATGCAGATAATTTTAATGTTATTAAGAATAAATTGTAAAACCCTCAAAAGGGGGTAAATTATCTTTCAATACCAAGATAAAAATGACAAAAAATTATAAAATAAAACAGAATTTACAAAGGAATGGAAGGAAAAATATAAAAAGATAAACATTGCTAAGAACATAAAGGATGATTTATAATGTAATATTAACTGTTTCCTTATAATGGTCGTGTTTGAAAATTTTGACTGAGCAGCCAAAAAAAAAGTTGAAATTTATAAAATCTTTTCTCTTAAAACAATTTTTCAGGAAAAATAAATTTCTCAAGTCCAGTAGCTGTTATTTTTTTCCAGTATTGATGGGAGTTTTTCCTTTCTAAATTTTATTTGAAAAAATGGAATGCTCAAAATCCTTAGCATATTTTCTTTCTTTTTCTGTTGATGGAGATTTTTTAATTATGGAAAATTTTAACCTTTTTGAAGTGGTGTGAAATGCTCAAACCTTGATCTCTTTTTTTATCTTTTTATGATAGTTTAATTCCTAACCTTTATTTTCAACCATGGAATGCTCAGGGTTTCTGAGCTATTTTCATTTAGTTTCCAGTAAAGACAAATTAAGAGTTTTATTTAAGCTTTTAATTTGAGATGGTGTGGAATTAATCCAGCCTTGAGGTTTTCATTTTTTTTTATTGACAGAATTTTCTTCATACCCTTTATCTAAATTAGTGTTAATCAAAATAAACCCATTTCATTATGACTTTCCAGTATTGATGGGATGTTTTTTCCTAACCTTTTTATTTGAAAAAAAATGGAATTTAAAATCTTGATTATGTCATTATTTTCTCTTCTAGCTACATGTCATCAAAATTTTAGTTGTTGAGTTATTCTGTCAATTAAAAAATGTCCAAAACACTGGAATAATATTTTGACCAACCAAATTATACTTAAAATATTAGACAGGCAAGAAAAAATTTTTCTTAAAAAAAACTTAAATTCCTTTGGAAGACAGATTTGAATAAACTACATGGTGACTGAAAATTAAAAAATTTTGTAAAGTATTATGAACTCTTCCGTGATTAAAATTATAGTTCTGTGAAAATTCCAAATCAATGAAAAACAATTATAGTTTCTTTTTTTCCACCATTTATATATTTAACTGGAATTATTCCCTGATGCTGTGAGACGGTTAACCTAGTATTTCAAATGTTTGGATAACAAATATAAAACAATGTATTAAATATATTAAACTTGAAAGATCAAAGTTTTCAGTATCTGTTCTCTTGAAGGCAGAAATTGGAAATATGATAATATTCAGGAAGTTTCCTGAAACATATAGCTTGGCATTCATTGATTGAATTTGCCTGTTCATTTTCAATTTTAATTTATAAAATCTTTCTCTTAAAACAATTTTTCAGAAAAATAGGTTTCTCAAGTCTGTTATCGCACCTCCGAATATTGATGGGGGTTGTCGTTCCTAAACTTTTATTTAAAGTAAAATGATAGTATTATGCAGAGACTGATGATTGTCAAACAGCTTGAAGTGGGGCAAGTTGATAAAAAAAAAGGTTTTTTAATACTAAAAAAAAATTATATTTGATACAAAACTGAGGAAGCATCTCCAAAGGATAAACTTATTTTCAACTTTTGTTTTGTCTCTTTATCTTTTCACTGTTGAATGTCTGATGGACTGAAAACTCAATAACTAAGCATTATTTATAGGAAAATTTTAATTAAAATATCATTAACAACTGGTTTAATATTATTTTCTTTCATTAGCTAGAGAAAAAAAATTGTTCATTTTTAAATTCTTAATAATACCTGAATTAAAGTAGAATTTTCTGTCCTGAGTAAGACGTTAAACTACATCTGCATCCTGGGTAAGACGATAAAACTACATCCAGCAGCAAGGCCTCTGATCAGGAGGTTTTGAGGAGCATGGAACCACCTCTTAATTGCTGGTGTTCCCAGGTCCACCCTGACCCAGGGGTGGTAGCACCTGTTAGGGTCCCAGCTATGGGCAAATAGTTAACTATTACCAGCAATACTTTTTTTTTTTAAAATTATTACCAACAATACAATTTTGAAGGAAAAATATTACCAGAAACAGATTTTTGACAAAACAAAAATATTACTAGCAATAAAAAATTTTGTTGTCGCATTAAATAACCCATTGAGGTTGATATGCCATAAAACAAAAATAAACCAAACCAATCTAAACCAAAAAATACATATTCTATTCATATGAATCTATCCTAAAAATGTTGTCAGCATTAAATAACCCATTGAGGTTGATATGCCGTAAAAACAAAATAAACCAAACCAATCTAAACCAAAAGAATACATATTCTATTCATATGAATTTATCCTAAAAATGTTGTCAGCATTAAATAACCCATTTGAGGTTGATATGTCCCGTAAAACAAAATAAACCAAACCAATCTAAACCAAAAAAACATATTCTATTCATATGAATCTATCCTAAAAATGTTGTCAGCATTAAATAACCCATTGAGGTTGATATGAACAGAAACAAAATAAACCAAACCAATCTAAACCAAAGAATACATATTCTATTCATATGAATCTATCCTAAAAATGTTGTTTGGCATTAAATAACCCATTGAAAAAAATATGCCATAAAACAAAATAAACCAAACCAAAAGTAAAATGATGAAACAAAATGGAAAAAATTTTTTTCCGCCAATTATTGGTCTAAAAGCCTTCTTCAAGGATTTGTCTATTTTCTGAGATGAGGTATAGTAATTAATTTACATTATTTATATTGTTATTTTAAAAACAAACTCCTCATTTTTATTGTCATATTCATCATGTTTCTATTAGTCATTTAAATGCCATTCTTCAAAATCTGTCTATATTTCTGAAATATGAAAATTTTTATAATTATTTACATTATTTAAATTTTTTTTACTGTTGCCTTCATCTTTTATTGTCATATTCTTCAACTTTTCCGACATTTTACACTGGCAACATTCTTCACCAAATTGAAATTTTTTTCCAAAACCTTTATTTCGTCCACCATTTTAGATTGTCTAGTTCCACATACCATTTTTCTTCCAGATGTCTCAATATTTCCTTGTTTTAACTCCATTTTTCAAAAACTGTTAATGATTTATTGAAAAAATTTTTTCCAAGTTTTTGATGAATTAATTTTAACATATCCATTGGGCCATGTGTCCTAAATTTGTCCCACTGGATAAAAGTTTATAAATGATAAATTTTGGAAAAGTTTATAAACAATGATTTTTTTGACATCTAATTTTGTAAAAATGCAAAAAAAAAATGTCCAATTCAGGGATATTCTTGTAATTCTACAAGAAACAAAGAAAAATAGATTTCTACTTCAGAATGGATAACCATTTAAAATGTTTTTCAAAAAGCTCTAATATATATGTATAAAAAAACACTTTCTCGTTGTTGGATCTGATCAGGTAATTTAATTTATTGCCTCTCTTATTCTGAAAAAATCCCAAATGTATTTTTCTTACAGTTTTTTTCTTTCATTCTGACCTCTAACTCAAATTTGAAATGGTGGCATTTTTGAAATTATAAAAACTCATCCATTTGATTAATCAAATTGAATTAAAGTCTAGTGTTTACCATTACCTTTAGTGTTATTTTAATAATTTTGCATTAAATTTTCTTCTTTTTAAATTTTATTCAGTAACCCTAAATTTGAGTGGTTCTTGGGCCTTGTAAAAATATATCCTCTGATTTTTATAATTTGAGTTAATCAAAGATACATGTTTATTTCACACCAAAGAGAAAAGTCATGAAATCAAAATTCCCTGCTCTTTTTCATTTCCAGAAACTCTTGACAGTGATAAAATTGATGAAAAAAATTATCAAGGAGAATGCTTAGAAAGAGCCACTATTTCATAATTAACTTATCTGTTCAGGAAAGATTTGCAAAAAGCTGAACCCATATAACAATGAAATTTTGACACAGACCAGTGTCGTTGATAGAGATATTAATTTCAAATAAATATGAAATAGGGTAGAAAAGAAAAAATTTCTTTAAACATTCAGATGATTTTATGAATAAAAATTTTTGAAAAACCGACAATGTCTTTTCCAATACCAGTTATATATAATACATGATATTTATTGGTAGAATTTATTGAATTGATGCATTAAAATTTTAAAGAATTTAAAGAATGATTATAACATATGTTGAAAAAGTTTATTAAACAAAGGCAAGGGCAAAGAACTTTTTTTTTGATACAAATTTTAAAATAAAATAATAATGTTCAACTGCTTAAATTTTCAAGTAAAATTTGTCTGTTAGAATCAATATCCTAAAAAATAATGCATTTATATACTCAAGTATATAATAAAAGAAATAATAAAAAAAGTATTAAAATTAACAATATTAAATTTATATAAAATATTGGCATATATATTATATATATTATTTAATCCCTCCTTTTTGAAGCAGTCTCCTTTTTTTTTTTTTTTTTTTTAAATTTTCAAATAAATCAAGAAAAGGCAATAAAGCCACTAAAACACAAGGTGTTTAAGGGTATGGAAGAATTAAAACAGAAAACATTATAATTTATAAAGAGAAAACAGTATTCAGGTTTTAGTATGAAAAATGAATTGGTGATATAAAATTTGCAAAAATTAGGATCATAACAGGAACTACCAAAGTTAGAATGTCAGGGTTTACCTAAAAAATAACAACAGCAATTAAAATGGTTCCATTCCTTCAAAATTGAAATCATAGTCACAGGCCTTTTTTGAAATTAGTTTATAAAAAATACCCAAAAATGTAAATTTTAAGAAATTTTATTGTATGAAATATACAAAGATGAACTTTGCATATTTGGAAAATTTCTTTAAAATGAGGGAAAACATAGCAAATTGGACCCCTATTAATCTTTTATAAAATTTTAAAAAAAAATTATTATTATTTATTGCTTAAGTGTGATTTTGTAATTTATTTAATAAAAAAAAAAAATAAAAAAAAAATTATAAACATTTTTTTTTTTGAAAAATTCAAAACCAATAAAATTTATTTATTTATAGAAACTGTTATGCATTAAATCATCTCCTTTATTTGATTTGAAATATTTGCCAATAAATCATAAATTCTTAAACTCTGATATTCATGATGATTATAAAGAAAGAAAAAACGAAGAAACATAATGGTAAATTTAATTTATGGTTCAATATAAATAAATTTGAACAACTAAAAATTTATACAATCCATAAAAAAAACAGAAAAGAAATGGAGATGAAATTTCAAAACCAAAAAAAAAAAGAATACTCTCCTTTAATCAAAAAATTTTAGAACCCATTTTTCTTCCATCAATATGGCTACATTAAAAACCTAGTCAAAGTGACAAAATTGCATCTGTTTTATGAAAAATTTTTTTTTAGACTGACATTAAAGATTGATTGAATCAATTTGGAAATTTCAAGGATAAAAATTGCTTCACTGTGACATGCTAGAAGAATTTTTCTTCTATTTATCTTTCTATAGACATTTATAAGAACTGAAATTCATCCATGCATTGGGATTGGTCAATAAATTTTTTTTGATTTTTCTTCTGATTTATTTAAAATTTTTGAAAAAATCCAAAGAGTCTTTTTAAGGTCAGTCCTGGACTGGTGCTTTCATTCCCACTGCTGTAATGTTTAAATCAATGTGATTTTTTATAAATATTTCATGGTAATTGTTCTGATTACACTTTCCTTTTTTTTTAAAATTTGAGATTGTAAAAATTTTTTTTTTTTTCAATTTCAGGAAGAAAGTGTTTAATCTATCATAATATAAAAAATGTTTAGAAAAAAATATTATTTCTGGTTGCAGGAATATTGTACAAATATGTTTTTTCTATGAACCTTTTTTTAAACAAGAAAACTCAAGCATTGCATTATTGTTTAAAATAATAAACTGTCAATAAATATATATTTTTAAAAAACATCTTTCAGTTTAAAAAATTTATTTTTCTTTATAATTTAGTAAAGAAAAGAAAGAAAATTTTGAAGATTTCTATAGAAAATTGTGTCAAAAATTTTAATCGAATTAAATTAATTCCATGAAATCATAAAATAACGGGCCATAAAAGAATAGTTACAATTAATCGTTAAAAATCAAAATATATTAATGAAGATATTTTTTTTACAATTTTTCGAAAATTCAAAATTGTAAAATTTCTTAACGTTTATAAATGACGTCAAAATATATATTAAAAGCATATGAAATATATATTAAGGATATATATTTGAAATTTCAAAATAGATATGGAAAATGATATATTTTATTTATTTTAAATATATTAATATTATCATTATGAATAGATAAATTTCCAAATTTGTATATATATATTTTGTTAAAGACAGTGAATATAAAACAAATATAATTTAAAATAATTGATAAATATTTGCAAATAAAGAAAAATATTGGTTTGAATTTTGGAAATACATTAAAGTTAATATTATAATTTAAAAGTACATATTTTTTTGAAAATATATTTATTATCAAAAATAAGTATTTCAAATATTTTTTCAATTTATTAAATTATTTGGTATTAAATTTTATAAATATGTTTTTAAATATTATTTTTCAATTATAATTATTTATTTTAAAAATATAATAATTCTTGAGCTGAATTAAATTATATAATTCATTTATAGACATGATGTTTTTTATCAATGCATTTTTAGAACATGTAGATTCAAAATATATATATGATTGCCCATAAACTTTAAAATATATATAACATTGATTTAAATATATATATATTTATATATATAAAATGGTAACATTTTTTTTTTATGTCTTTATTTGGAATTATAATTATCGTCTTATATATGAATTCCATGTTTATTTGCATTAAAAAATTGGAGAAAATATTATTAATAAATTTATAATATATAATAAATCCATTTGAAATTGTATTTTATAATTATCTAAATTTAAAATTTTTGTTTGAAATATTTTATAATATATATATATATAAATATATGTAAATATATATATTATATATATAAATATATATATTTTTATGACAACAATTGTTGGTATGCATATTTTATATATATATAATTATATACATATTTATATTTATATATTAAGAAAACTATATAAAGTTTTTATACATTGTAAATTTAAAATATTTTAAAAAAAGAATGTTAAAATATATTATATTAATTCAATATCTATTTTGTTTCAAGACATTTTTTTTTGATCAATGTAATACACGGTTTATATATGATTTTACTTCATTGTTTTATTTCTCATATATAAAAAAATTTTTTACGAATTAGAAATATAAATCATTTAAATTGATATATAAATATATATATTATATATAATATATATAAAATAAATATATTTAACGGTTATCAGATTTATATAAATTATAAATGTATATGGTGATATTTATATGTATAAAAATATTCTGATAAATTCATATTTTTTATATATATATATATATATATTGATATATATATATATATATAAATGTATATATATGAAAAATATATATTGAATTAATATTTGTAATGTATTTTTATATTTTTATATAAAATTTTAAATTATTTTGTATATATATTATATTCTTTTTAATATATAAGGTTGTATTGTATATATGATAAATTGTTTTTTAATAAAATATTTATGAAACAAAATATCTTATAAAGTAAAGTTTAGAATAAAAATATATATATATATATATATAATATATATATATATGAAATTTTTGGATCATATTTTATAAAAATATAAGGTTTATAATATATTTATGTATATATATTTATATATATTATATATATATATATATATCATATATATTTAAATATTATATGTATATATATATATATATATATATATATATATATATATATATATATATATATATATATATATATATATATATATTTTATTTATATATATTTCATTAAATAAATATAGACAAGTGTTGTCTATTTTTTTTTATGTAAAATTTTTTCGTATCTTCTGATAAGTTTGATAACATTATCATTAAAAGAAAAAAGAAATTCACAATATTTATCCATTATTTTTAATATAATCTAAGCTTTTAAACTTACTCAAGCCATTATCAAAGATGTAAATACAAAACATATTAAACAATATACGGACACGACAGTGATGATAGTCTGTCATTGTTTTGTTTACATAGTGGATCACTAAAACGATAAACACGCGCATATAAGACGCTAGAAGCGAAAATCGCACCGCATCTCATGACGTCACACATGACTACACGAGAGTGAATTGTAGAATGAAATAAGGAAAGCCGTTGGTATAAAAACAATGGCTTCTGTTACTAATTATAGAAATTATAGACATTTAAGAATATTTGTAGAGATTCCATAATTGATTTTGTTTAGGTTGGGTTTTAACTGTTTGATGTATAATGCTTCAAGTATTTTTAGTTTTTGTCTATTGTTTTCATGTCGAAGTATAGTTGTGTTTTCGACAAGTATTTTACGAATTATATGTGTGCGGGCAGGCATGTTGTTTTAAATGCCTAAAAATGTTAGAGTTTTCATTAAAATGTAGTGTCAAGCGTCGTGAAAGCATAGTTTGTGGTGTGACCAACATAAATATTATTTAATTCGTTGGAGATACAATCTCCCAAAGGGCACTTGAATTTATAAACTATGTTGGTTTTTTGCAAATCGCTAAATGGGGGAGAAGAATCATTTTTGAATTATTAAGTTGATATACTAGATTTAGTGTAGTATATGATTAATTTAATTTTTTTTAATGGATCTGTAGTTGATATATTTTAATTTACTAAATTTTTTAGTATATTTTCATCTTGTTTATAATTAGTATGCATTTGATTACGATATATAAGATTAATATATTTGAGATCAGTAGAAGCAGTATTATTTAATATTTTGTTTATTATTGAGATTTCTAAGAAAGTTCTTATTTGTTCATCAACTATATAGTTTGGAAAGCTATTATTAATAAAAATCTGTTTTATATTTTTAGTTCACTGTAAAAAAACTGTTTTGTGGATGAATTAGTTTCTGCAATGTATTAGATTCTTTATAATTGCTATTTTGTAGTAATATGGGCATTCGTTCTTGTAGTTAAATGTAAAATGAATTTATGCTTTGTAATTTTTTTTGTATGGCGAAATAGTAAATTTGTTATTATTTTGTGTTTATCACATATGTCAAGGAAAGATTTTTTATTAGTATTGAGTTCATATTTGTGAATTTAAGGACAGAATTAAATTGGAACCGTTTTTTAAATGAATTATTTCATCTGTAAACTTAACAAACATAAGAATATATCAACGTATTTCTTTTGGTAGATTAATGGTTTTTAAAATCTGTAAATAATATATTTTCTAGGTTCTTTATTTTGCAAAATATCGGGCCCAATATAACCTTTGGAGACATATCATATATATATATATATATATATTTTAAAAAATATATTAATATATACAAAATATTATATATTATATTATATAAATTTTAAGTATATATATATAATGTACTATATTTTTATTTATAATATTTATATATAGGACATTGCCTGAACAAATTATATATATAAGTATATATTTAATTATCTTTTAATATATATATATATATATTTCCTATTATATATAATATATATATACGGTAATAATTTTGATTGTATATAATTGTCAGGGTCAAATTTATATATATATATGCATTATAAGATCAATAAAATATAAAATTTATGTGCATTTGTATTGCCATCATATATCCATCAAATATGGTTATATTTTGAATATAAATAACAAAATGGAAGTTTTTGAAAAATAAAAGAAACAAAAGCTTAAAAAAATTTGTTTTGAAGGCAAATTCACATTACCTATTATTTTCAATGGGTATTAAACAATTTCAAAATAATTTTTTTCAATCAATTCTTTTCTTTTTTTTAATTTCATTTTTTAAAATAAATAAAATAAATCAAATATATTTAATTATTGTAACCAATTATAGTTATATTTGATTTAAATATTTAAAACATGTAAAATTTATTTATATTAAATAAAAATGAAGGATTCGGACAAAATTCAATTTTCAATTTAATTTTTATTTCGTAGATTTTCTTATTGTATATATATTTATATCCAATTTTATATATTCAATAAATTTTGATTTTTATAAAAAGATACACTAAGCTTTCAAATTGTTTTCTTTTATAAGGATTTTTCCTTTTTTTTCTTTCTCCAACTCAAATTTATTTCATAATTTTTAAATTATTGAATATTTTTGGATCATGATTTACAAACCTTGAATGGACATATATAAAAATAAATAAATTTATATTCCACTAAGATGTTTGTTATTTTATATTATATTTTTTGAACCATACAATGTTGTTAAATCTTTTATTTACAATTTGTGTTCCCAACAAAATATTAAATATATATATAGGATTTATCTTAGAACTTAAATTTTGCTATACATTGAATAAAAAAAAATAAATATTTATTCTCTATATTTATAAAGTTTAGCTGATTTGTTTTTTTTACTTTATTGAATGTCAAAATGCATTAACTATTTAAACTTATGGCACCATGGATTTTTAAATTCAAAATATTTTTACAGCAAATAAGGTCAGTAAATGTATGTGAACTTTTAATTTTGTTTAAAAATTTTGTTTTATATTAAATATATATTTTGAAAACAATTTCAATATAAGTTTTAAGAATTAAAATTTCTTAGAACAACATAATTAAAATGATATTAAATATATTTTTTATCCCCAAAAATAATTATATATATATTTATATATTCATTTATAAATTAAAACACAACTATACATATTTGATATCATTACATTCTTATCTCTATTAAAAATCATAATAATTTTTAAACATTTAAAAAAATATTCATTATATATAAAATTTTACAGATTGTCAAAAATTTAAATTTTAAATGAAACATTTTTATTTTTTATTAAAACACATAAAATATAAAATCCCTTTTTGATGAAGGAATGAAATAATATTTAACCTTTTTTCAATATGTCATTATATTTAAATATATATATAATATATATATATATATATATATATATATATATTTATTTAATAAGTTTTAACCTGGATAATTTATAATTAAAAATTTTTATTTAATTTTTTTTGTTTAAATTTTTAGTAATTTTTTTTTTTTACATATTGTTTAAAATTTTTTTAAAATCAAATAATCGTTTTTTTAAAATTGTCAGGACTTCATGACTTAAAACAAATGAATTAATTATTTTTAAATATTTTTTTCTTTACAAATTTATATTTGTTTTTTTAACTTGTGCATAAGATGAAAAGGATTTAATTTTTTTTTAATAAATCTTTATTTTGGCCACCTAATGTTTATTTTAGTTAAACTTTTTTAACATATAATTAGAGAATTTAAATTTTAATTTTTTTTGTTTTTCAGGACCACTGATTAATGAAAATCTGCAAAAAATCAAAAATTTAAAAAAATACAATAAAACTAAGACATTATAAATTATTAGAAAAATTTTTTCATTGCATTTTTCTTTAATATATATTATGGATAATATTGTCTTAAGAAAAAAAAATGTTTAATTTTAGACAAAAATTTTTATAAAATTGTTTTCAATTTTTTTAAAAATTTTATTATAATAATTTATAAAGTTTTAAAATTTTGTATTATTTTTTTTGTTAAAAAATTTTATTAAGTTTAAAAAACTATATTTACTGAATCATAAATGGAAAATTTTAAAACAATTTAAAACATAATATATTAAAAAATTTTGAAATTTTTAAAATTTTTTATGAATAAAATTTTTTCTTTTTAAAACATGACATTATCAAAAATAATGACTCTTCACTAAATTTTCAATTAAAGCCAAAAAATTTATTAAAATTCAATAATTTAAAAAAAATTATTAAATTGTTTTCAAAAAAATTTAAATTTTAAATAAAATTCTGTATTAATTTCATATTTTCAATCATAGTTTTTTTAACAATGAAAACTAAACTTTTCTAAACATAAATGGAAAAGCTTAATCCAAATCAAAAATATCAATATTTTTAAAATTAAATAATTTTTTTTTTACAGTGTTTCCATACTATTTTTTGTAAATACAAACAATACTGTGAAATTTCAGAAAATATAATTTATGACTTTAGTAAATTTAAAGCCAAAATTTCTAAAATTATAATAAAACAAAGATTATAGAGAATATTTTTTAAATTAGCATAAAATATATAGAAATTAAAAAAACATTGTCTTTTTATATATTTTTTACAGATAAATTCTCATTAAGAAAAGATTTATCCAAAAAACATTGGGAAATTATGAACACAGATATTGTCACATTTAAAAGACAGCCATTGGCAGTTTAAAAAATGCATTTTGATATTTTAAACTTAAAATAAAATAATATTTGTTTCAATCAGATTAATTATCTTTAAATCAGCTAATATTCTTGAAATAAAGTTTCAGAAAAAATTTATTTTTGGAAAATTTTTTAATAAAGACAATTACAATTTAAAGATGACTAAAATGGGCAATTTTATCAAAAAAAAAAACACCAATTCAATTTAAATTAGTTTTTAAATTGAAAATATTTTTGAAAATTGAAATATAAAATTTAATTTATTAACTTTTAAATTAAAACTAAAAATAAAAGCTAAGAAAGATTTTTCATTTTTTAAAAATTAATTTTAAACCTAGAGGTATCACGTTTTATTCTCTTTTTTGTGTGTGTAGAAAAGAAACTAAAATAGACTTATGATTGTAAAAAATGTTTTTTTTTTTAATTAGACTTTAAAACTAAAAATTGTTTTAAAAAACTTGATTTTTTTAACTTGAAACTTATTTGTCATTCTTTTATCTTGCCTGTTCTTAAATTTCTTGAATCTAAAAAAAACCAGAGTATTAAAAAAACAAAATTTTCAACATGAAAATCAGTTAATGTCTATCCCCAACCACCTGTTTAGGTTAGGGTTTAAGGTCTTTGTTAAGATAATTTCATCTCTATTTTGTCGCCAACTGAACTCTGAAATTTTATTTAATGATTAGTTTTTTTTTTTAACCGTCCAGCTAGATAGGTTTGCCTAATGTCTGATTCACACTTCTCCCTGGACCTTTTAAATATAAAAGGTTTTATAGGTTTGTACCTTGTTTAGGATCAGGCTTCTGGTTACTTCTAAAATCTTTTCATTATCTTTTACTCTGAATAACCTCTTGCATCTTAGTGTCATTGTTGCTTTGCTTTGGGCAAATTGGATGACAGTTGAAGAATGTATCAACCTATCTTTATATTCCTCTTTCTCTCACAAAAATCCAGTCAAGTTCTAAGCATATCCTGTGAATAACATTGCCCAGTCTGCATAACATGAGCAAAAAAGGGATTTATGAAATATTGCCATTAGAAAAAAAATATGAACTCAAATAATGGATATAACTGATGTATATGAATGTGATGTAATGTCACCCCCATCAGTAACTACACTATAGGTAGTAGATACCTATAAGTATCAGTAAGTCAATGAACTACGGAGTCTAGCTGAAATCTTTTCAGCTATATGGGTGAACTCTCTGCCTTCAGGCAGAGAGGAACCCAGATGAGGATATGCCGAAGGGCAGAGTCTCATCTGGGGTGGTAGACCAACCCAACCCCGTTTTTTACGGAATCTACAGGGAATTTTTGCCTGAGCATAACATAATTCAGATACCCCATGTTAAATTCAGCCATAGACATCCAACCCTCGTGGTTGGGTAGTTAAAATATACTAGCTGGGATCTGTTGAGTAGGACTCAGACTTTTTGCTAGAACTACCAACCTTTCAATAGTAGCCCTCACTACTGGATTGACTTGTGACAACCTTGTGCATAACTGTTACCTTTATTCTTATTGTACTGGTTTTGTACAATAACCTTTTACTTATTTTATCCCCCACGTTTATCAAGTATATATTTCTATTAACATGGAATATAACAGAATGGTATCCTTATTTATTTGATGCTTTATCAGTATGAATGGTATCATAGGTTTGTATTTGGTATGATTGAACAAAATGAACATTACACATTACTGGATACTATCAGTCCAGGTGAATTTGTATCATTGTGAATACCATTCATTTTACAAGGTGAAAAGGAATTATTTGAATAAAATAGACCTGGATAAAGAAAATAATATCACTTCATTATTTACATTATTCAGATTATTGTCCTCATCTTTGTCGCCATATTCATTACAATGTTTTGGCCATTGTACACTCCGGCCTTCTTTAGGTGGTTGGAATGTCAAACTGAACCCTTTGTTTCACTCACTGGGGTAGACTGTTCTAGTTTCATGTGCCATGGATGTCAGTTATCAGTTATCTCTTGTTAATTCCCCTGTTCAAGTTCTCCACTGCCTTAACTGTGTATTGAACTCACACTCTTTGTGTCCTGTCACTGAATCTAACCAACCTATAACCAAATCTAATCAAACACTAATATTTTAAAAAAAATTTTTAATTTTTTTTTTCCCTGTATAAACATACCATTTTTGTAATTATTATTTGACCATACATGACATCATCAAAAAAATTTTTTTATCCACTGTGTCATGTCCTTGAGGACATCTGTGTATGAATTTATATTATAAATTTAATTCGTACAAAAATATGAGGACAATAGTCCTTTTTTATGTAAATAGTTTTTTTTAAACAATTTCATCTCAATCAAATATTCTATCAGTTCATATTTTTTTTTGATAGAAGAAAAATTGTGTTTCAAAGACAAGTTCTTTCTTTATTTCTTCCTCAAGTGTTTTGGCTTGAATTATCTTCTTGGACTGATTGGAACAAAACTAAATGCACTGAAAGCTTTCTTTCTTGAATTGTCCTCAAAGACTTGCATTTTATTGGGAGACTATTTTATTGACCTGTTTTTTCAGTGCATTTCTAACGGGCCAAATATTGACAATCACTGTGAAAACTCATCCCACAGCTTAAAGAACATTCTCTCAAAGACTAAAACCAAAATCTTATTATTTCTTGTTATCTGTCCATAAAATACAAAGTTCACTTTCCAGAATTGAATTCTTTTTTTAGATTTTTGTTTTGATTTTAATATTCTGCTCTCTCAAAAGCACCAAATATCTTTCACCTTCAGATGAACCGTCTCTAATTGACCCAATTCCACCACCCAAAGCATAGCCCTTCACCCATATCCATTCATTCTTCTCCTTCTATCCATAAAGCATTTATTATTTATTTTATTTATTATTGATCTGTCATATAAGCTGAACCCCAGCAATTCAGGGATTGTTCTCCTGTTACCAATTCATTGATGAAAAGTGGAGACAAATTGGTTTTCAGAAGAGATTATTTATCATGAATCATATTGTATTAAATCTTATTAAAATCTTTTGAGAACATCAAGAGTTTTGACAGTAATCAAAAGCCAAACTGTATTTTATCTCAGGAAATCAGTAGCTTGAGTGAGTAAAAAAAAATATGGTTAAAAAAAAGTATTTTTAAATAACGTAAAAAACCTTTATGCACTTAAATGGAAATGTTTAAATTTAATCCCTGATGCCTGAGATGTTCTCAAAGGGAAGTGCTTTGGGAACAGGATTATTTTTTATTACTAATTCCATATACATTATCAAATTTTTATTATTTAAAAAAAGGCCTTTCATAATTTCTAATCAAGGATAAACAGTTACATCTTTTATTCTTTAATAAAATGTTCTATATTATGAAGAAAAAAAATAAAAAATTTAAATTATGATAATTTGATCAGCGAATTTACAGTATTAAAAATTTTAAACTCAGAATCTTGATTCCTTTTTATATTTATTTATTCAGTTTAATCTGGCTCAAGGCCACAATTATGGAGCCAGTAAACTTGTATCATTAGTAATGGGTTGCAGGGTAAGCAACCACTTTTTACTTTTTTTAGCTTTAGTTTAATGTTATCAAACATCTAGATGTGAATAATGGCATTTTAGAGGAAATTTCAATAATTTATCATGATGATGGTAATGAAATTTAAAAAATTTAATTTCTAAATTGCGGTATGGAAATAAAAAGCTTTCACCCGGAAAATGTACAATTCATCTGTCCTGGTTTGAGGGTATGTATCTTATACTATATATATTATTCCTGTAACCTGTGTATGCCTTTTAATAAACTTACTGAGCAAGCAAACATATTTCAGTTTAACTGAAATCTATATCCAAATCTCATCCATTTTAGTAACCATGAAGTAGTTTTTTATAAAATTTCATTTTTTATTTTATTATATACTAGTTTTTAAACGTTTTTTTTTTTTTAATTTTATATCTCTTCAGGGCATAAGTGTTTATAGCTCTCCACAGCTTTGTTTTTCATTATTATCTGTTAGTTAATATTTGTGGAAAAATATATTGTTATATTCCCCTTTATTATATATATTTATATTGGAGTTTTCTTTTTCTATGAGAAGAACAAATTTTTTTTCTTATTCAGTCTACCTGCTATTTAGCTCAAATAGATGATATAATTATTTGAAAAGATAGTTTATGCCTTTTCAAAAAAATTTCTCTTGATTCAAAATAAAATAACAGACTAGGCCATAATTTTAATTTGACATGCCAATTTCACTTTCAGTGCTTATAGCCATTACACTAACCTGATGTCCCATGTGCACAATATCATCACAAAACAGAGAAAAAGAGAGAAAGAGAGAGAGAAAATTTTGAGAGAGATCGTGTGTGTGTGTGTGTGTGTCTTTGTGTGTCCTGGTTCCATTTAATGGGTGGTATATATATATAAATTCGTATTTATAAGATTGCTGTTGAAGACAAATGATTGGTAACAGCCAAAGATAACAGGAAGGGGAGAAAAGATCTATAGAAATGGTGTTTAAAAGAAAAAGATCTATAGAAATGGTAAAAAGCCTCAGTAAAGAAAGAAGATAGTGTCATCTTCCAGCTCTTTTCTAAACCTGTTTTAGTCAAATTTCCTTAGGATGTGTAACTATAAGGAGACCATTTAATTATTTATAGCCAGGAATTTTTTCATCTAATAGGGGAACATGCGAGAAACAATAACTGGGAGATGAGACAAAAGATATATCTTGAAAATCGGGTATAATATAGTTTTTCATTATATATATTTTTTTTTTCATCTCTTACTTTTTTTTCCTGTTAGTTATTTTAACCATTTTTTTTTTTTTATTTCTCAGTGAAAGAAAAGGAGTCTGTAAAACCAATTTGTACAGATTCAAAGTCCAAATTCATTCACAATCACTCGATACTTGATTCTAGAAAAGTACATTATCAAAACCATTAATAGGAATTTTTGTTTAAAAAAAGTAAAAAAATGCCCCACCCATAATCAAAATGATAGGCCTTTTGTTTAAATTATCTTAATTAAAATTTTATCTCTTGACAATAATTCTATGTGGTCCAATCGATTATAGTAAGACATGATCTTGATAATTTTGGGTGTTCAAGTCCTTTCTATTTCATTTTTAATTTTATTAGGAATCAAAAAATTCAGGTTAAACAAATAAAAATTCTTTTTTTTATTAAATCTGTTCAGGACATTGGTGATCATGGCTCTCCACAATTAAAAAAAGATTTTAATTTTTTTCAAAAATTCTAAAATATTATTAATCAGAAATTAAGTCTTTCAAATAAGTTAATTTTATTGCTATAACAACAACTACTAGTATTACTAGTACTATTAATGAGTAAACAAACAATATAGCATAAACAAAATTACTGAAAAAAGTCCACTCGGTTTTTTGTTTTAGAATTTTTTTTTTTTTTTTCAAGAAAGTTCACCCTGATAAAGACCTGGGGTGGAGGGGTAATTGAGGTAGAGGGTTATGTTAAGAATATTTATATGTATTTATTTGATAACAGTTAATCCTAGAGTTGGACAGATTAAGATTGTTTGACTTGGGAAATATCCTCTATTCAATCGGTTCAGGCAAGCAGTTTAAAACTGAAGATGCTGTTTGATTGTACCTGACTCCTCACTAATGGAATATGGAGTTCATGTTTGTTTTGCTAAAATATATTGTAACTCATTTGTAAGGTCTTTTTTCATGAAGTTTAAAACAATTGGAAAAATAATGTTTAAAATCTAAGCATTTCCATATATATAATATATATAGTGAAAGGCTCGCCAATTTAAATATGGGAAAGAAAGAGAGAGGTTGGAGGGTGAATTTAATTTGTCACCCAAAAGGACTTTTCAAAGATGAATTGAAATCAATTGAGACTGGAAAGTATGGATTGGGCATCATATCTTAGAATATTTGGCAATAAAAATAAATAAATTTGATTATTTTATAAATATCATAAACATCATCATTGATATGACTGATTTTTTTGTGAAACCAATGTCAAAACATGAATAAAAATATCTTTTAATCTGGATCAAAGGTATTGAATATGACTGATGTATTTAAATGGTAGAATAATATTTATAATTTAAATTAGCTTTGATTGATTGATTTGTTTTTAAAATTATCAAAAAAGTTTTTTTTTTTTAGGTTATTTAAAATTTTTAATATTTTTGGATTTCAAATGAATTTTTGGATAATAATGATTTATGTACAGGATTTTAACCCAAGCTTCCTTATTTGAAGAAAATTGGATTCATACTTTAAATAGGGGTAAATTTTATAACTGGAATTTAAACTCAAAATCATTCTGAAGATCTCATTCCAAGGTTTATCCATTACACTAATCCACATCCAAGCCTCTACAGCATCGGTTATCAAGCCGTTCACCCATCAACTTATAAGTTCAACATTAAAGATGCTTTTGTGATGGGACATTATAGTTTCAAAAGTTAAAAACATATATATGTTCATAAGCCTTATAGATTAGTATATTGCCACATAAAGATCTTATTTACTATATTAAAAATGGTTCTCCTTGTGAAGATGTGTTCCCTCAATGTGGGTTTGTTCATTTTCTACTCATGAGAGATTCTGTTATTAATAAAATGAAGAAATAAAATTTATTTATATTCCTCTTTACCTACCAAAGATCCTGTACATCCATATCTTTTCAAAAAAATTTTTCATTAGAATGAATATAAATAGGCATTAAAAATTGGAGATTTTTATGAATATTCCTTAAGATGATTAAATGGAAAAATTACTTAAGTAAAAAAAATAAAAAAAAAAATAAAATAATTTCAGTTTTTAAATTCTTTTCTTTAATTCAGCAGCTTCTCATGTACTTTATATATATATATAACGACACTTGATATTACATTTGAATAATAACTCTAACTTTTTTAGGCATTTAAAACAACATGCCTGGCCGCATACACAATTCTGGAAAATCCTCATTGAAAACTCAACTATACTTAAACATGAAAACAATAAACAAAAGCTAAAATTCTTGAAGCTATATACATAAAACAGTTGAAACCAAACCTCAACAAAATAAACTATGAAATCTCCACAAATATTCGTAAATGCCTATAATTGATAACAGAAGCCAATGGTTTATACCAACGGCTTCCCATACTTAATATTTCTCGTTTTCACTCTTGCATAGTCATGTGTGACGTCATGAGCTGCAGTGCAATTTTCGCTTTCAGTGTCTCATATGCACAAGTTTGTGATTGCTTGGAAATCTTCCATGTAAACAAAAACACACTATCATTATTGTTTTGTCCGTGTATTGCCTAATATATTGTAATGTAATTGTCATCTTTGATGATGGCTTATGTAAGCCGAAAGCTTAGATAGGATTAAAAAATATGTATCAATATTGTGATTTTCTTTCTTATTTTAATGATAATGTTATTAAGCTTATCAGATGATGCAAAAAGAATTTACAGAAAATAAATAGGCAAAACTTGTCTATATTATTTAATGAAACATGCATCAATGAAAAAATGCTGCCTAAATACACACAATATATATATATATATATATATATATATATATATATATATATTTTCACAATATTGCTCACCCTGTATGAGAAATATAAGTGTCAAAAAGAATGGGATTACAAATAAGAGTTAAGGAGCACGGTTCGATCAGGATAAATGAAATGTTTAGAATATGTTCTAATAATGGTTCCACTATCATTTAAATTAGTTTAATTTGTTAATTTTTACCAAATCTTAATTTATATGGATTTAAAAAAAATTCTTCACAAACACTACAAGCCTTTCAGATTTTCCTAAATTTCTTTTTGTAACATTCTTAAGGCAATTTTTTCCTAGTGCTTTAAGAGAGCTGATTTTTTTTTACACTTTATACAAGGCCCAAGAGCCACTCAAGGTAAAGGATTACAGAGTAAGAGATAAGGGGCAGAGTTTATGAGGATATGAAGGGAAGATATTTATGTTTAACTTGAATCTCAATAAGTAGAATAATAAAATAATAATAGGTTTGCTACAATGGTTTATGGCATGGCAGGTGTTTTCTGTAAAGGTTTTTACAGTGGAACTAAAGAATGTAGTTCATCTGAACATATTTCATATCAAAATATTCAAAAAGAGAATAATGAGAGGCTAGCAATGTTTCGTCTCTGGGAAAGGGATTGTAACATGGAAAATAATTAATCACCCACAAGGCTGCATAAACACTTTTAAACTCTATTGAGACTGGAAAATGGAGATTAGGTAGGTCTTGCCAAATTATAACAGCAGTACTCTGTTTTTGGTCAGCTTTGGATCTTGTAAATGTAGAGGATATCAGGAAGAGTCAGGTACTTACTGGAATGGTACAGGGCTTAAATTTTGATTTGATATTTTCCTTGTATGTCTAATCTATATGATGGTTTGGTTTGGTTTATTTTGTTTTACAGCATATCAACCACAGTGGGTTATTTAATGCTGATAAGATTTTTAGGATAGATTCATATGAATAGAATATGTATTCTTTGGTTTGGTTTATTTTGTTTTACAGCATATCAGCCTCAATGGGTTATTTAATGCCGACAACATTTTTTATTGCTGGTAATATTTTGTGTTGTCAAAAATCTGTTTCTGGTAATATTTTTCCTTCAAAATTGTATTGTTGGTAATATTTTTTTTCAAAAAAAGTATTGCTGGTAATAGTTAACTATTTGCCCATAGCTGGGACACTAATAGGTGCTACCACCCTGGGTCAGGTTGGACCTGAGAACACCAGCAATTAAGAGGTGGTTCCACGCTCCTCAAAACCTCCTGTTCAGAGGCCTTGCTGCTGAATGTAGTTTATCGTCTTACCCAGGACACGGATGTAGTTTAACATCTTACCCAGGATGTCTATGATGGATAGTCATCATTAAGTGTACTGACAAAAAAGGTGTTTATGCTGAAAAATATTTTTTTTCATTATTCAACAATAATACCACATCTCCTTAAATTTCTTGTTCCGGAAAACATTAAAAGTACATCCAAAAACCTGGGTAAGATTTTAAAAACATCCGATAGCAAAAGGATTTTGAGGAAAATGGAACCACCTCCTAATTGCTGGTGTTCCCTGGTAAAAAATCAAACACAGGGTGATAGCACCTTTAAATCCATTAATATTTGGAAATTAATAACTCCCAAAATTCTTGATAAAATGTGAAAAATAGGTTTTAATACTTAAAATTGTTATTTGAAGAAAACATTATTACCAGCAATACATTTTTTGAAAAAAAATTACTTGAAATACTTTTTCAAAAACAATACTACCAGCAATAAAAATGTTGTCGGCATTAAATAACCAATTGAGGTTGATAGACCATAAAACAAACCAAACCTTAAATTTCTTTTGATGGCACTAAATTGCACAGCTGTTTTGATATGATACAACTTAATTTCATGTTTGTTCAATTAAAAAGCAAGATCTGTAATATTTTTTCTTTTCTTGTTACAGGTAAGAGTACGAATTTATAGAAATAAATAATCAATAACTGGTATATATGTGGATATAACCACAAAGCAACACAATAATGGTATGTATATTTTTCACTTTTTGGAGAAGGATTGTCTTTTTCTTTCATGAGCTATGTCTCTTCAGCATGTGGGTGATCATGGCTCTCCACAGCTTCATATCCCTTGTAACAGTAAGCAGTGTTTATCTTTCTGCTATCCCTCCCACTCTTTGTTTTTCCACCCATTTCTCATTAGGTAGGTTACTTGCTGTTATCCGCTGTCCAACTTGCCCTCGGTATACCTTGTGAGTGTCAAATTCTCCAAGCCCTCTTTTCTCTTTATACACCTTGTAAATTTCAACTCTCTTTCTGATTTAAATGTTTTATTTTGTTCTTACTTTCCTTAACACTTCTGTATTGGTTGTTGTTATATTCCGTGCTAATAGGAATATATACTTGAAAAAACAAGGTGGATAAAATAAGTAAAGGTTTATTGTAAAAAACCAATACAATAAGAATAAAGGTAATAGTTAAATTAAGGTCATTTTGAAGTCAATCCAGTAGTGAATGCTGCTTTATTGGAAGGTTGGTAGTTCTCTTGTAATGTCTGAGTCAAACTCAACAGATCCCAGCTAGGAAACCATTTACTTAAAGCCCCTCCAAAGGGTAAATGTGGCAATGAGGCCGAGTTTAATGTGGGTTATGCAAGCCCATAGGCTTGTAAAAAATCCTATAGAACCCACATAAACAGGATCGGGTTGGTTTTAACCTAAAAAACGAGACACTAAATTAGAAAATTGACCATCTAGCTGGAACAGATTCCAGCTAATCATCTGTATAGATATTATATTAGTTATATATATATATAGTGTAGTCACCATGGCAAGTGACAGGTTATTCCATTACATCAAATGAAATTCTCTGTCTGTGATATCCTTTAATTTTTTTCTTTTAAAAAATAAAATTTGTTGCCTCAAGTCTTTTCTGTGAGGGAATTGTCCAGTATATTATATCACAGTTGAGCACTCTTGTCTTTGTTTCCAACAAAATTTTAGAAGGATATGAACAAGCAAAAGAACTTATGCACCATAATCTCATTATCCCTGGTAGATAGGCTGACTGCAGATCATGACATCAGAGAGTAATAGCAATCCATGTATATGACTTATGTCCAAAAGTCTTTTTATTTTAATCAATTCACCCCAAGCAAGGTGATAATGCCACTAAGGCGCAAGAGGCTACTGAGGGTGAAGAAGAAGATATTTCCTACCCAGAGCTCAAATAGAAAACATTGATTATTATAGTTAGTTTATATTTTTACTTGAACACTTTTATGATAAAAGTAATATAATATGCTAGATAAATAGTATATGACAGATACATAATATGATATGACATGTGTTAAAAGATTCTATTACATTGCATTTAAAAAAAATGTGACATTGAATAAAAAATACTGTTCCATCTTCCAACTGTCCATTTAGTAGGAAACCCTCAAGTTTATTGCATATTGAGAAAAATTTGAACCCCACCCCAATTATTAAGCCCTCCCTTCATATTAATCTGAGTTTATCTTCTCTGGATTATATAATTCAGATTTTAATGACACTGAAGACAAATTGACTCATTAAAATACAGGTTGATTATCCATTATCCAAAATTCCAAAGTTTTTCAGGTACTGATATGACTTGTCACAAATGGAAAATTTCAGAAAGCCCTGGGAAGGTTCCTAGTGGATCTGCAGCTGTTATAAGTGACCTCATCTGCTCGGTGGGGTGGGGAAAAAAGAATGAATTTATGAAGTCTAATGATTGAAATCATTTCAAGTCGAAATTCCACAGTGATCATCACAGCAACACCTTCATTCATGGATTACTTACCAGGTATTTCATGCTCAGTTAAGATATTATTTAAAATGTCAAAAAGTCCTACATTAATATATTTTTTGGAAGTAGTGATTATGTTTTTTCATACATGTACAGAAAGTACAAAAGGTGATTTTTACGTGAAATCTTAATTTCACCATTAAAAAATCTGTGTGAGCATTATACGTCTAGTGTCATTACTTGTATCTGTATTTGCATAAAATTGATTAAATTTTATATAAAACTACCTTTAGGGTATATGTTATTTATATAAAACTACCTTCAGGGTATATGTATAAACTGTGTTATGAAATGTAAAAGGATATTGTGTTTATGCATGGGTTTCATTCCCAAGCTGTCCCATTGATTTGAAAATAAGTTTATGATAGTCAATTGCTAACAATCAAGCTTGTCTTAAAATATCACATTATTCTCAGTTAGTTATATAATTTTCTGGGAAATTTGCAAAATTGGCATATTAATTTGCCAAATTTCAATAGAAAAACCCATTTATAGATTAATTAATAAATTAAACAACCTGTATTGCAAAATCTGAAAGCACCTGAAAACTGAAGAAGTTCTGGTCCCAAGAATTTTTGATAAAGGATTTTTTTAACATTTTTGTTGGCAAAAGCAACTGAAAATTAAATTTATCTGTGGCTTGATGTGTAAGAGGTATTACTGAATATGTTAAAAGAAAAAAAAACTAGTCTGACTAATAGTTTTCAAGTTCCAAAAATAAACTTTGCATTCACTTTCATAAAAATCTTCTTGGGGAAAGGCATGAATCCATTGTGTCTTCATCCAGTTATGGGTTAAATAGTAACATTGACTCAGCTTTTTAGCTTTGAGTAATAGCCGGTTTAGCAGGCAATCAACTCTGACCATTCTGGAACTTCCATATATGTAAGGTTTGGCAGAGCCTTAATACCTTCTGCTGATATTTCTGTTTTTCGACCAGCGTGTATGTGTGTCAAAGTAAATGTGCCTAAGTATTACAATATTTTTAATGTGGCAACTTATTGATATCAGTAATACAGGGCACTATGGGGATGATGTTTTAATTCTATGAGGAAAGAGAAGCCCAAGGAATGTTGCTGAAACAAGTAAAAAGTTTGAAAATTTCTTTAAGACCCATGGTCTAAAAATTACTACAGTGACAAATGCAAAAGTGATTAATGTTTTAGATGTAACCTCAGACTTCTGGACAATAAAAACCATATATGAAAGATGTAGGCAGTTTAAGGTACGTAATCAGTGAAGCAAACCATATATTGATCATACTTAAATGTTTATACTGTTGTGAAATCAAACCTAATTAGATTAAATTATATGGCAAACAAAGTTTACGTGTGTAAATAACATAGTAAAATAAATTTCAACAAAGCAATATTTTTATTTTTGTTTTTATATATTGTCTAGTTCTCACTCCTCCACAGTCTTTTGAACATGAGTAGAAGTTTGTCCCTTGTTTTCTGTTTAGGATTGGGTTTCTCATTCCTTCTAAAGTCTCTTTCTTCTCTTTCACTCCTTGTAGACCCTGTATCTGAGTGGCATTATCACCTTTGCTTGGGGTGAATTGATTAAAAAAAAAGAAAAAAAATAACTATGTAAAAAATATTAAAAGTTAGGAATTGTGTGTAAGTTGAGTCACTAAGGAAACAGATATCCCAATGTCCGAGAGAAGGTCCCAGTGGTGTCACTTCTTCTGCATTCTAAAAGGAAAACCAAGACAAAGAAAGAACAGGAAGTGTTGCATTTTTATAGTTGTTTGACAGTACTTCTTGGCAAAACTGGCAAAGTTATGTGGTGGGGGACCCAAAATCCAAATCTGTGCAATACAAATTGGCAATAAAGCGATAAAGGAGTCTTTGGCAAAGGGAAAGGAAAAATATGTAAAAGCACAGAGACGCAAACCTATCAACATAAAAATATAACTCTTTGATAATAGTTTATGAGAGCAGAAAGCTGTCAGAAAGTATGAGACAATTTATGTTTGAATTCTACTTGGAAGCCAGAGTCTGGGTCTGAACTATATTATGACCACATAACCTCTTACATCTGGCCACCTAACTCGCCAGACTACAAACCCCTTGATTATTATGTGTGGGGTGCAGTTGAGTGGGAGACCAACAAAACTCCTTGTAAAACCAAAGATGAACTGAAGGCAAGGATTATGGCAGCATTCACCAATTTAAACAAGGAGACCATCCAGAAGAGTTGGAGGAGATTCCGAAGTCGTCTGGAGGCCACCGTTGAAGACAGTGGTGATTTTATTGAATACATTTACTCTTTAGTATTTCAAGATATTTTTGTGTAATTTTGGTAAATGTATTTGTTAAAATGAGATGTCAGTATAATATTCAATTCAGCATAATTTAGACAGCAATTTATCCATTGCACCCTGTATATATATATGTAGCTACATGGATATTTGTTTTGCACACATATATAAAAGGTGCCACCTGAGAATTAGTGGAATTTTAAGGCTTAAAATTATAGTCTCCTCCATTCTAGAAAAGAACAATGTCCATAAATCTGTTGCTTTTGTGTTCTAATGTTTAAATATGATAAATTTGCATTTCCCCTTTTTTATGTTTGAACTTGCTTCTCTTTACTGTATGTATTCCTTTTAAAGCAGATTTAAGCCACAAAGTGAACATTTTAATGTCTTTCTCCAGTTTTAGTATTTTTACCAGCAACCAATGAAATATATTTATGCACACATACATTTTGTGATACTGGTTTTTTGATTTTATTCTTTCAAACAGAATAGTTTGATGCAATTCAGATGATTTAAGGAGAAAAAAAAATCTTCCCCAAGAAAGGCATGAAATCTTGGCTTGTAAAATATGTTGAGCTGTTCAAATTAAAGGATTGTTTTCTCTAAATTATATCTGACCTTTCCAAGAGAGGGGGTTAAAGATTTGGTCAGCTATTTTGGGTAGTATATATGTTTAAGCAACAAATCAAATTTCATTCAACATTTTTATAGTGTGCTCCAGGATCTTAACCTGCTGAATCTTTTGATATGAATGTCTACGTGACTTGACAAATGATTTTTCAGGAAGGAAGTCACAAGAAGTCAAAAACCTAGAGCAAATAGTTTACAGTGCGAATAAAATCACATATATATATGTGTGCATGTGTGTGTGTGTGTATATATATATATGTATGTTATGAGAGAGTGAGATGGAGAAATTGAGTACAAAATTTTATATAGATATACATGTGTGTATTTGTATGTTCAAGCAACTATATATATATATATATATATATATATATATATATATATATATATGCTTTGGAGCAATCATGGTTATATAAAGCCTGCCCTTCCCTTCTTTCATTTTCCTTCAAGTCGTCTAAAGATCTTGTGTGCATGAGACTTGAGTCATGACTAGAGCTGTCCATTCATAGGATTTAATGTTTGTAAGCATTTTTTCCTTGGTCTAGGCAATGAAGGCTTCAAGCACTTTACTGAGTAGGTAAGTTTGCTTTCAGGCCTTTTTTCTCCTTTTTTCTATTTTTCCATCTTTATTCAAGACTGTATCTGGATAAGAGTTTAAGTTTTGGCAAGTTGTCCATTGGTTCCACTAACAGTTTATGTTTTTCTTTAATATATATAAAAAACAAAAGATATCTGTTTGTGTGTCTGTTATTCATGCACATTCACATTTCTTGACTAATTTTGATGAAATTGTATACACATGTTGCAAATTTACCAAGGTAGGTCAAGATTAACTTTTCCATCTCCAGTACATGCCCCACCCCCGACTTGGCAGAAAAAATAGATAAAACTCAAGGTGGGTACAACTTTTGGCGAAAACCAATGCAAAGTTACATGCAAACAAAATTTTTATTGAATGAGCTGATGTTCTTTGTACTTAATGCAAAACATAGTTCATGTTACGAGGTTTATGTAGAGTGCTTGATAGTTTTCCTGTGATATTGGCTTCACACAAATAATTGCAAAAAATGGTGAAAAAATTGGGTTTTTTGTACTACTTAAAATAAAAACTTGAATAACTTTCTCATTTTTTAACTGATTTTCTTCAAACATGTCACAAAATATTTGCCATCATGCAAGAAATAAGATAGTTTGGTTTTAGTTCTGCTCACTTCCCTGTGCATAACTAAAAAAACATGAAAAACTGTTCAAAAAGCTCATTTTTTGGCCATAACTCCTTGGTTTTTCATATGATACTTTCCTAACTTACCATGTAAATTACATATGGCACACAAATTGTCTTGCATGAATGTTTGGTTTAGATTATTTCAGTTAAGTGGCTGAAATCTGTGACAAACTCTGTCCCAAATCAGCTTTTGCCATTTAGCCAATAGTTTCTTCATATGATTCCATCCTAAATTATTGAAGTGTTAAAAAGGAAAAATTCCCGAAGAACCTCTTATTAACCCCAACTTTACAGTAAACATTTGAAGAAGCTGTTGAATCAACTTCTGACACTTCATCCTTGTTTTTGTTTGATTATTAGATTTGTGAACAATACTATACTATTCAAAAGTTATTACAGCCATAGGAAATTTACTGAATATCTGAAACACTGAAACAATTTAACCCTGAGCAACAACCACACAAGAAGGTTTTATCAATGGAATTCCTTTATTAAGAACAATCAAACACTTATGAAGAACAGATCATTAAAAAAGATGAAGGAGGGGAGGAGTATCTTAGTATACCAACAGATGATGCATGCAAGCGGGGACACAGGCAGACATTTCTAGACAGGGGTTTGCAGGTATACAGGATTTGCACCCATGTTTGCTGGGCAATGCTGGGTACCTCAACTAGTATATATATATATATATATATATATATATATATATATATATATATATATATAATTTGGTCGATTAACACGGATTATGGAATTCAATAAATGTTCATGATTGATGTTATATTTAGGCTAGCTAAAAAGTCCAAAAACGTTAAATGATTTAATGTCTAATAAACAAAAATTTCCTTATGTTTTAGTTATTTTAAATTTTATAATATAATCAATATTTATATTAGTTTAGTTTGAGATTAATCTATGTATTATATATTTTAAATAATTGAATGTTAAGAATTTAACCATTTTTTTACTTTCCTAACATATTTTGTTGTCATGCATGCTGGCTTGAAAAATAAGGAATTCTTTCAGGAATGGAGATATTTAAAAAAAAATCCAGTCACAAATTTATATTTTGATATAAGATTTGATAGCAGCAGTCTCATGAATTTTCCATCTAAGTAAATTGCTTTCTCTTTTAATAAGTGTGGCATTCTTTAGATCAAGGTTGTGGCTGAATTTATTTCTGTCAATAACTAATGCATTTAATAAATTGTTGCATTGAGATCCTTTTTATGTTCAAAGATATGTTTTTTTTTTTGTTTGTTTTGTTTTTTGTATTGTGAGGAAAGTCAAACTCACATCTTATTTTATATATTTTGTTTCAGAATTATTATTCTTATGAATATTTTGGGTTTTGATCATAAACAATTAGATGTGAATGTAATTTTTTTCATAGTGTTTTATTGGATAAAATAAAGATTTTAGTGAGTAAGACAATAAGTTCAGAGGTAGCAAAATACAAGTGTTTTTGTCTAGTTTATTTGTCAAATGTTGGTGTTAATAATCCCATATAATAACAATAAGAATACACACAAAACATAAGAATGTGCTTTATCAGAAATTGTGTGATCGATATATATATATATATATATATATATATAGTGATATATAGTAATCGTGTTTTAAATTGATTTCGGTGGATCCTAGTAATTTTTTATATTTTTTGTGATCCACAGAACCAGCTCAATGTAATTATTACAACAGAGAGCAGTTTTGGTTGAAATAGACTATACCCACAAAATTTGGGATTTTTGATAATATATATATAAAATGATAAGAAAGAACAGTAAGATTTATAATCAATGTTCTTAGTAATTATTTTATTTTAAAATAACTGGGTTTTATAAAATAGTATGATATATCAATTGATATCTATCTTCATATGTATATATATATATATATATATATATATATATATATATATTCTATATATATATATATATTATCAGTTAATCTTTGCATCTATATAACATATCAATTTAGTCGATATAATATATATAATTTATTTTATATATAATACATTTTATATATATATATATATATATTAAATATATATATATTCTGTCGATATTTCTAATTTATATTTGTGTTGAAATGGAACCATATTTAAATTGTTTGACTGTAAATCAACAACTTTTAATAAAAAAAATTAGACATAAACCTTTCATCAAATACAATATAGACAGATGAAAGAATGTGGAATGGTATGGAACCGAAATAAAGCCAAAATATGGAGACAATTAGAAAAGTCTCACCAGAAACTGGAATATTTAGTTGTTTGAGAAAGAATCCAGTACAACTGTTAGATAAAATGTCAATTGCAATTTTATCAATTATAAGAAATTTCAACTAAATTAAGAAAATTAAGACTGAAACAGAATCCAGAATTATTTGGTTAAATTCTTTCATGCTACAAAACGATGCACATTAATCTAAGAACTCGAGTCAAAGTAAACAGAAATTGAACAAATTATATGGATGTTATGTACATCAGTCAAAACCAAAATAATAATTGTAATATGAGCTCTGGTAAAAAAATTTTCAATAATTTCATCATCAAACCAGCCATTACTTTTAAGATCAGTTTGAATTTATGCTGAGAAGCAGTTACATGGTCATAAACATGTTAATATTCTGATTCAACAATTATGTAACTTCAACAATTTGATCTTTAAGCCATATCTATTAATTTCAAAAACAGGAATTTAACGTTGTAAGATTCCTACTACAAACGCTTGTGAGCAAGTCTCCAGTGGACACTTCCTTGTAATCAACACCTTCACATAGTTTAAGGATGGAATCTACTTCATTACACACTGCTACAAATAACCATATTGACTTATCCAATGCGTGTTCCATATTGGTCAGACTAGTTATGATAGTGTCTGGTCTAAAGCCAACAAAAGAATTAGTTGGACTCGAGTGGGGATAAAAGCTGCAGAAGACAACCACCCCATTTGAAGAAAATTCAATTTTTTCCATCAAGTTCTAAAATGCAGCAAATCAACAGACTGCATTCTTTGTAGTAGCTATGCAATTTCAAAAATATCTATGGAGTACACTAAAACACAAAGGAACAAAATAAAGGTGACAGGCTTTTGCAATGGAATTGCAATTTTCATCTATGATGACAGGGTCAAAACAAACTGCAAGAAAAGAACTTGACCTTTGCCAATCCCTGCCACTCTATTTGCAAATGATGGATGGAAGAAACGGAACAGATTCTCAGTGACTTTACTGAGTGACCCAGGAATGTGAATGTTATATGTAAGCCTATTTCAGGAAATAAACATGGGAAGAATGTCTACCCAAATGTCATTGAACCAATCTTCAGAAATGCCAACATACAGATTGACTATCCTGGATTTAAATTGTAATATCAAAATAAGAAGGATGAAAGATGTACAATGGCGAAACCTTCTGAATGTTTCTGTAAAGATGAGGATCAACAGTCTGAACAAACGTCTTCAAAATAGTGTATATATATATCTGTGTGTGTGTATGTATGGGAGAATATGATACACAAATTCTATATATCAGGCTAAGTATAGGTAATCGAATGACAAAACTGAATTCAAATAAGTTTCAAATTTGTTTCTTCGTTCTCCATTACTTCCTTAGAAAGACAAAACAGATAAATACATATAATGTAGAATTTTTTTTTCACACACACACACATTATACATATTTTTGACATGAACTCAGTCCACAAAATATCCATTAGAAAATAAGACAGATGACTTTATCAAGAACATAAAAATTCGCTATTCCTCACATGAGGTGATATGGGAAAAATATTGTTTATTAATTAATGTCAATGTTATAATAAATACATTGACCTCTTTTTGTGGATCAACCCAGGTTTCAACCAAGAGGTCTCCTCAGGCAAGTGGAGGGATGTACAAGCCAAAGAAAACTACTGCAATATACTAGAACACCAAAAGTGAGAGGGTAAAAGTATGAGGATGGAGGGATGTGAGAGAAGGGAGGTAAAAAATTATGAGGAAAAGAGGGGGGAAAAAAATGAAATTTTATTTCACTCATCCGGGTTCATAGGTATCTAAAAAATACTTACTTGAATGCCTGCACCCTGATATAATCTCAGTTCTCTTATTTAGTAAGACAACTTTATCAGGATATGTAGCAATGGCCAATTTCTTTTCTCTATATTCTTCTGGAAAGAATTACCTTTTTTTTCTGCCAGTTTTAATTCTCCTTTTGTTCCACTTTACACAAAGTACTTCTGCCATATTCTCACTGTATTTCCAGAATCAGTCAGTAAGCTTACATGTCACTTATATGGCTCCTCAACCTAAGTTTGAAGCATGATTGTAAAATTCTTTTTTATAAAGGGTCCTTCAGTACATCCAATGTATAATTTCTTTTTAACCATTATTATAATGACCTCAGTTGTAAATAATGATACTTTGTGCAGTTTCCCCATCCACTGGGCAATTGTTTTATTTCTTTAGTTGATTTTGACATTTCTTCCTCCCACCTAACAAATTTATAAAATATATAAAGTTTCATTAAGATGGATCAAAGTCAGCAGTAAATAAATGAGTGTTATTGGTGAAAATGTATTTATTTCTCTATTGGATCATGTTATTAAAGTCATGGCAATTATGTGTGAAAAATAATAAGGCTTTGGTAGCACACCTCCACCCAATGGTCAAAATTTTTCATGATGTCTCTGCATAGTTCCTCCTCGATCTCACCAATATGCTTTATTATCTCATCCTTCAGCTGTTGAATTGTTGTTGGCTTGTTGGTATAGACCTTACTTTTGAAATGACCCCAAAGGAAGAAATCTAAAGGCGTCAAGTTGCATGATCGTGGTGGCCAATTGACTTCACTGTTTCGAGAGATGATGTGATCTGAGAACTTCTCATTGCATTTTTGTTTGAGTGTCCAGTTTTTATAATAGGCTTCAATAAAACATTTTGTTTGATTGTTAATATTTCCATGGTTGAAACTGCGAAAGACTTAAGTTGTTAAATTTGAAAGAAAAAGAAAAAAATCATTAGATGCTTAAACTTAATTCACATTTAAAATTGGTCCAAGTTATTGGAACAGCCTTTATATTTGTATGGGAACAATTGCAAGTATATGCATATATACACTCAAATATTTATACACAGAAATAGGTATAATCTTTATCTTCTGTATATTTGAGATACATGTTTGGCATCTGCAAGCAGGTCTGTATACACATGACTGTTTCAATAAGTGTGTGTGCATGCGTGCTGAGTGATGTTTCTTTGAAGCCGTCCTCTGGCATAAGCATTTCTGTTTCCTCACTAAAGTAGGTTGATCAATAGCTTGAAGCATTTATATTTTCCTTGCATGACTGAGAGATCATGTGGGTGTGTTTGTCTGATTGATATCTGATCAATCTGTTATTCAGTGTGAATGATCTCAAAAATGCTGACCTCCTGACTCGCCTGTATGGTTTTGTATACCATGAAAGCTTGTGGACATCTATGCATGTATTTTCCTTCTCTTTGCACTCCCAAATCGATTGAAAAGTTGTTTGGACTTTCTGTAATAGCAGTAAGAACAGCTTCCACAGAAATGTTATTTAGTTCTCTTCATTTTACTAGAATCAAAAGTGATTGATAAAGCCGTCCCAGGTTTAACAATTGAGATAAGTCTATTGCTATTTCCATAGAAAACATTCAGAAGAGCTTAACTCTTGAATTTCAACAGTTTGGTCCTTTCCTGCCAAGACATGCCATGTTACTTGTATGCAGTTGAATCAACTTTATTCCCTCCATGTTCCAAACGTAAGAAGGAAATTCTAATCTGACAGGTTTTTCCAAGAATTGCTACTTCATGGAACAGAGTCTCATGTGGGTGCTTCCCTGAACACTCCAATCTTGATCTCATCGAGTCATTGGTCAACTGTCCACAAATATCACAAAGCAAATTGTTAAAACTTCCAAAGAGGCAAATTAGGTTCCTTATATGCTTTCACTTAAGAACCGAACACAACACTCCACCATCTGCAGCAGTCTTTTAAGTAGGAATGTGAACCTTTTATTTTTGCATTACATTGTTACTGGTGGTGAAAAATGGGTTTTGCATGTCAACAGAAAATGAAAAAGACAGAGATTATAACAAAATGAGAAACTAATACAAACAGTAAAATCATGATGTCATCCACAGAAGTTTCTGGTGGAATATAAAAGGTGTTGTCCATTATTTGCCAGTGGAATATGAAAGGACAAACTTTTTGTAATTGTTTGGTCCCCTCATCAGGAGGTTTTTGCAATTGACTGTGGATTTTCTTATTTTTGTTATTTTTATACTCAGTTTAAAAATAATTTATAGGAATTTATATAGGTTTTTTTTCCATTTATTTTATTAGTAACCTTACATTTATAGTTTTAGAGACAATCTTTGGACCAAATATATTTGTGTGTGTGTGTGTGTGTGTGTGTGTGTGTGTGTGTATTTGTCCTCTCCAGCAATTTTCAAGGAAGCAAAAACTAAATTTCTTGACTTGTTCCCAAATTTATTTTTCCCCACTGAATATGACACTGTCTAAAACTCTATAATGGAGACAACCAAGATGAAGATACCTGTCAGAGGAATTTGCATAATTTATTTCTGAACATTTAAACTTCAAAATGTTTTTCCAAATTCTAAAAGTTAATTAATGTTTTAATATGAAGTAAATAAATTTTGAAATTTTAAAACAAAATCAGTCACTTTTTATTGCTTACCATCAAAATTTGGTTACATACTTGGTTACAGTGTTGTTTTGCTGTTTAAGATGTTTGTGAATGTATTTAAGAAAATATTATGATTTCTCCTTGGAGAAACAAATGGATAAAAGTTATTATTTAATCTTAGTTTTAAACCATCTTATTGTTATTGCTTTTTATCCCAGCATTCTTGATCAGCATGCTGTCTTTACCATATTTCTCATTAACATTATAATGATAATAATAGTTTTATTCCAAATTTCAGTTGTTATGTTTTATCATGACACTTGTATCAATCTAGCTCATTGTTGTTGCTTTTTTATCCAAACCTTGAATCAATACATACTTCAATATTACTATTATTTTTTATTAGTTTTATTCCATCTTCTTATTGTTACCTTTTTATCCAAATCCTAGGATAATACACTCATCCTTATTAGTACTATTTTGTTACTAGTTTTATTCCATTTTATTATTGTTGCTTTTAATCCCAACACTCTGGCTCAATACACTCTTCATTATTATAATTATTTTATTACTAATTTTATTTCATCTTATTATTGTTGCTTTTTTATCCAAACCCTGGGAAAATACCCTCTTCTTTATTAATATTATTTTATTACTAGTTTTATTCCATCTTCTTATTGTTGCTTTTTTATCCAAATCCTGGGATAATACATTCTTCCTTATTAATATTATTTTGTTACTAGTTTTATTTCATTTTATTATTGTTGTTTTTTACCCCAAACTCTGGCTCAATACACACTTCATTATTATGACTATTTTATTACTAGTTTTATTCCATCTTATTATTGTTGTTTTTTTATCACAGCACTCTGGTTCTTTATTACTATTTATTACTAGTTTTATGCCACTGAAGCATAAATTTATATTCTGCACGATTATAGGCATAGCTGCTTTGTACATTTGTCCATACAGAAACAATTTATATTCAACATCAAAGTTCCTTGCTTTGATGTTCTGTGATACAACCCTTAAAATGTTTGCAAGCAAAAGTAGGCAATACATTTTTTGTTGATGATTTTTTTATTTTGCCATTGAATATTTATTAAGGAACAAATTTGAAAACTTCTTTCAAACCTCATCAATATTTCTTTTTATTTCTCATAAAAAATTGCACCTGTTAGACCAGACTTCAATTAAAAATACATTTTTGACATATTTGTTTTGAAGATTGCCAACAGTAAAAAGTGATACGGAAATATTTCAAAGATTTTCAAATGACCTTTAACTGAAAAGAAATGATAATGAGATAAGCCAGACTGCTTAATAGCGAAAATTTTAATGTATTGAAAATCTATTGCTTTTTTTAAATCTCTCTTTAAAAGCATTCTATCAGTCTATCTATTTCTATTTCTATCTATCCATTTATCTGTCTATCCCTTTCTATCTATCTATCTCAGTCTGTTCCTATCTATTCATTTATCTCTGTGTTTCTATTCATCTCAGTTTGTTTCTATCTATCTGCCTGTTCCTATTTACCCACCTATTTAACTCAGTACTTTTCATTCTAACTGTCTATGTATCTATCTGTCTGTCTATTTAGGAAGTACAGTGCAGTAATGTATAGCGGCTCGGATTGAGGAATCGGTGAGCTGAGTTCGAATTCCAGTCAAATCCATTACATTCACTTATGTGCTAACACACTTGGCCTTGGGAAAGGTATGAATCCTCTTCTTCTCCCACCCTCCAGCTATGGATAAATAGCAGGACAAACTGGGTTCTATACCCTTGGGTGGCAACTAGTATAGGAGGACAACTCTTAATTCAAAACCTATGGAGGGTTGTTTGGGGACCTTGTGGCATACAGTGCACCAGGTCTCTGTATTTGGCCCTTCCAAAAAGTGTAGTTGGTTTTACACAAAGCCTTCACCACTATAATCAAATCATATGCATCTGGCTGTCAGTTCTAAAAACTGAGTTGCTTGAACCTCATATTTTGAAAAACAACTGGAGTATTTAAATTATTATGTATCTGTCTATATTTCTGAGATGAGGTATTATGTACACTATTTACATTATTTGGACTATTTTCCTCATCTTTGTTGCCATATTTATTACAACGTTTTGGCTGTTGTATGCTCCGACCTTCTTCAGGTGGTTGGAATGTCAAACTGAACCCTTTATTTCACTCACTGGGGTAGACTATTCTAGTTCCACATGCCATGTTTAATGGATGTCAGTTATCAGTTATCTCCTGTTAATTCCCCTCTCAAAGTTCTCCACTGCTTTAACCGGGTATTAAACTCACACTCTTTGGGTCCTGTCACTGGATCTAACCAACGCCTTTATCCACTGTGCCATGTGTCCTTATTATTTAAAGTACAAAACAACTATATTTTGGGACATTTTCTTTGCATTCTCTTGGATTGTCTCAACATTTTGAAATCTTGTTCCTTTCAAGTGGGGATTGATTTTTGAAGATGAAAAAGTTATAAGTGGTGAGATCTGGGGAATATGGTGGTTGTTGAATCTGAGGAATAATGTACTTGGCCAAAAACTGCTGCACAAGCCATGGTTACTGATGGAACCTCTGTGGTGTAGTGAGACAACCACACTCTACACACTTTCCTTCCAAGAACTGGTATAAACATCAGAAGTAAGCAAGAATATTATAGCTTAGTATGTGTGCATGACAGAGTTCAAGGTCTGTTTGTGCTAAGCAGCTTCACTCTGCGTACTTTAACCCTGTTACCACAGCAACAATTTCAATACTTTTGATCAGATGTCGTACTTAATCTGTCTCTGCCTATACTTTAGTCGAGTTTCTTTTATGAAGAGAGTTTTCATACAACAGGATAATAGACTAGACATAGGAATGTTCCGTAATGGCTTCTGCTGCTACTTCAACTCAGACTTTTACTTGGATTGTTACTCAGACCAACTATTTGTTATATTGGCTTTTATTTATGCATGATGTTCAGATGTAGTATTAAACATGTAAAATACATGCAAATACTTGACAGAAAAAATACTTGCTTTTATTCCAATGTGTATTACTTGAAAATTTAATAGCGATACATGCATAAAAGTTGACCCTTTACAGATTAATATTTTGATATGTATTTTAATATATTTTACTCAGTAGGGATATTTTATAGTATTAATAATTTACATTAAAAAGAGATTTTTTATTTTGAAACTAATTAACTAATAGAATATGTTCTGATAATGTGTTCATTATAATCTGAAATCATTTTCTTTTAGCAGATCTGAATTTTTTTTTTTAATCATTTCATCCCAAACAAGGTAGTAAAGCCACTAAGGCACAAGGAGTTAATTGGTGTGGTAGAATTAGTAAAACAGAAACATTACTAAGGAGTGAGAACAAAAGAAGCATAATCAGGAGGACAGTAGATAGCGATTGACATTGCATTTAAATTTTTGAAGATCAAAAATGACTGGAAAGGGTTGGAGCTGAAAAAGTTCCACAAGCAAGAAGTGTGAGAAATGAAACTCTTAGCATAGAACTTAGGGTTATATCTAACCAAATCAACTGTAAATTGATGAGATCTTGTTGCCAGTCTAGTTCTGTACTTAATTCATAAAACCTAAATACCATAGCAAAGAGCTTATCTGAACAATTAGCTTGAAAGTATTTCTTTAGATTTTTAAGGTTCTTCTTCACTGTTTTCTGTTTATATTTAAATTTTTTCAAGAGTATAGTGACAATTCATGCAGATTTCAAAATGAATGACAATTACTGGTAAAATAGAATATTGTTTCAATATCTGGGCCTGAACTGTCTAATCATCACTTTCCACTCTTGACAGAGTTCAAGGTCCTTTACCTAACCTTGTGTGGAATGATTTATTTTGCAAGCCTGTCACTACTCTGTTGCTATTTCCATGTCAAGTATTCCAATCAGCACTCCATTCTTTAACTCCACCAGTTCAGAACTCACCATGCCACCTCTTTGGAGTCGAATCGCCCACAATTCATCTGTATTCTATTTGTAAGAACGAGGTTCCATTCAGCTTTTTCCAAAGAATTTGTAGAATAGACTCCCATGTAGGTACCTCCCTAAACACTATGATCTTAACCTCTTCAGGTCTAGTTTAGTATCTATCTTTCATATCTTTATAATTTCACTTCCTCCTCTTATTTCATATCATACACCTCATTCAAGAGCCTGCTATCTGGAGTGGCTCTTGGGCCTTGTATTGGGGGAACAATAGTGGAAAAAATGCTTAAATAGTAGTTTTTTGTTTAACCTTTAGCACTCTACATTATTCATAATTATTACTTCTTCCTCTATTTATGGTAGCTCCTCAAATACAAACAGCAGTAGCCTTAATCTCAATTTAAGTCAAGGCTGATTTTTTGCTGTTGCTATAGCAGGATGTGACAACACAATCATGCAACTTAAATATAGTGTTATTTGGCAATTGGAGAAATACAGAAAGACTTAACTCCCTTAATATAAAACAAATTTCTATTTTCTTCTCCATTCCTCATCAAATGAAGATGCTTTCTAAACCAGTGGAGGTCATTCATGGCCAGAAAACTGTAGAACCAAAATTCTACATTATTCCAATACCCAAAAATAGTTTGATCAAATCTGTGCAAAAAGTGGATCACAGAACATTTTCAACTTCATACATTTTCAAAACATCTCGAGCCCTCATTGGTTAATAAATATACAAGTAGGCATGACTATCCACCCACACTTAACTAATTTTTACAGCTTGTGACTGAAATCCAAGTTCGCACCAAGTCTTGGTGAGTCACCCGAAGCAAATAAAAACAGAAACTCATTCACACTCACCAGTGAGCGGTTTGACATCAAATGAATTGCAACTAAACTTCACGTCACACAATCTTAAGTTTTTCTTTCATACGAACATTATACAATTTAACGATATTCACACTCACTCACCAAAACACACCAGTGAACTCTATTCGGTATCTAGCCACCACCCCACGAGGGTTGCATGTGGCACAAGGCCTAGTTTAACGTGGGTTTCCCAGTGAACTCTATTCCCATTCACTCACCAAATTCCTTACACAGAAGTTAAACAAATTCCTGCTAACAAATCAACTTTATTTCTCAACATTCAAGAAAATTGTATTACACAAAACAATCGAAGGTAGATAACTTCTTTGATCACAAAATTGCATTCAACTTTACAAACATTTACTACTTACATGAACAGTAAATTCTTAAATGTAAATTTTTCTCTTGCAATTAATTTACAGAATCTTCAATAACAGATTCTAACAAACATCCTTTCAAATCAGAACTCATTAACAAAATTTAATCTTTTACCAAACTTGAGTTCAACATAAATTAAACTAACAAGATTTCATCTAAAATAATCCACTACATTTTTGTAAAATATTTTCATTACAAAAATATATTGAAATGTACTTGTTATTCAAATATTTGCCTTTTGTCTTTTATCACAAATGTTTCTTGGTGTTTTCTCTTGTTTTTGCATTTTGCTTAACATATTCGTAGAATAAAATATTGAATGGATTGATTTGAGCCGTCAGCACCATTAAATAAATGGTAACCACCAAACTTTCCACTACAAAATGCTTAATAATAACAGACAAGCCTAGCTGCTGGGAATTTGTCACCCCATTACACTAAAATGAATAGGGATAGTGATCGAACTCTGTCACCTTTAGTAAATGCTTTGGAATAAGATAGTTTTTGTAACTCCTCATACTTACCTGTGTGAAAATCTATTACAATTGTACCAGATTTGCTGCAGTTGGATGACAAACTTTTAAACTGAAATCTTGAACTGGTTTCAAATTATTGAACAATATATATATATATATATATGTCTGTGTGTGAAAGTGCATGTCTGTGGCATGGAGAGATGAATGCACAGACTTGACTTTGACGCTACTAGAAAGAACTTACCTCTAAGATATCTTGAAATTATCTTTATGCTGGATCAGATAAGCTGTTTTTGACAGTCATTTTGATTGGCCCATAAATCTAAGAAAAGCATTTCTTCTCAGCTTCTTATCTGGATTTTGTCAGCTAAATCCTTTAAAGTTTGAATTAGAAGCATTTATTTCAAAGAAAGTTTTTTCTTATTGGCTTGAAAATTATGATTTATTAGATTTTAATTTAGATTTGTTTCATAGTATGACATAATAATATTTGCTTGACATGGGCAGACAACAAAAAAATATATTACCATGAAAGTATTTTTAGAAAAGGCAAAGGGAAGCTATGTTGCATCAATCAGTTTACCACCACCAAAGAAATTCAAAGAAAAATCTGTAATGTTATTGGTCCTGATCCGGCATCTCGACTTCAGTTACTTTTTCACTGATATAACATAGTGTTATATTCTGTGCTAATAGGAATATATACTTGACAAACATGGTGGATAAATAAGTAATGGTTTATTGTAATAACCAGTACAATAAGAAATAAGGTAACAGTTATGTGCACGATCGTCACAAGTCAATCCAGTAGTGAGTACTACTATTGGAAGGTTGGTAGTTCTTGCGTAAGTCTGAATCGTACTCAACAGATCCCAGCTGGACTCACATAGTCCGTTGACTTTATAGGTACTTACTGCCTATAGTTTAGTCACTCGTTGGGGTGCCAGGTTATTCCATTACATCATATAGCTTCCCTGTGCTATTTCTATCACTATTTTAATGGCACTTTTTCTGATGAGCTTTCCTCTTTGGTATCTTGTCTTTACAAATTTAAGCACAGCACCTGATTGGCAACTAAGTCTCATAATTTCACTAATGAAATTGTTTGCTATCACTGTAAGTATTATGTTAATAGTTTTTTGTTCTTGCTATTCTTGCTTATAGAACTCTCTTCTATATTCCTACTTTCCTGTCAACTATGATCTACAAAAGATTAAATGCAATGTCAACCATCATGTTATGTCTCCTTGAATTCTGTGCCTTTATTGTGCTCTCTGTTTCTTTCACCCACATTTACACCTTGCGTATTAATGGCTTTTATTGCCTTGTTTGGGGTAAAATGATTAAAAATAAATCCTTATTTAATCCGTTTTCAGGGTTTCAAGCATCACATATAAGCTTTCAACTTTATAAATTAGATTATATTATAGCATGCAGTATATCAAATAAACATCTTTCAAAATGTTTAAATCTATCAAACTGTTTTTATTATGACAATTTAGCCAATCTCCGACCGTTTTACAGCATATGCAAATCATTGTAGAGAATGAAAGTGACTTTGCCCGCTCAACACGGAATATTGTTTGTTGGTTATAAATTTCAACCAAAAACAAACAATAGAAAAAGCAAAGAAAAAATCTAACAATGTTAACTAAAATGAAAACGCAAAACAATGTATAATCTTATAACTGAAGCAGAAGTTTTTAATTCATTTCTCCCCCAATCCTACCCCCAGCATTTTCCTCTCTCGTTTCGCCCTGCCACACTCCCATATCTGCAGCTCTTGAAAAAAGAACATGTTGAGATCAAAATATTTCATAAAAGAAAAGAAAGAAGGTCTTTATAATTATCCTCAACCAATGTCACTTTAAAAAAAAGAAAGAAAAAAGAATCTATTTTTCTTTTTCTCTCTTTTCAAATTAAACTTTCCAGCCATGAAATGGTTTGTCTTGAAACCAAGGCACGAAGACTAATTTAACCAAATTTTTGTTACTTTTTGTAATCATAATTTTAAAAAATGTTATTTGAAAAGATCAAGCAATAACAAAATGGAATTTTTTAGTTACCTTTTTGTTATCATTATGATGATGATGATAATAATAATAACAGGATGATGATGATTTAATATATAATAAATATAGATTTATTAATAAATAACAAAAAACACATCACTTGAAGATTTCCAATAACAGTATCAACTAAAATGGATAGCCCATATAAATAGAATAGAAAATAATGATATAACAAAGACATTGACATTCCACACTACCTTAAGCAAAAAGCTAGGAAAGAAACTCTCATCAGTACTAGAAAAAGCAATAATGGTTAGGGGACTTGAGAAGCCTATTTTACCAGAAAGCTATTTTAAGAAAATGATTTTATAAATTTCAACCAACACTGATGATAACTTTTCGGTCAATGAATGACAAATATTTTCTATATGGAAACGGTTATTCTCTCAATTGCCATAAGTAATATAATTATCAATCAAACACAAAGATTTCAATTTCATTTTTATCTTCTTTTTAGTGAACCCTATTTTTATTATTTGGGTCCATGATATCAGAGGTGGATGTTGATGGCATGATATTAGAGGATGATAAACAATAACCCATATATTTTTTCTCTTATTCTGCATTGCAGTCTGGCAAAATTGCGTCTGACATGCCTGTACATACAAAGCAGAAAGGTGTCACATAATTCCTCCATTCAGAAACAAATGAACTGATTGACACTCATTAATGCTTGCTAAACGTTTATGGAGATCAGACAGTGGATGTAAGCACAGTTAGGCAGTGATTAATACATTTCAACAGCAGTGACAGAGACGTGTACAACAAGCTATGCAGCTCTGCCCAGCTGTCAACTGACTAGATGAAGAATGCCTTGAAAAGACATAGCTGGTGATGGTAACTATGTGGAAAAATAGGGTTTTGTCACTGAAAACTGGCTCTTTTGAACAGTATTATTTTTTTCATATAGAAATAAATTGGAAACATTATTATCAAAGCATATCTTATACTATTCATAACATACGTTCTTCAGATGCTCCATAATGAGTCATCAGTGATGTTTTCTTGGCTTCATTAAAAGTTTTGGGTTTTTGAACATTATACTCTTTCCACCAGAACTGACATCCGAACATGCATTGGACTAGCTAATCTTTCTTACACATTTATAAATTTAAGATTTGTCCATGCATTGAATATTGCTGCCATATCTGGTTTGGTATTCTTGCTATATATCTTAAGATTCTTGATAAAATTCAAAGAGTCTGTGATGTAAAGGATCCTGATCTGGCATCTCAACTTCAGTTACTTTCTCGCTGAGATGATGTGCCTTCCCTCTGTCTTTTCTACAAATATTTTCATGGCAACCATTCTGATAAGCATTTTTCTCTAGTTCCTCTACTACATGAATTTAAGTGTGCGACTAGATTGGCAACTAGGTCTCACCATTTTAGTGTTGAACTAGCTAGATGCAACTGCCAATTCTATCCTTAATAGTTTCTTTTCTTGCACTTCTCGCCTGTAGAACTCCCTTCAAATTTCTGTCTTCTCTGCCACCTACAATAGATTTAAATATAACATTAATTATCATCTTCCTGTTCCTTAATTGTCCTTTTCTTCATTTCTCATCACTAAAGTCTTTTCATTCTCTTTCACTCCCTGTAACGCCCTGTGTCTCAGTGGCTTGGGACAAAACTATTAAAAAAGAAAATAAAAGGAGACATTATTTTCAGAGCACATTTTATACTGTTTATAGTGTCAGAGTTAGCTCCTCCTTAATTCCCAAATTGTCACTAGGGGTCATTCTCCCTATACTATAAATACTGGGCAGCATCTTGCCTCGTTCTCTTCATTTCAATGACTACAATGTAAGCTCTCTTAAAAGATCCGCGTCTTCCCATTTGTAAAAGACGCCATGAACATTATACACATATACATGTATGTATGAACATTTCCCAAAGAACAGACACAAATGTTCACACACACACACAATTATTATTGTTTATGTCCATTGTAAAATTGTTTTGGTTAATACATATATTTGTTTATATATATATATATATATCGGTCTTGTTTGTCTTCTTTATCTTCAGTTGGACTTAATTCAAGTCCGGCCATTTTCTTGTAGTTGGACCTTTTAATATTCTACCAGGAGTTACACACATGTTTCTAATACAACAACACACAAACACATACGGTCCACAACAATTGCGTTAAAAATGCATCCTTTTCAAAGAAAAGTGTTTGTCAGTATCAGTATTTTGTTTCTGCATATGAATAGGAAGTAGAGAGATTGAATTAAATAATTTTTTTAAATTTTCTAATTAAACGTCCGCTTGAGTAAGTTTTTCTTGAAGGTTCAATTTAAAATATGTTGACTGTCTGAAAATTTTACAACAAAACAAAGGTCAGTAAAGATTTGATTAAACTAAGTGTGTGGTATTTTTTTAGGAAGATTATATTTTTTAATGTATTTTAATATGCTTTGAATGACTATGACTAATTTGTTTAGGAAGTTAACTTTTTTGAAGTATTTTTTAAGGGAATTTGATTTACATTGTAAGTATAATATTAAACTGAACCCATAACTTTCATCATTTTGAAGTATGGAAGCTTATAAAGATTAAAAAATAACTATAAAATTACATTTTTTTTTGTTTTTGAACTATTCATTTTTTCAAAAGTGATCAATCTCCAAAAAATTGTCATTTTCATCAAGATCAAAACAAAATAGATCACAGTAAAAAAAAATCATTTTTATATCACTAAATCCTTACTAAAAATACTTTTGATACAGTTTTTTAAAATCATTTAATTTCTTGGTGTCACAGTTCTAGCATTGACTTGTACTGTGCATCATGAACAATTCTGAAAAATTTATTATAAATTAAAATTTGACAAAATAAATTTTATTCTAAACATTTTTTATAACAAATAACTAGACAAATTTTATAACAAATGCACTAGTAAAACATTTTCTAAGTTGACAAACTTCAGACAAAATAAAACTTATTTTTATTAAATATTATTAATGAAACACAAGATTCCATAAACAAAAAACTAACTTAAAATTGAATTTAGTCTCTGTCAGAATTTCTGGGATGATGAGTTTACATTATATACATTTGGACTATTGTCCTCATCTTTGCTGCTATTATGACAATGTTTTGGCTGCTTGGAGAAGTCCAACACCAACAAAGGACCCTCACAGGCTGAGAAAAAATATAACAGACACATCATTAAAACAATATTTTATAAGTGAACCAACTTCAGACAAAATAAAACTTATTTTTTATTAAACATTATTAATTTAAGATTTAATCTAAGAAATAAATATAAATTAGAATTTAGTTCATTATTTATATTATTCGGACTATTGTCCTCATCTTTGTCGCCATATTTATTACAACGTTTCGGCTGTTGTATGCTCCGGCCTTCTTCAGGTGGTTCGAATGTTTAATGGATGTCAGTTATCTCCTGTTAATTTCCCTCTGGACACATGGCACAGTGGATAAAGGCGTTGGTTAGATCCAGTGACAGGACCCAAAGAGTGTCAGTTCAATACCCGGTTAAGGCAGTGGAGAACTTTCAGTCCTAATCTAGCAGCTCATCTTCAGTCACTTTCCCACCACTGTAAGTTTGCCTCTTTGTGTCTTTTCTATAAATACTTTCATGGTAATTTTTCAGTTTAGCTCTTCACTATGGCACCTAGACTTTTTGAATTTAAGCGCTGTACTAGACTGGCATCAAGATCTCATCAATTTACAGTTGAGCCAGCTATAGATGTAAATGTAAATTTTATGCTAACAGCTTCTTTTCTTAAACTTCTTACTTGTGGAACTCCCTTCCGGCTCTATGCTTTCCAGCCAACTTTAATCTATAAAAATTTAAATACAATGTCACTCACTATCTACTGTTCTCTTCCTGCTCATTAATGTTTCTGTTCCTAATTTTTCTGCACCCAGTAACCCCTTGTGTCTTTACTGCCTTGCATGGGATAATACAATTAAAAAGAAAAACTATATGTAAAGTAAATTCTATTCTAATAGTTTATTTTCTCGCACTTCTCACCTGTAGAATTCTCTTCCAGTTTCTTGCTTCCCTGCCACTTATGATCTTCAAAAATTTAAGTGCAACATTAATTGTCTTCTTCTGTTTTCCTCAATCATATTCTTTTATTGTCCTTTCTTCTCACTAATGTCTTCTCCTTTTCTTTCACTATCAGTAACCTCTTGTGTCTTAGTCACTTTATCGCCTTGCTTGGGGGTGAAATAATTATATAAAAAAAATCTTTGTCATTCTTTACACAAAAGGGATATTTAGTGCGGAGGTGAGCACACTTTTAAAGAAATGACGACATCTTTGGGGAAACATGTTTTATCAACCTCCTTTCGAAAATCAATTAAATGAACCATTAGATAATGAGAAAAGAAGGCCTGGAAAACTTGACACTTCAAAAATACCAAGAATTTTTTATCAAGGACAGAAATTTAAGATATTATAATAAAACTTTCAGTATGTAGAATTTTGTTATATTTTACAAAACTTTGTTTATTCAACGCTATGTGAATATCAAAATGTCTACAGGTTCTTCTTACACCAAGTAAAAAGAAGAAATGTCCATACACATGAAATTTGACTTCAGTCCTTCTTACTCATATTAAAACAATCATCTTTAGCATTTATGAGATCACTAATCTCATCCTTTTTCTCTCTCATTAAATCCAAATTGATAATTACAGACGATTAACATTTTACTCTAAGGAGTTGCTGTTGTTCTTGAATAGCTCTTGTCAGCTTTTCAGAATGATTCCAAGAACTTAGTCATATTACCAAATATGTAGCAACTACTCCAGACATGCTAGCACTGCAAATTTCTTTCTCTTCTTTTTCCAAACATGTCATTACTAAGTCGGGAAGAACTTTGGTACAAATACTGCATCTAAAGCACAATAAAAATTCTACACTAACGATCAAAAATATATGAATAAACTTTTCACAAACATGTCACCATTTTTCTAAATCAAATTAACTCCTCTTTGGATGCATGATTTATTTTCTAAAAACAAGACACCCCCCTGCCAAATACCCTTCCCCAGCACACCTTTCTTAAGTACTCCCGAAAAGATTAGGTAATAGCAAGCCATACATACTACCTTTGTCCAATAATCTTTTTTTTTGCTTTTTTTCTTAATCAATTCACCCCAAGCAAGGTCATAATGCCACTAAGATGAAAGGGGCTACTGGGAGTGAAAGAGAATGAGAAGACTTTAAAAGGAACCTGAAAGTCAATCCTAAACAGAAAACAAGGGATAAGCCTCTACTCTTGTTCAAAAGACCAGGGAGGTGTGTGAATTGGATAATAGGCAAACCTATATAATCCTATTGAGGAGAATAAAAAATAACTAGTAAATAAAACTTTAGAATTCACACAGAGATGTGAGAAGAATAATGTTGAAGTAGATGGAACTGCAAACCCAATCTTCAACAGGAAACAATGGATAAACCTCTACTCCTGTTCACAAGACCAGGGAGGATATTGAAGCAGACAATAGGTGAATCCATCTACTGTAGTTACAAGATAGCTAGTTCTGTTAAGTCTGGAATGAAGCCATTTAATTTGCAAGATTGTACAGTTGTATGAAGAGTAGGGTGCAATGTTTAAAATGTAATTAAAAGTTAGCAATTAAAAATTGTACTTGATAGTATTGGAAAACATTGGTTGGAGTCAAAAGGGAACATATAGTTTCTTTGTCTGGACATGGGTGATCATGGCTCTCCATAACTTCCTATCCTTTGTTATTCATAGCAGTGTTTGTTTTTTATGATCCATCTCTCTTCCACTCCTGTCATTCATTTGCTGAAACTCATTAAGTAACTTTCTTGCTGTTTCCCACTGCCCCACTTGCTTTCAGTATATCCCATGAGTGTTAAATTCTCCAGGCCTTCTTTCCTCATTATACATTCTATAATTTTTAACTTTCTGATTTTAAATATAATTACACTTTTTGTTTCCATTTTCCTTTAAACTTCCACATTGATCATATGCACTATCCATCTCTGTTGTGTCAAGTCTTCTCTTCATATGTGAAGAAATTATCAAAGAAGTCATTTGTAAAATTCTTTTTGTTTATTTTTTCGTTGTTTTCTTAAAGTAACAATAAACTTTTTACAAAGATGAACCTTATAACTGAAAAATTTAATAAGTATTTATATGTATGACACAATATCATGTAGGGCACCTGGTGAGGATTTATTACATTGCTTGCAGTAATGTCAGTAAGATTAACTTACAATCTGTCTATATCTCTGAGATGAGGTATTATGATTATTTGCATTATTTACATTATTTGGACTGTTATCTTGCTTGCTTGCAGTAATGTCATATTTCTGAGATAAGATTAACTTATGACCTGTCTATATCTCTGAGATGAGGTATTATGATTATTTGCATTATTTACATTATTTGGACTGTTATCTTGCTTGCTTGCAGTAATGTCAGTAAGATTAACTTATGACCTGTCTATATCTCTGAGATGAAGTATTATGATTACTTGTATTATTTACATTATTTGGACTGTTATCTTGCTTGCTTGCAGTAATGTCAGTAAGATTAACTTATGACCTGTCTATATCTCTGAGATGAAGTATTATGATTACTTGTATTATTTACATTATTTGGACTGTTATCTTGTTTGCTTGCAGTAATGTCAGTAAGATTAACTTATGACCTGTCTATATCTCTTGCAGTAATGATGAAGTTATTATGATTATATTTGTATTATTTACATTATTTGGACTGTTATCTTGCTTTTTTGCAGTAATGTCAGTAAGATTAACTTATGACCTGTCTATATCTCTGAGATGAAGTATTATTATTATTTACATTATTTGATTTATCTTGTATTATTTACATTATTTGGACTGTTATCTTGTTTGCTTGCAGTAATGTCAGTAAGATTAACTTATGACCTGTCTATATCTCTGAGATGAAGTATTATGATTACTTGTATTATTTACATTATTTGGACTGTTATCTTGTTTGCTTGCAGTAATGTCAGTAAGATTAACTTATGACCTGTCTATATCTCTGAGATGAAGTATTATGATGATTACTTGTATTATTTACATTATTTGGACTGTTATCTTGCTTGCTTGCAGTAATGTCAAAGATTAACTTATGACCTGTCTATATCTCTGAGATGAAGTATTATGATTACTTGTATTATTTATTATTTGGACATTATTTGGACTGATTATTATGACTTGTCTTGCATTATTTACTGTTATCTTGCTTGTAATGTCAGTAAGATTAACTTATGACCTGTCTATATTTCTGAGATGAAGATTAACTTATGACCTGTCTATATCTCTGAGATGAAGTATTATGATTACTTGTATTATTTACATTATTTGGACTGTTATCTTTGTTTGAGATGAAGTATTATGGTTGCATTAATGTCAGTAAGTCATTAACTTATGACCTGTCTATATCTCTGAGATGAAGTATTATGATTACTTTATGTATTATTTACATTATTTGGACTGTTATTTTGACTTATTTCTGAGATGATATTAAAATTAAATGCTATTTATTTTTGACTAATGTCAGTTAACTTAAGATTAACTTACAATCTGTCTATATCTCTGAGATGAGGTATTATGATTATTTGCATTATTTACATTATTTTGGCCGTTGTACACTCCAGCACTCTTCAGGGTTGATTGGAATTTCAAACCAAACCATTTATTTCATCCACTCGGGTAGATTGTTCTAGTGCCATACCTCTTTGGGATGTATCAGTTATTTCCCTTTAACTCAACTCTTCCATTTTTGGTTCACCACTGCTGTGGCATGGTATTGAACTCACAACTCTTTGGGTCTAGTGACAGGATCTAACCAACATCTTTATCCACTGGGCCATGTGGGTACTGATACTGAGACATCTGGAAGAGGCATGGCACACCATTAGATCATATTATTAATTATAACACATAATAATGAGTAAAATAATTGGACATTTTAATGCAATAATAATAATATTTAATGCCTATATAAGAAGTATAGACATAGAAATAGAACCATCACAAGCTAGAGAAGGCAATCGAAAATGACCAAGTTAAGCTCTTGTGGGATTTCAGCATGCAAACAGATTTTTGAGAACACCAAATCAGACATCACTGTCAGTGATAATGAAAACAAGAAAATGCTTGCTCATTGTAATGGCTGTTCCTGGTGACCATCGCATCAAAGTCAAAATCATTGACAAGTTTAAGAAGTACATCAACCTCAGAATGATGTTACCAGTATGTGGGACGTTCAAATCAATTTTGCCCCACTTATTATTGAGATGTTGGTGCCTATACCACCAAAATCAAAGTCCTACATTAAGAAAATAATAAAACATAACATCCTATTGCTTTAGAAAGTTGCATTGGTTGGCATTGTAAATATTTTGTGACAGATGCTATGAGCTCATATGACTTGATGGAAAAAACCCGTAATGCAAGATTGCTGGTTGAAAATGAGAAAAAACATGCCGAAGAGGAGAAGATAATAATAACGTCATCAATCATAAATAAAAATAAATTTTATAATGTAAAAAGCTTTAAGCGAGTTTAAATCAAATGAAAAAGTCAAGTCAGGCAATCAATTTGAGTAATTGATCAAAGTAGAAACATTGTTTTTCTTCTACTAAAAGGGGAAGTGAAAAAAAAAACCAGAAGCTTTCATTGGTTAACTTCTTAATGACATACCATACATCCTTGTTAAAGTCTGTTTAAATGCTATTTCATTAGCAAGAAATAAATTTAAATACTATGTTGTCAACAAGAAATAAATGCTAGCAAGAAATAAATCACATTTCCTTTTACAAAGATACAAAGCCCAAGAGCCACTCGAGATTGATAAATGACGTTTTAAGGATATACAAGGAGTGAGCAAGTGGTACACATTATGAAGATATATAGGATACATTACAGTTAATCCTTGACTTGGAGGTAAAGATTGTAGTTATTAGGAAGTCCATTCTGTAATTCAACAGTTCTGAGTGAGAAGCTGTCTGGGTGGAACTTCCTCCTTGCCAATGGAATATAAAGGGAATGAGGATGAGGGGATATGGCATGATGGGTCCTAGCTGTAAACTTAAATTAATATTTTTCAAACCTCAATAAAATGAAGCATCTTGATAATCAGTAAGGAACAATGATTCATTCATATTAATTTTTTTGGTTCATTTTAATGATTGTACCAGACAGTTGTGATAAAAAGCTATTCAATTTGAAAAGTAAGACTCATCAAAAACTTAATAATGGCAAATTCAAAGAACTTCAGGAATTGTTCCTAATAAAAGTCACTGAACATCAGGGAAATGAATTGGATTATTGAATTTTAATTATCTTTTTTAACCATTTTTTTCTTTTTTAATCATTTCACTCTAAACAAGGCCATAAATCCACTAAGGCAGAAGGGGTTACAGAGAGTTAGCAAATATGAGAAAAAGAAAACATTAATCAGAGAAAGAACAACAAAAGTACAGGAATAGAAGATAATGATTGACAGTGCATTTAAATTTTTGAAAATCAAAGTTGACTGGGAAGCAAAAAGCCAGAAGAAAGTTCCACAAGCGAGAAATGTGAGAGAAGAAACTATTAGTATAGAACTTATGGTTACATCTAGCCATTTCATTTATAAAATGATGAGACCTTACTGCCAATCCAGTAGAATGCATAAATTCATAAAGTCTAGGTACCATAGCAGAAAGTTCATCAGAACAATTACCATTAAAATATTTATAGAAAAAGCACATGGAAGCTATGGTATGGTGGTGGGAAAGGGACTGAAACCGAGTTGCCAGGTGAGGACTAATAACATTGCATATTCTTCTTTGGATTTTATCAAGAAACTCTGAATATATAGCAGGATAACCAGACCACATGTGGCAACAATATTCAGTGCATGGATGAATGGTAGAATTATAAATATGCAAAATAGATTCTGTTGAGAAAAATTGTCTAGCACATCACAGTGAACCAACTTTCCTAGCAGCAGACTTACTGACTAATTCGATATAATCTTTCCACTTCATGTCAGTGGAAGACATAAGCCCATTTCTACTGAAATCTGATATAAACATTGCATCAAAATGAAACCCCTTCCACTGTTCCAAAAACAGAGTCAAACTTATATACATTATGGCTTAATTCATTTTGCAGATATCTAGCTTGGATGTAAAAGGCCTGCTTGACCTCTGACATTAGATATATATATTTTCAGTTTTTATTGGCTCATTATAATCCTTTTTCCATTTCATTTTTATAACTCATCCAGAGATATGAATGGAAAAAAACTGTAAGAGGCTCTGGCTGCAGTCGACCAGTGAGAAAAGATTGTAAGAAGGATATATAGTATGTCATTAAGAGCTTAACCAATAAATGCTTGTTTTTTTCCCCTTTCTCTTTCTCTTAACATTTCCTTCTTTCAGTTTTCTTTTTCTACTTTTATCAATTACTCAAATTGATTGCCTCATTTGACGTTTTCATTTGTTTTAAACTCATTTAAAGGTTTTTACATTATAAAATTTATTATAATTTATAATTAATGAGGTTATTATCTTCTTGACCAGCAATCTTGCATTACGAGTGTTTTCTATCAAGTCATACGAGCTCATAGCACCTTTCACAAAATATTTGCAATGCCAAACAAAGCCAACTGGAGCAATGGGATATTATGTTTTAATTTTTATTTTCTTAATGTAGGACTTTAATTTTGGTGGTATAGGCACCAACATCTCAATAATAACTGGGACAAAACTGATTTGAACGTCCCACATACTGGCAACATCATTCTGAGGTTGATGTACTTCTTAAACTTGTCGATGATTTTGACCTTGATGCAATGGTCACCAGGGACAGCCATTTCAATGAGCAAGCATTTTCTTGTTTTCATTGTCATTGATGTCTAATTCGGTGTTCTCAAAGGCATGGTCTGTTTGCATGCTGAAATCCCACAAGAGCTTAACTTGGGCATTCTTGATTGCCTTCTCTGACTTGTGGCAGTTCGATTTTTAAGTCTATACTTCCTCCATAGGTATTAAATATTATTATTGTGTTAATATGTCCAATTATTTTAGGTATTATTATGTGTTATAATTAATAATATATTCCTACCCATGCTATAAAAATTGATGGTACATTTAATAATCTGCAATGTTATTGGTCCTGACTGGGCATCTTGGCTTCAGTCACTTATAGCTTCCCTGTGCCTTTTTGTCTAAATATTTTCATGGTAATTTTTCTGATGAACTTACCTGTTTGATATCTAAAGTTTATGAATTTAAATGCATTTCTAGATTGGCAGCTAGGTGTCATCATTTTACAGTTGCAATTGTTAGATGCAACTTTAATTTCTATGCTAGCAGTTTCTTTTCTCGCACTTCTTGCTTGTGGAACTCTCTTACAGTTTCTTGCTTTTCAGTTTAACTTTTAAACGCAATGTGAATCGATATCTTCTATCTTTTTACTTGGTGTTCTTTTATTGTTCTCTCACTATAATGTTTTTCCTTTTCTCATATTATTTCACACTTAGTAACCTCTTGTGTTTTAGTGTCTTTATTGCCCTGCTTGGGGTGAAATGATTAAAAAAAAGAAAATGTGATATTTTTTTAAACCTTTCATTTTATTAAATTTTCACATTTTATTTTTTTAATAATTTTTCAAATTGTCATTGTTTCGTTCTGCTGTTTTGTGGAGTTGATCTTTTCACCTACTGGTTTTGTAAACATCTTGGAAAAGATTTCCATTATCATAATAAAAATAGACACTATGACATGGTCTCACTAGTTCAACAGAGATAACTCTTGAACAGCAAAATGTTACAATCATTACAGGCACAAAACTTACAAATACACTCTGTATATTATAAATGGAAATTATTTATATTATTATAATTTATATTGTAATTATTTATATTACTACCCTAACCCTAATCCTCATCAGCCACAGTCAAGATCATAGAGTCCTTATGAAGTCCATGGTCCTTTCCATGGCTGTTTAGTATGTACTTTGTCAGTTAGTTATGTGCCATGCATGATACCTGCTTAGGCAATCATGTATCAAAAGATACATGACTGATGAGGCAGATTTTTTCCCGCAGTAGGTGTATGTACAGGACTATGTACAGTTTTGAATTCAGAGTTGTCTTTCACTTAGATTGGATGCCAACATGCCTTGAGAGCTCAGCCTGCTATTTAACCCATAGTTGGAAGGAGAATAGATGGATTCATACATTCTGTAAGGGTATTTGTACAAAAGGGAATGTAATGAAATTGGCCAGAAGTTGAGCTCAGATTTCTTGTTCCACACCACCAACCATTGCATCACCAGCTCATCGGATTTTTTTTTATGATAGAATTATAATTATTATTAGTTATTTATTATTATTTAATATTCTTTAGCATCATTTATTATTAAAGACACTTAAGTTTTTACATTATAAATATCATTTATAATTATTATTGCCTTTATTATTATTATTATCATGCATTCGTACTTTGAATATTATGTTGGTGTTGCACATTGATGTGGTCAATGGAAGTTCTTGAGACATGGTGTCACAACTTAAGAACTTTTTTAAAGAATTCTCGCAGTGTAAAAGATGGTAGTTTACTGGAGGTCTACCATCTTGATCTCAGTTCCAATTTTCCCTAAGTACACTTTCAAGTTTCTCAGTTGTTATCCAACTGACCCCATTACTACAGGAACTACTATTATTATTAATAATTATTATTATTATTGTTAACTATGCTCTTCTACCTTACAGTTGACTATTATGGAGATTGTTAATGCTAATCTTCCCAAGGATTGAACTCTTTATGATGTATCAGAATACAACAACTGTTTAACCAGCTGTTTTATTTGGATACACTTGCATATCTTTTAGTCTACAAACTGGTGTGTCTACTTAAATTTATATCTTATTCAGTCAATGAACTTTTCAGCTGACCCTTGTATTCTTGTCTGTACCTTTCTTGTTTGTGTCTGGTGCTCCATTTATTACAGGTATAACAATAGATTTAGTTTAAACATTTATTTTTTTAATTTCAAAATCTTTATATTGACTTATTTTTTCATATTCTTTAAACAGATGAATTTTTATCTGATGGAATTTTTGTATCTATAGGAATACATTTTTTTGTTTATATTATTCAATCACAATGTCTGGTCTCTTAACTTTATGTACTGTCTATTATTATCATTATTATTATTGGGCACATGGCTTGCTTGGTCAATGAATGCCAAACGTACACTTTATAAGGAAATGGCTAATATTACCATCGCTATTAGAGATGAGGAGGCCAGATACTACACTTTGATCCTAACCCAATAGTCAAAGGGTGAAGAAAAACATAGTGAGTAGAACTGGCTGCTTGGTCAATGAATGCCAAATGTTCACCATATAAGGAGATGACTAATATTACCAGTACCTTACAGGCAATATTCAGCATTCATCAACTAAACAATTACCATTAATGTAAGTTGAAATTTATAAAATCTTTTTCTTTAAAAGGTTTTTCTGGAAATTCAGTCAGTTATATGTCATATTTGATAAACACTTAGGCGATCATGTATCTTTCGATACATGACTGACATGGAGGATTTTTTCACGCAGTAGGTTGCTATTTCTTTCTGCAGTAGACCAGTTGCCATCCAAGGCTATAGAACCCAGTCTGTCCTACTATTTAACCATAGCTGGAAGGAGAAGAGGATTTATACCTTTCCCAAGGGTATTAGCACGTAAGTGAATGTAATGGATTTGATTGGAATTCGAACTCAGCTCTCTGATTCCTCAATCTGAGCCACTATCCATTACTCCATCTGGAAATTAAACTTCTCATTTTCACTGTGTTATACCGGAACATACCTATTCTATTGTAAATAGACTCTCCCAGATATAATAAATAGTAACAGTCACCAGGGTCTCAGTGAAGTTGGTGAGTCAGTCGATGTCGGACATTAAAGTATCAACAACCACAACTAGATTGCTATGTCAGTAACTATTATTTTCAAGTTCCTAACGTTTTGTATGTCGAACCTAATTTAGGACTGACTTAGTGAAATACAAGCCTCCACTGTGAAAACTACTCCACAACACACTGTTATCACTCTTTCTAGAATTAATGGGAGTTTCTTTTCTAACCTTTTGTTTTTGGTAGTTTGGAAAGTTAACAGCTTCATTATATCATTATTTTTCTCTTCTATTTTTTTATTATTGCTGCCAAATGATATGATTTTTGGTATTTGGTAAAGTTCTTTGTTTGTGATGGTAAATAGCTGTTACATCTATTGTCAACCTTAACAAGATCCAGTTACCATTTGCATTAAGTCTTCATTTTTGGCAGCATAGTTCTGGTCAGTAATTCCATTAATTTTGCTTTACTGTCGGTCAAGGCTTCTTAGTGAGACTGCATATATTACTGGGATTGGTTCATGCTTCCTTTGTGCTTAGTTAGTTTAGTGTTGACCAGCTGACCCAGTGGACATTTTTGTCTTTTCTTTTTCGCCTGTTTTTTTTTTTTTTTCCTGTCTATACTGAAAAGTCCTTTTCATGTGGTGGTGATTGTCTTTGCTCCTGTGAGAACGTGAGTCAGCACTTTTCAGCAGAAAATGTTAATAAAACACTGTAATGGCCGACCCCATATTATATTTTACCTTTTCTTCTCTCTGCTTGTTATTTACCCCTGACACAGGAAACTGCAATATATGGACAGGAACAGGAAAGGTGGGAAATGGTGCAAGCAATGAAAATCAAAAAATAAAGACAAGAATGAATAAAAGAAAAGTTGTGGCATGTTTAAGAGAGGAAAGGCAATAATGATAAAAGATAAATAACAGAATGAAAAAAAAATGTTGATGAAGAAAAGAGAGAGAGAGAGATTGAAAGGAAAAAAATGAGAGAGAAAATGAATGAAAAAGATACAAAAACTTTTAATATAGAAATTTCTAGAGGGAAATAAATGAAAATAGAAAAAATGCATTGGAGAAGGAAGAAAATTCATTCTTTTATATTTGTTTTGATTTTTTTTTTTTTTCTTTTGCTTTTAAGTAAACAATTTAGATGTGGGGTTGGGGATGAAAAATAGGAAAGAAAATGAAAAATAAAAAATGTAGCAAGAAAAATAGAAAATGCATTTAAAAAAGGAATTTATCCTCTCATTTTTTTTGGAAATTATTTTTTTCTTTCATAAATAAAAAAAAAACATACTCTGAATAAGATAAAAAAATTAACAAATATAAAATATTGCAGTAAATGAAAATATATCACAGGAAAAAAAAAGAAATTGATTTTCTTGTTATTAAAAAATATTTTTCTTTTTATATAAACAAAAAAAGAAAAAATAGAAAGAAAGAAAAATAACAAGATGCAAAACTTACCAAATCATAAAAAAAATGAAGAAGGAATTGAAAGATAACAAAAAAAGGAAGAAAATGCAGGAACTGATTCTGTCTTTTTTCTTTTTCTGATTTTTCTTTCCTTTTTCAGGAATAAGAAATTGTTTAAAAGAAAAAAGAAACTAAAAAATCAATAAAAATCTAACATAAACAAAAGAAGAAAAAATATTCATCCTGTTACTTTTTTGGATATTTTTTTATTGCCTTTGAAGAAAAAAAATATTGGATAGAATGATGGTAAATAAAACCAAAATAAATAACATTTGAAAAAAGAGAATGTATGAGAGAATGGTGAAAGCTTCTTGGCCATGCTTACTTCACCAAATCTGACCAAATGACCAAACATCAGAATTTATTTAGGAATCACTTCTTGATTAACCCAAAACCATTTGGTCATCTACTTGCAGGTAAAAAGAATAGAACTATGAGAGAGAATAAGTGAATGAAAATGTGAGAGAATAAGTGAATGAAAGTGTGAGAGAATAAGTGAATGGAAATGTGAGAGAATAAGTGAATGAAAGTGTGAGAGAATAAGTGAATGAAAGTGTGAGAGAATAAGTGAATGAAAGTGTGAGAGAATAAGTGAATGGAAATGTGAGAGAATAAGTGAATGAAAGTGTGAGAGAATAAGTGAATGGAAATGTGAGAGAATAAGTGAATGAAAGTGTTAGAGAATAAGTGAATGAAAGTGTGAGAGAATAAGTGAATGGAAATGTGAGAGAATAAGTGAATGAAAGTGTGAGAGAATAATTGAATGGAAATGTGAGAGAATAAGTGAATGAAAGTGTGAGAGAATAAGTGAATGAAAGTGTGAGAGAATAAGTGAATGGAAATGTGAGAGAATAAGTGAATGAAAGTGTGAGAGAATAAGTGAATGAAAGTGTGAGAGAATAAGTGAATGGAAATGTGAGAGAATAAGTGAATGAAAGTGTGAGAGAATAAGTGAATGGAAATGTGAGAGAATAAGTGAATGAAAGTGTGAGAGAATAAGTGAATGGAAATGTGAGAGAATAAGTGAATGAAAGTGTTAGAGAATAAGTGAATGAAAGTGTGAGAGAATAAGTGAATGGAAATGTGAGAGAATAAGTGAATGAAAGTGTGAGAGAATAAGTGAATGAAAGAGTGAGAGAATAAGTGAATGAAAGTGTGAGAGAATAAGTGAATGAAAGTGTGAGAGAATAAGTGAATGAAAGTGTGAGAGAATAAGTGAATGGAAATGTGAGAGAATAAGTGAATGGAAATGTGAGAGAAAATAGAGAATAATGGAAATGTGAGAGAATAAGTGAATGGAAATGTGAGAGAATAAGTGAATGGAAATGTGAGAGAATAAGTGAATGAAAGTGTGAGAGAATAAGTGAATGGAAATGTGAGAGAATAAGTGAATGAAAGTGTGAGAGAATAAGTGAATGAAAGCATGAGAGAATACGTAAATAAAAGTGTGAGAATAAAAAAGATGAATAGACAAGACAAATGAAAAAGGATGTCAGAAAGAATTCAGGAATAAATAACAGTAATGAAAATGAAAGAAACAAGAAGGGGAAGGGGCACTTTCAAGTGAAGAAGAATAAAGAAAAATAAAGAGGAAAAATAAACTGTGAATAGAAGGAGTAGTAAAAGAGAGTGAGAAGACAGTAATGCAAAAGAATACTGAGATGTGAGAAGAAAGAAAATGAAAAAGAGAATAAAGAAAATGATAAAATAAGAGTAAAGATAAGGATCTCTCACTTTTCACAAAATAAAGTGAAAGCAAAAAATGAGAGAAAGAAAGAAAATACAAAGGTAAAGAGAGGCAAAGAGAAAAGTAGAAAAAAAAAGAAAGTAAGCAAAAGAAACATGAAAATTCTTTTAAGAAAAAAAGAAAGGTTTTGAAAAAATCACTTGAGAAAAAGAATTAACAATAAAGAAAGAAAGAAAAGATAAAACTAAATCTAGAAAAGATGATGATGATGCCATATATATTTTGGTTTGGGAAAGTAAGAAAAAATATGAGAGTAACAAGTAATGATAAGTTTGATTGATTAATAGTGTGTATTTTGGACAAAAAAATTGTTTATGCTTAATATTTTTGTATAGAAATATTAAAAAAAAAACATTGATTTCTTTGTATCTTTTTTTTTTGCCATTAGATAGCATTGTTAATTTTATCTTGGAATATCTAAAAATATAAGTAAAACATCAATATCCCTTTCAGATTACAGGTCAGGGAATCTAAAGTAATACAAAAAGAAGAAATGCAAATATTAGATATTCAAAATGGATGTGCATCCTTTTCATTTTTACCTCTACTTCCTTTAATAACTCTTTTTCTGAAGAGTTCTGCAAATAAGACTGGTATTTATTTCTCTTGTTCTTTGTCCTATAACTAAATCATTTTATTTATCACACATCTGTCAGTAGAAAACCCCGAGATGAATTGACTGCATTTTTATCCACAACTGTCAGCCACTTCTTTTCTTCTTCTTCTGGTTTCTCTCGCTTTTCATGGATGTTGTCAATAAACACATCTACTTTGGTGCTGTTTCTCATGGCTAAAATATGCTGCTGAGTTCTCCAATTTGGATAATGCTAGCCTTGGTTCTGTGGCTTTGTTATGAACCAAGTTCTATATTATTGTCTCCTCCCGGCACAGAGGAATTTCAATACAACCGCATTTAGATTACCTTATATTTTCCCTTCAGATAAACAAGAAAATAAGTGAGATATCATTAACTGAAAAAGGATGAAATAAATAACATCTCATCCTAAGTTGATGGCAGACCATTAATATTTGATGACTGGGAGTAATTCTTTTATTATTTATTAACCAATCAATCCAAAATTGTTTTTCAGACCCTGGTGTCAGTTTGATGCCAGCAAAATACTATTGTGAAAAAATATAAATATTTGACTTTTAATTATTTCCCATTATGTCCAAGTATATTGAAATTATATTTTTAATCAACTGTGTATTAAAAGGTTGAAAGCTATGTATGCAGTGTAGAATATTGGTTAGCTTGCAAGTGGTCTGACACACAAGTAGACTGGTGTAGTTACTTCAAGTTGAAATGCACCCTGAGTTATTTAATGGAGAGATATATGGATGAATAGAGTTCACTCATGCAAATGTGTTGGGCAGGTCCATTCCAGCAAAATGGATCTAGCCACCTGCTGCATTAGGTACTCTCCTATAAATAAGGTAGAATTAGCTGGCCTGCCTTTCCAAGAAGGCAGCCATGTTTCAAGAATGTATTGCTTGTAATAATTTTTTACAAAGTATTTCTGGTATTAAAACAGGCAGCTTTTTCACCTTTGCATTTCCTCTCACATCACAACAATATGATGTACATGTAGCACTCAGATTTTCTTCAAGTGGAAGCTATACTTTGGTGAGGTATCTGTGTAGTGTGGGAACACTTTTAAATACTCTTCTGATATTCTACAGACAACATATTCTTTTTACATCTTACAGAATGCTTTTAACATATGGCAAAGATCAATGCAAATTTATCCTTCATTGAATGTTAGAGTCCATTATTCATGAAAATGGGGAAAATATTCTTTGATGAAAACCAGAATCAAGAATTCCTATATAGGAGGCCCAGTATTACATAACAATTTAGTAATCCTTTCTTTCTCAGTATCCTTCTGTTGAACCTCAGTTTGGTTGTGTTTGTTTTGTTTTATGGCATATCAACTTCAATGGGTTATTTAATGCCAACAAGATTTTTATTGCTGGTTGTAGAATATTGGTACTCTCCTATAATTAAGGTAGAATTAGCTGGCTTGCCTTTACAAGAAGGCAGCCATGTTAGAAGGTAAGTCATTCTACATGCAGTCAGTGCAGTATTAGTGGGCAGATAATTTCTTAGTCAAGTGCCAGGGTCGACAGTTTCTCAGATAGAATCCGTGTCTGTGAAACCTTTATTTTGTCCACCGGGGTGGATTATTCTAGTTTCACGTGCCATGCCTCTTCTTGATGTCTCAGTTATTTTCCCTTTAACGCAACTCTCCAAGTTTTGGTTCACCACTGCTGTGACCTGTTATTGAACTCACAGTTCTTTGGGTCTAGTCACTGGATCTAGCCAACGTCTTTATCCACTGGGCTGTGTGTCCTTGAGGTGAACCAAAATTTGGAGAGTTGAGTTAAAGGGAAATAACTGAAACATTCAGAAGAGGCATGGCACATGGAACTAGAAAAATCTATCCCAGTGGATGAAATAAAGGGTTCAATTTGAAATTCTAATCACCTGAAGAAGGTCAGAGTGTACAATGGCCGAAATATTGTGAATATGGCAATGAACATGAAGATAACAGTCTGAATAATGTAAATACTGTAAGTAATCTATCTATAATGATTGTTTATTTACAAGAAGAATTTTATATTTACAAGATAACAATATTTGCACAAACTACAATGCAATTATTGTGTCCATAAAGAAATTCAAAAATAAAAAAAATTAATTATGCTGTCATTTTGTGTCTATAAAGAAATAAATAAAAATTAATTATAGTTTCAAAAATAATTATAATAAAATAATTATAGCAATTAAATTTATCATTAATTCACTTATTCTCAACCAATGAGAATCAACCCCATTTTTCTTCTCTTTATACACAAATACGTGAAATTCTCCCCTACTAGGGCTCTGTCTTCTCTGTCTCCCTCCCCCAAGGAAAAAAAAAAGAAGCAGCCCCCTCCTCCCAGAGGGGACAAGATATGTAGTGTGGACTGGGAGTACCTTGAGTACTTTCCTCCCAGAGGAAGGCCCTCTTGAGGCCTCTCTTCAAATGCACCTCTGTTGATAGGAAGTCAACAGAGGATCCCAAAAACTTTCCTTTTCCCGTGTTATTACACTAATTAGGAACATTGGGGGAAACTTCAAAGTATGGGACTATTTGGCAGAAGCCAGAAACGCATTCCTGAAGCTCTGGATAGTACAGATTGAATCACCGGAGCTGAAAAAGTTATCACAATATTGCCCTGGGAGGGCCCCAGTTCTTCTCCACCCCTCTCTATATAGGGCAATAAAATTAACTTTTCTCACAGACATTGTCAGTATTGTCACAAAAGGACAAATTACATCCGATATAGGTACAGGGAGTCTGGGACAATCTGTCGGGGTTTGACCCCACAGATTTTCATCCAGTCTGTGTCTAAGGGACTCCAACTTAAAAGATGTCTATCGAGGTAGCTAGCTTGAATGTGAGTCAAGTGTTTGCTGGGGGCGAAGGTGAACCTTGTCCATCTGGACACAGAGGGCTGGTTATTGTGGCCAATATTGCCATGAACAGTGGGGCTGTTCCTGTTGGATTCTTCACACTTAGTTGAAATGGGGAACTACAATGCCATACTGAACCCCAAGATAGACAGGGGGCAGGGTGCTAGTGGGAAGGCAATGGTTGATCATAGCTTGTTTGATCTGATTGAAGAGTTTGTGCTTGTCGATAGATACTGGGTCAATCATCCAGGGTGGGAGATGTGGCCATGGTCACATAATTGGCTGTCTCTCCAGGTAGCCAGCTACCTGGATAGAATGTTAATCAGAATATCGACTTAGATTTACTAAATTGTTCCACATTCCACCATTTATACTCTTTGGATCATAGACTTATCTGTACCTGAATGGTGTTAGGTGGGTCTTTCTGAAACAGCTGATTAGATTAGTGCACTGGAAATTAGTGGGGAAGTTATTGGGAGTAGGTGGTGGGAGAGGCTTAAGGATAGGATTAGCCAATGACTTGCCCTAGATAAGGCTAAAAAGGTGAAGACTCTAGAGGATACTCTGTCCTGGGTGGTGGCTGGGGGGGATTTCCTAGAGATAGCCATAGCTAGGCAGGCCCTGAAGCGCAAGGCTAGCAAGTGCTATCAGGGTCAGGTAGTTAGACATAGCTTAAACAAGATGTCTAACAAGGCCATGAACATGGGTTCAGAATTGTACAAGGAAGAGATCCGTCAAGGTTCCGATCGATACATTTGTAAGGTCATTACACTGGAAGGGCGTTCTCTGAGGTCAATCAAAGACATGTGCGAGGTGTTTCAGTGGCATTTTGAGAGCTATTTTACCAAGGATCCTGGTCTCAGTGGCGACAAGTTTCGCAGCTATTTGGCTAACTTTCCTCAGCTGAAGCAGCTAGCTGCGGGGGAGAGATCACAGAGGGTGAAGTTGACTTGGCACTGAAGAAGGTTGGCAGAAGCAAGTTGCTGGGACTTGATTGTCTGCCCTACAAAATGTACTTGAGGCTGTCGCACATCTTTGGGGTCTGGGCGCCAGCGGCAGATTATCTCAGTAACTCTGAGTTTTTCCAGACTGTCATCGGTGTGACCTTGGTTTAGAAGAAACAGCTGGGCATGCCTTCTACCATTGTCTGCTGGTGCACCCCTTCTAGGAGTATGTCGGCAAGTTGACAGCTTGTATTGATCCTGGGCAGCTCGTGTTCATTGATCTCGCGTACGTGTGTGACAATGCGTCACCCCCATTCTCCAGAGTAAAACGAATTGTGTTTTACACATTGCTAACCATGGCTAGAATAGTGATATGGATGTTGCGAAAGGAGGGAATCTTGTGAAATGAAAGTTATTTGTATCAGGAACTGGTCGTTTTCTTTAAGCACCAGCTTAGGGTAAAAACCAGATCTGATCATAAGCATTTGATTTTGACAGATTTCAGCAAAAGGTGGGTGACTGAGGCGAGCATGGTTCATGTGGACGGAACTAGCCTTGATTTTCTCTTTGAAGTCCCCTTAATGCAACGGGGCGATTTCCTATGAACCCTTCCCTGGTTAAGTTAGCTCTATTTTGTTTTCCTAGTTAATGAGTATGAGTGTTGTTCCCTGCCTGTTCCTGGCACTCTCTTTTGTTATGACCCATGTCAAGATTTCTAAACTCCCCAGTCTTTGTTGTCCCCTGTTTTTATCTCGGTGGAGTCAGCCTTTGATTTCTCCATTCATTTATTTTTTCCTTCCCATTTCCATTAGTGAGTGTGCTGCTTGATTCTGTCTAGTGGCAGAATACAGTGGCCTCTCTTATTATTTTGAGTGGGTGGATGGTTCCTACTAACATTGGTATCTTTTAGTTTGTATCCTTTGTTTAATTTTTGAGATTGTTTTTGGGGTTCATCTCCCCTCCCCCATCATTTCATGAATCATGGAATTTTTATTTATATATATTTATGGAACTGTAAATTTTTATGTCATGGGGTGTTTTGTAGGTTCCCCTGCGAGTATGTGGTATTTTGGTGCATGCGGAATTGTAGGCGATGGATAAATTATTGTGGTAAATGTGTAAATTATAATGAATGAATGGGTTGCGAGTCAAATTATCTAGGACAGCTAAGGAGGACCAGCCCCTCCTTTTTTCCGCCTTCAGCCATGTGCCACAATTCCTGTATATTTGGGAATAAATAGATGTATTAAGTTACAACCTTGTTTATTTTTGTCAGCCAACTGGATGCTAGTTGGAAACCTCCTTGCGAAGGTGAATCTCACACTCTTGATTGTTCAACATTCAGGCTTTAAATAACCTGCAAAAGGTTGATAATCCATAGAAAGTGAATCAGTCAATTAGTAAAATACTGGTTAGTTACACAGGCATGTCTTTTAAATTTATTTACATTCCCCAAAATATAAATGTATAGGAACTACTGAGGCTACGGAGTGAAGGATCCTATTATTTGTTGATTGAAATAGAGACTTGATCCCCCACTTTATATCCACATTATAAAGTCTTTTTATAATCAGATTCCAATTAGGTATGAATCCACTCCTTCTTATCCCTAGCTATGGGTTAATTAGTAAAACTTGTATCACTAAACCATTATTATCTCAAAACAAAAATTCTTGTAATCTAAAAATAGTTTCTGGCTTTAAATAACCTACAAAGGGTTGAAAAACCATAAAAAACGAATCAATCAATCATATAGGTATTTATGAGAATGTGAAGCAGACAAGCATGGAATTTGTACTTGGCTCGATGATTTCATTTTCCGGGACAATATCCATTACATTGCTACACATTATCACTCTAATTACATAAGATTCAGATTTTTCTACAAACAACCATTTTTTTATTCCTTCCTTGATGAAAGAGTAGTAGGGGAAATTGCTTACAGTAAGTTATAGCTTAAAATGTATAGCCTATTTTAAACTCAGTTCCCATGGTCAACAGTATATAGATGTGTCAGTATAAATAGTTGTTTTCTTTTGTATTGCTCTAATAAAAAAATAAATGACATGATCTATGCTTTCAATATTTCAGAACATTTTACTCCATTCCTTCTTGGTTATGTTGCAAGTCCATCATATAAAATGTATTTAAAATACAATTTGTCAACAATTACCAGTGGATATTGTGAGCAGCAAACATCACATAATAACGTTTTAGAATTCTTATAAAATGCATGAAATTAACTCAAGAATAAGTCAAGCAAATTGGGTAGATCTTGATTGAATGAAATTGTAATTGTTAGAAAATGATTTATATCATTATTTATTTTTTATTGTTAAAGCAATTGCTTGTGTTTTTAGTCGGAAATGCTGCAGTCGGTTGGATTTAAAATTACCTACAAATTATATACATGTACACAGAGGTTCATTGCCTGTGTCTGCCTCTGCTGTTTTCCTGTCTCAATTGGAAGGCCAATTAGTCATGACATTCATTGCAGTACAATATATGCCATACAGCATCTTTAAAACTTTCCAAGTGCTCTTGAATCTTGAGTTGATAATGCAGTTAATGATACTTAATTATGTGTGTGCGTACTTGTCTTGTATTATTTATCAACCTAGGCCTGTTTAAGAGATCATTTTTAGTAGCAGCCATTGCAAGTCTATTGCTGGACAAAGGCCTTTCCTAATTACATCTATGAAGTTGATAACTGCTTGTCCTACCAGCAATCTCAGTTCTCCATCCCCAGTTTGTTTTTTCTTTACAATTCTATCCATTGGGCAATATTCAACCAACCTTTTGCTCCATCTGTTATGCTTTCTTCTTTCTATGTGCCCCACCTACTTCTATTTTGGTCACTTAATTGATTTCAACATATAAGGGCCCCACAGTTCAGTTTTAGAACTGAGCTGTCAGACCATCTACATATACGATTCAATTATAATGGTAAAATCATGTGCAGAACCAGCTACTCTTTCCAGAAGAACTGATAACAGAGAAATGGTGCAGTGTGTTCCAAGGTCTACAATCTATCTTCCTTAGATTTGATTTCAGAATTTTCCTTCTCCTAGACTGGTTGCAACCAAAACTTAAGAGCCTAGTCTACCTTGCTATTTAACCCAGGGAGGCAGAAGAAATAGCTTCATATCTTTCCCAAGAGTATTTGTATGAAAGTGAATGCAATGACCTTGGTTGGAATTCAAACTCTTCAAATTCATTCTGATTCCACTTTACTTACTGATAAGCACTATACTACAAAATATATATATTTATATATATATATATATAGAGAGAGAGAGAGAGAGAGATTTGCTCTACTTAGCATATTGAGCACTCTTTGTTTTAACTTATTACTCGCTGTTTTTTTGTTTTTTTTCTTTGTACCAGAAATTTAAAGTATTGGACAATTTCTTTCACCCGGTTTGGAGGTTTCTGGTTCTTTCTTTTTTTTCCCCAAAATTTTTTCCTCGGATGCCAATTTGTTTGAAAATTGTGCTATCCAGGTTTTTTCACTCACCAATTTTAAATAGTCAATTCACTGACTCAACATCACTTAAAAATTCTCAACAAACTCAACACAGCACTCAATCGACCATTGTCTGTGTGGTAATCAAATTACAATTGACTTAAAAAGTGAACGTTTTCACTACACAAACAGTAATTGTACAATTCATCAATTTAACCAAACAGTTAAAGGCAAACAACTTTTCACAACTTAAATTCTAACAAGTAACACATGCATACACACTAATATTTGAATGAACACATATGAGCAACTTTGTACTAGCCGTTTGTTACTCTTCACTGTTGATTTATTAAAATATTAAAACAAAATACATGTGGAACTTTCTTCTGGCTTTCCAGGCAACTTTGATCTTCAAATATTTAAATGCAATATCCATTGTTGTCTTCTGTCTTCTTAATTCCTGTTCTGTTATTGTCCTCTTTTCTTAATAATGTTTTTGTTTTCCTCATATTCTTTAACACTCAGTAACCTCTTGTGTCTTAGTGGCTTTATTGCCTTAATTAGGGAGAAATGATTAAAAAAATTGTGGCAAACATGGATAAACATGCCTGCAATAAGACAAAATATGAAAAAGGATTTTTTTTCCCCTTGACACCACTATTATTTTAGCTATCTTTACTCTTCGGCAGCATTTATTGTTTTAAAAACAATGATTAAAATTGGAATAAAACCTAAACATATGATGAAATTGAATTTATACGTTTTTTTTATTCTTGAGAATTGACCACAAAAATAAAAAACACTTTATTTATTAAATTGTTTATTTATGTTATTTATTTATTATATTATTTATTAGAATGATTGGCAAAACATCGGCTAATTGACAACTGATTCAAACTTTATAAAATGGTAAATAATAATGATTTCCTTGTAGTTGGTTCATATATTTTAATAATTTAGTAAAGGTTTATAAATTTATGAATAAAAATTCAGTCACTTTCTCATCAATGTAATGTGGCTTCCCTCTGTCTTTTCTATAAATATTTTCATAGCATCTGCTCTGATGAGTTATTTTCAATGGTGCCCCAACTGCATGAATTTAAGCATGCTACTAGGTTGGCATCTCAGTCCCACCCTTTTACTGTTGAAAAAGTTATATGTAACCACCTCTTCTGATCCAACAGCTTCTTCTTTCACACTTCCCAACAGTGGAACTGCCTTCCTCTTACTTGCTTTCTTCAAAATCTTCATGCCTATTCTTTTCCCTTACTTATACTCTCTGTAGTCCCCTGCGTACTAGTGGCACTCTAGCCTTGCCTGGGGTGAAGTGCTTAAAAAAAATAAGAAAATTTATTTCTTTATAAATTGGTAAATGATAAATATTGTATTGTATTAGTTCTGATTGTATTAGTTTTTTAGAATGTTGTAAATATAAAATTATTCTTGTAAAATATTATCTATTTTGAATGAAACTATTAATTTCTCTGTTTTCTATCCACTAGCCAAATTTAGATTTATGGCATTGAACTCGTTCAGAAATGTCTAAATTATCATCCATAGGCAACTGTTTTCTCAGATCAATGATTAAAAATGGCTTTCAGCAAATGAACCCTTTAGATCTTAAAGAAGACATTCCTTCATCAGATCTTAAACTGGTGATAGAAAATCATAAAGAGTTATACCAAATAACAAAACCCACATCACTTGACTTCCAACAGTAGTAGCAACTAAAATGGATAGCATGTCTATTTAGAAGAGAAAAATAATGATATAACTAAGATCTTGACGTTCCTCACTACCTTAAACAAAATGTTGGTAAGGAAAATCCTGTCAATACTAGAAAGAGCAATAACAGTTAGTGGATGAGAAGTCTATTTTCCTGAAAAACTGCTTGAGGAAAAAGATTTTATAAATTTCAACCAACGGTGACGCTGTTTGGTCAAAGAATGCTACATGTTTCCTGTATGGAAATGGTTAATTTCACCATCACTATTCCTGTTTATTTCCCATGATCTTCTTCCCCACTATAGTTTAGCATACCTTATAACTTTTCTTCCTATAATTGCTGAAATTTATTTATTTATGCTACTCATATTGATTTTAATAAAAGTCCTTACCTTACAAAATGGAGAACTTTTACTATGATTCATAATAGTAATTTTATTGTCTCGTGTACATAGTAGTAATTGTATTGCCTCTAGTAAAATGTTGGTCCTCCTACTACTACGAATAATAATAGTAATGATGATGACTCTTATAATTATAGTTGCATTAAAAAATTGATTTATCAATATTATAGGTTTTAGTATTGTTTCTCATTTGTGTTTTAAAAGGTTTTGTTTGTGAATTTAAAAATCAGATACAACATCAAATCATGAAATTTCATTGGCTCATCTTTCTGATGATGTCATCCAGTTGAGGAGCAAAGTTAAATTGTTTGAAAATTGCATTGCCCCACCATTATGCTATCTGCTTTTCTCCAGAAAAATAAAATGAATAAAAAAGAAAAATCAAGTGGCAGACATTGAAATTTGTCATTAAAGCATTTTTCACTCTTATTTCTCTCCCCACACATCCTGACATGTTAATATTACTTGTTTTATCACCGTTTTTTTTTATCACCAGTTTTTTTTGTTTTTTTTAAACTAAGGCATAAAATAAAGTGAGTGTTCTTTTCCATTTTTCTTTCTTTTCAATTTCGTTTACATTTTTTAGAAAAACTTTCTAAATTGAAAAAGGATCGTGTTTTATTAAATCTACACAAAAATCTAAAAGACAACATGCAACTGATGTAGTGTGAAACATAAGAAGAAAAAGCTTCTTTTTTTTTTTTCTTTCAACTCTTCACCACAAGGAAGTGGATTGCACACCAATTTCAGTTAGACTTCTTTTACTAAACAAGTTCCTAGCATTAAGAATGCCAATCTTAAACCAGTGTAGAAAAAACATCAATTTTTAGACTGGCTATTTTTTTTCTTCATGGCCTTATGAGTGATGAATTATTTTCCACTCAACAACCCTTTTCCCACAGACGAAATTTAACAAGCCTCTCGCTACTCTATTGCTATTTACATGATAAATGTTCAAGTAAGCTATGTTCCTTAATTCCACAAAACCTGACCTTCGTAGCTAAGATTTGCCATGCCATGTACACTGGATGAAATCATATGAATTAATTTTCCTTATGTTTTTCAATGTTAAATATTCTTTTTTTTTTGTGCAGTAGTGACACAAATGTCTTTCTTGGACAGTCATTTTAAATTTATTTTAATAATATGTGGAAATATCCACTCTGCCTGAAGAAGGTCACAAGAAGCAAAACGTGTGTTGCAAAATTATGGAAAATAAAGCATAATACATATTTTTTTAAAATCCACATTACAACCAGAAATGTTTGCGGTTTCTCTCTTCTTTTTAAAATATACACTGCTCTCATTGGAACAACTATAACCTTTTCCCTATATATATATATATATATATACTTCAAACATTATTGGACAATTTGAGTAGATGCTCTATTTATTTTAAACAATATTCATTTTGTCTCATGAGAAACTTAATAAAGAAAATATACCCTCTGGCTGGATTTGAAACTGCAATTCCCCCTTTACAGAAGGACTTACTGTCTGAGCTGTTTAAAATAAGAGGAGTGTATATGCAAATACTATTTTATAACCACAAACATTATTTTTAGTGGAGGTAATAAGGGTATGTTGGATTAAAAAAATCCATTAAAATATATATATGTGTGTGTGTGTGTGTGATAAAAATCATATGTATATGCATATATACTTGCACATACATATATATTTTTTCTCAGGTGTTATAAAAACAGTGCTCAGTATTATATAACAGAATTATTATGTATATATTAGTGAATATATATAATATCCTATGTTGATAGCACAAGTCACTTTCATGTAAACATACAATTTTCAGGTGCAAACTTACCAACTGTTAAACACTAAGTTGTGCTATCAATGTAGGATATTATGTATATTCACTAACATATACTTATATGAAATGAAATAAATATATATATATATGTATATATGTATGTATGTATGTATGTATGCGTGTGTGTGTGTGCATCAGCATATGTGGGTAAATATGCATGTGTGTGTGTATCGTTTTTGCATATGGGTAGGTATATAAGGCAGCGTGTATTGTTGTGTGTGTGTTAGTATATATATATATATTTAAAAAATGAAACAGACTGTCCTTCTAAGTGTTGACTTTTATGTTTTCTTTTATATTTACACACACTCTATCTCTGATATTTCACTTTATCCCATAAATATAGCACATCTTAAGATTATATTTCTTCATATATATATATATATATATATATATATATATATATATATATATACCTATGATTTGGTGTGCAACTTAAGTTTCATTGGTTTTCCAACTCACCTGGCACAAAAAGTATATCTTAAGTTTTTATAAAAATAAACAGATGGGAGGAACGCTGCTTTATAGTCCAAAAATAAAATAATACAAAAAGTGCAGGAAGTGTGGTGCAAGTAGGGTTCATTTAAAAAAAAAAAAAAAAAATTTTAAAGGAAAAAATAGAAATTTAAATTATTACTGGAGATGCTGCTCTGGGTCTGATATAATAATGCTTGCCAGGTTAAAGAGAGGTAAGCAGGTATGAAACCTAAGGCTTAATAAAAGAAAGATATAATGAAAAAAAAGGAATTTAATCCATCTTCCCGTATTTTAAGAGAAACAATTTTCTGAGCCTACAGTCAATCATGAGTTCGTTCTGCTTATTAAGTAGTATTACATTGTTAATATTTTTGAGGATGAATTTTTTTCTAATAGATATAGGTTGCATATATATATATATATATATATATATATATATATATATATATATATATATATTATATTCATGCAGGTATTATATTTACCTATTTTAAATTTTTATATATATATATATATATATGTAAGCAAATATATGGATATAGATCCGACAGTATGAAAGAAAAATACAGAAAAAAAACAAACAAAAATCTGAATATGCAATTATGTAGTATTAATGTTAAAATAAAGTCGACGTCGGACGTTTCGGTCTATTTAAGACCATCTTCATTATCAGTTATCTGTTTGGATTAGTTGGGCTCTTATGTCCATCGTCTTTTGTGTTAAATTTTTATAAGTTCTAATGTTAATTATGTTTAAATGAAAATGTCCATGAAGATGGTCTTAAATAGACCGAAACGTCCGACGTCGACTTTATTTTAACATTAATACTACATAATTGCATATTCAGATTTTTGTTCGTTTTTTTTCTGTATTTTTCTTTCATATATATATATATATAGAGAGAGAGAGAGAGAGAGAAAGAGAGAGAAAGAGAGAGAGAGATATTCCCATTATAATATGTGTGTGTATGTGCATGTCTGCAGATATTTGAAAAGATGATGAAAAGTTCTCAGCCTAACCATGATAGCCACTCCAACAAAAAAAATGTTTCATTGAATTCTGTAGGTTTCATTCAGTTTTCCTCAGGCTCTTACCATTTCTTTGCTAAACTGAATGTCTATCCCATTCAATGAAACATGTGTAAAAGAAAGATTGATTAATTGATTGATCGGTTATTTAATGCCAAGATGTTTTAAGAATTTATATCTTGTAAACAAACCTTTTGGGTTGTTGATTCGATCACTCTCCATTTATGCCTTTAAAACAGAGTTATTTAGTACTATAGTTTGTGGTATAAACATAATAGAAAAATTGCTGTCAAATTATAAACACATGCACATTTTACAGGGCATGCAAAAGTAGGTATACAGTAATTGAAAACCAAACCCTGTGCACAGAATGTATTGTATTGACTCTACAAACTTGTCAATAATAAACATGTCAATCCCTCAAATATTCAAACTGTTTGCCCCTATCATACGCACACTCTTCTTTAGTTGAAAAACATTTATTATTATCAATATTATCATTTATTAAAAAATAAAATTTATAATAAATGAAATATAATAAGAATTATGAAAATAAAAATATTAAAAATGATTTTAATGAATTAAATGAAATCTAGTATTAAATGAATCCTAGAATCACTTTTATAATACTGGTTATACAGGTATAATACTTACTATATATCTACTTTTGCAGGCCTCTTTATGTATGTATGTGTATGCATACATGCATTTTTCTATAATGTTTTGTTGTACCAGTGTTAACTCACTTGCCATGTGGCAGTGTCTTTGTTGTGAAAATGTTGGACTGTCCCAAGATGTTTAAGAAGCCTGGAGATGAAGTGACTGACGTGGTGAACAAACAGAGTGTGACAAAAAGAATTGAGGAAAAAAAGACTCACATCTGAAAGCCATCTGATAATAGTAAGGACATAACAAAATAGACCATCAATTTTTGATGGCATTGGTAAATGATCACAAACTTTTATGCATATATATATATATATATATATATATATATATATATTCACACATGTTCAACATATTTGTCAGTGTTTTGCACTGCCATTTCATGCCAAATAAGAATTATTGTAGCAGAAAAATAAATATTTTCTTTCATGCAATTCTTTGTGAAAGCTTTCATATCTCTTTTAACGTGATTCTTCTTTACCAATCTTTGTTGTCTTTTGTACGTAAAAAATATTTTTGTCATTTTTTTTTTGTTTTTGCACTTTTCCAGTTTTCTTTCCTTTCTTTTTGTCCTTCTTCACTTTTTGCATTTTGTCTTTGTTCCATTTTGTTTTTTATTTGCATTTCTTTCTTTCATTCTTTTCATTCTTTTCTATTCTCATTCCTTTTTGAAATTCACTTTTATTTTATTCAACCCTTCTTTAAATTCTTCTTTCTTTCTTGCTTTCCCCCATTTTCAGCTTTGATTTATTTTCAGTCTTTTTTCTTTTTCCTTTTCTTTTTCATTTCATTCTTTTTTCCATCCTCTCTTTTTCGCTCCTTTCTTTCAATTTCTTTCTTCTTGTCTTTTGATTATTTTCTTTTCCTCTTTTTTTTATTCCTTTTTCATTCTTTTCTTTTTTTTCATTCTTTTATTCCTCCTTCTCTTTTCCATTCCTTTTCTTTCTTCTTTCCTCTTTCATTTCATTCTTTCTTCCTCTCTTTTTCACTGTTTCTTTTTCTTTTTTACTTTCTCTCTTCATTTGTTTGCTTTATTTTATTCTCTTTTTTTATTAATTTTTATTTCTTTTTTTACATTATTTTCTTTTTCTTCTATTATTGTTCCTTTATTTTTTTCTTCTCTTTTGTCATTCCTTCCTTTTCCTCTTTTTCTTACTCTCTCTTTATATTTCTTTCTTTCTTTCTTTCTTTCTTTCTTTCTTCCCATCTTTTTTGTTCCAATCTTTATCTCATCATTGTTCCTTTCTTCCTGTTTTTGATTCCTATCTTTCTCTTTCACTTTTTTCATTTCCTTCTTTTTATCACTTTATTTTTAATTCTTCCTTTTCTTCCTCTCAGTTTTTCATCTCTTTTTCCCGGTTTGCTTTTCTTATTCTCTTTCATGCTATTTTCTTCATTTTCTTTCTGCTTCATTCTTTCTTGTTTCATTTAGCTTGCTTTATTAAATATCCTTTATCTATACACACACAAAAAATACATATATATATATATATATATATATATATATATATATATATATATATATTTCTCAAATTAAACTATATATATATATATATATATATATATATATATATATATATATATATATATATATATATATATATATAGTTTAATTTTGAGAAATTCATATAAATCTATATTAAAAGTGAAACATGTTAGATTGATATACATTTTCTAATTGTTCTTTATCTTATCATCCTGTCAGATTCTGATCCATATTTTATCTGCATTTGATTTTTATTTTTAATTTAATATATATATATATATATATATATATATATATATATATATATATATATATATATATATTCTCCGGTCAAATTTGATGTATGAGGGTCAAGCAGATCAGTTCCCAGGAAACCGACAGCGTGACAACAGCACATGAGATTTGATTATAATGGTGAAGGTTTCATGCAGGACCATCCACACTTTTTGAAGGGCCAAATACAGAGACCTGGTGCACTACATGCCACAAGGTCCCTAAATGACCCTCTGCAGGTTTTGAATTCAGAGTTCACCTTCTACTAGACCAGTTGCCATCCAAGGCTATAGAACCCAGTCTGTCCTGCTATTTACCCATAGCTGGAGGGAGAAGAAAAGGATTCACACCTTTCCCAAGGGTATTAGCAAGTAAGTGAATGTAATGGATTCGACTGAATTTGAACTCAGCTCTTTTATTCCTCAATCCAAGCTGCTATCCATTATTCCACCGTGCTTCATATATATATATATATATATATATATATATATATATATATATATATATATATATATATATATATATATATATATATATATATTCATGTAAGATGAAAATGAATAGAGTACAAATCCAACATTCAAAAAATTTAATCATCTGATGAGATGTGTTGCACTTTGATTGAAACATGACTGCAGTTGTGTAGCAATTGTGACATGTTTTCGATGTAATATCCTAAAATAAAGATATATATTGTCATCCACAGACAAACTGTTTCACTGTATCAGAGCTCATCAGTGTGACTAGATGTATGGTTGCCTCTAGCCAGGATTGAAACCTGGCTGAATTGGTGGCAGTCAGAGATTCTATCCCTAAGCCTTTGGCGCATGATAGGGATGAAGGTGATATATATATATATATATATATATATATATATATATATATATATATATATATATATATATATATATATATATATATAAGATTCACAAAAAAATTATCATACATGGTGAAAATGCTCAAAACTTAACTTTGTCATTATTAAGAGAAAAGACCAAAGCATTTTTTGATTATTAAATTATATCTTTTAATCCTTTTTAGAACCATCAAAATTTTGTTTAATTTTTTTTCTCTTTTGGCACATGGTAGGGACGAAGGTGAGATATATATATATATATATATATATAGTTCCAAAGATTCACAAAAACAATTACCATACAGAGTGAAAAATGTTCAAAACTTTTGTTATTAATAAGAAAAAAAGACCAAAGAATTTTTTGATTATTAAATTATATTTTTCAATCCTTTTTAGAACCTTTAAAATTTTGGTTAATTTTTTTTCTTCCATTAGCAGATGACTATAAATTGGTATGAGAAATCTTTTATTATTTATTAATTCACATGCCCCTTTAAGGAACTGTATTCCTGTTCAAACCATATATATATATATATATATATATATATATATATCATACATTATGAAATTTCCTTTCCCCTTCCTATCAATTTTATTTTTAAATTTCTTTTTTCCATTCTACTCTCCTTTCTATATTTCCTCACAATTTTTTCATTCCTTACTCCTTTTTTTGTCTTTTTTCGTTTTTCCTCACTATCTCATATCTCTTTTTCTCTTATATACATAGATATTACATTCTACACACCTTGCTTTTCCTTCTCTTTTGTATTTCCATTGTAGCCAAGTAATAATCCTTTTCATCTGCCAATAGCCACACCCGACTAATCTCACCTTTATTTCCCTGAGGTTCATTTCAATTGGGATTATGGTGTCAGTCTCTTGTAACATTTACTTCATTCACTCATCCCGCCTCTCACCTTCCCATCTGTCTGTCTTGAATTATAGGAAAAGCTGTCCAAACTTCAGAAGTAGTGGGTGGGAAATAATTGTCCCTCACTGCTCATTTCACAGGCACACAAGTTATTGATTCAGTATCAAGACTGTTAAGACCTGTCTGGATGGCATGAATAGTTCTTATATTTCTAAGGATTCTTAACTGGTAGATGAAGAAAAAAAAAAAAAAGAAGGTTTATCAACAACCTGTCCATCTTGAGGGATATATATTGCTTTCTTATTAACTTTAAAAACTGTGTTGAAAACCTGAATAACTTTTAACTACTGCTAACTTCCAGGAGAATAAGTAATATTTTGGTCTAAAGTTTTCCACCCATACACATGGCAATCACAAATAAAAAGTTATGTATAAAATAAAATGATTATGTATATATATATATATATATATATATATATATATATATATATATATATATATATATATATATAATTATTTATTTAAAAAATTTATAACATAAACATGTTATAGAATCACTACAAAAATAGCCATTTTGTTTCAACACTCCCGGTGTCTTATCAAGTGATGATGTTGAATGCAAAACAAATGGTTTTAAAAGTTTCTACACCAATTATATACTTGTATATATATATATATATATATATATATATATATAGATACAAGTTATCGTATGAGTGTTTAGGATCATTTTTTTTATGGCCAAAAAATAGGGCTTGCACATGGGTAAATTTATTTGAAGTGATTAAAATTTGATGCACTATACACAGGTAAAACTTTTCTGGAGGAGTTAAAATTCATGCCAAAAAATTCAGTGTTCAGTGGTCACATTATACATAAAGACAGTTTATACATGAGTGCATACAATATATAGAATCAATTCCTAAGTCTGCTGCAAAGAAAGTTGGTTCATTCTATAGTTTTAGAAAATTTCTTATTAGAATCTATTTTACAGCTTTATAAATCAAACATTCATCCACGAATTGAATATTGCTGCCACATCTAGCTCCTGCTATGCATCTACAGATTTTTGACAAAATCTGAAGAAAAATCTGCAAAGTTATCAGTACTAACCTGGCAACTCAGCTACAGCCAATTTCCCACTGCTGTAGCATAGCTTCCCTGTAACATTTCTTTTTCATGGTAATTATTCTGATGAAATTTTGTGGTACCTCAACTTTATGAACTATGGCACACATCAGGAACTCTTGTATGACTTTTGACTCTCCTGTAAACTATGATCTTCAAAGGTTGAGATGCAATGTTAATTGTCAGCATCTTTTTTTCTGAATCCTGTTCTTTCATTGTCCTATCTCCTCAATAATGCTTTTTCAGTTTCTTTCATGTTCAGTAACACTTTGTAAGGAAAGGTAAAGTGTAAGGAAAGGTAAACTACTATGAGGTATAATAAGAGTTGTAATTCAATGCCTAGTTTTTTATATTGTCTTTTGATAGATATATTTTATTTATATCTTAATTTTTACACACATATATCAAGAAGAAGAACTCTTCAGACACATGACCCTGTACTTCCACGACTGTCAGTTTTATGTCTTATGACTGAGCAAGGATGAAGAACCATGCAAAAATAATTGCAAGTGAACAAAAATGGTCGTTATATAAGAGAGGGTAGAAGAAAAGGCAGAATTACACTGATTTTCTCAAGTACGCAGACCAGTAGATGAAATAAGTACTGTTTAATAAATAAACGGAACATCTACTCAAATATGGGTATCCACTAAAAATAACATTTAAGTAATAAAACTATGTTAGATTAAAAAAAGAAATCCATTAATTCTTTATAAATTGCTTGGTATCACCAAAATGGATGCTTTTTTTCCAAAATGAAAGGCAAAAATCACTACCCCTTGATTTAAAATATCTTTCAAAAATCAAGGAATTTTTCATTCGCTTCTCACTTCCCAACCATTGAGTTTCGATATGTTTGGTAGCGGTTACAATGAAAAGGAGATTTAGTCACTCTCACTCAACATCAGGCTGACTTGAAGTTGACCATTTTTTATACCTTCACATCTTGTATCTATGTGTGTCAGTAAACATTGGCCATTCATTTTTTTAATCAAGTCTTCGTTTTATTTATTGCGGTCCACTGACATTCAGCTTCTGTTAGTGGCACAAAGTCAAATACTACCCTTCAAAAAAAAAAAAATTTTTTTTTAAATATTTGATGTCACTGAATTGTAGTTAGCTTTGCTATTTATGATTAGTGAATATAGTTTTTAGTTAATAACAATGTCCTCTAACCCCTACAAAGTAATGCTGAAATTTAAAAGATTTAAAATTTTATAAATTATTATAAAGTTAAAAAATGAAAACAATTCTTGCAAAACTTCATTATTCATTATTCATCAAAAAACTTTTTTTTTAACAATTGGGTCCATAATTCATGAAAGCAATTAAAAGCTTTTCTAATTAAATAATGTCATATTTTTATGGCATTTTTTATTGTATGTTTCAGAGCAAATTTTCGGTAACTGTTTTGCAAAAAGAAATTGACGATTTAAATTGTCCAAGAAGTTCTGCTTTTAAGTTTAACTAATATAAATATTAAGCTCTACAAAATCTAATTTTTTGAAATTTTGTAAAATTAAATAACATGTAAAAAAATTAAAATATTTTACCAAGATTTTCTAAAAAAAAAAATAATTTCTAAAATAATTTTATTCATTTTTGAATAAGTTCTGAGAGTTTCATTAAAATCCAATAATTATTTGATTTTTGCAAGAATTTCCAATCAATTTATTTTTCACTGCAAAAAAGATGCTAAAATTTCCTCTACTAATCTTTGGCTGCTGCACTAAAGCAAAAAAAAAAAGAATATTTTTAACCAAAATTTTGAAGTTTCTAAAAAGGACCAAAAAATATAATTTAATAATAAAAAATTCCTTTGGATTTTCCTCTTAATAATAAAGATTTTGACAATAAGACTTATTAAATTTGGGGCATTTTTTCTTCAGTGTATGCTATATTTTTAGTGAATCAGTGGCGGTACCTATTTTAAAAACATGTTATGATCCAGAATGATGATGATATTTCATCATTCTAAAAACAACCTTTCCATCAGTGATGAATGATGATAAGGCTATTTCATCATCCTGGAAATAAAAACAAAAATTTCATCATCTAAAACAACCTGGCCACCAGTTATGATATACAATGTTGATATTTCATCATTCTAAAATCTGAAACATACAAACAAAGACAATAGGGTCAATAAAGGGAGTGGAGTAGAGTAGAGTAGCAGGTGGCAGTAGCAGTGGTAAAAATAACAATACAGATGTCTCTTCTTCACTCTGGAAAAATTGACAGTTGACAGTCTCAAATGCTACCCTTAACCATCAAATTCTCCAAACAAGCAAAGTTTTAAAGAAACAAGATAGACAAGAACACTGAGAACATTTTAACATACACAATACCAAGATTGTAATTAACATCATAAAAAAAAATACACATTCTTCTTATTAATGTCAACATGTGTCTCAAAGTCTTATTGCTCTTTGTTATTGCTGTATGTTTTATTCATTTCATTTTTCAGTATAAAAAAAAGAGAAAAGGATTCCTCTATCAACTCCTAATACAAATACATATAATACATATAATAACATATATATAATACATATACATAATACATATCATAATGAGGTAACTTACATTAACAAACCCAACATCCACTCTGTTACAAACACATTTTTTGTTTTTTTTTCCTGCATAATTTGTCCCCGTCACCACCAAGGAAATTTTAGAATTATGACAAAAAATTATTTCATTCACATAAAAGACTACTTTATATGGTAATGTTTCTAAAATTTACTCTTAGAATAAATGTTTTTGTTTTCTCATTTTAATCGAACACAAATTTACACAGTACTCTTGTTTTGGTAGTGCATTAAAGCCTTCAAATATATTCATTAAGTTTAATAAAGGCATATGGAATAAAGTAAACAAACTATATTCTTAAACTATTGATTATATAAGGTTAAGAAAATTTATTTTTAAGCCTTAATAACAAATTCTTAATTATTGCACTGCTGGTTTTCCATATTTCTTTAGGCTTTTTTTTACTTTATTGCAGACTCTTTTGAACTTGGATAGAATTACAGAGTTTATATTGTATACTTTAAGCTCACAGGCTACTGTGCCTAAATAAAATTTTATTTCCATTCTGTTTTATGTAAAACGTAATCATTACTTTTTGAAAACTCAGTTAATTAACTCTTAAATTTGCTAATAGACTTTAAGACACATCTCTAGGACAAATATTTTAAAGAGATTTTTAAATTCTTTGCATTTGTTTGCATTTTTCTTTTTGCAGCTCAATAAGTGATAAAAAAACATGTCAAAGTTTTAAAACAGACTTGTTGCAGAGGAGTAGGTTATTAGGAAAATATGTATATATCAGAAGGTATTATTTGTGTTGGCTGCATGAAAATAAACTTCTCAACAAACATTTAACTTTGGGTATGGCCCAAGGTCATCAACGACAAAATATAAATTAAACAATATTCCTTTTTAGAAAAAGAAGAATAAAGCATTTATATAACAAATATATACAACATGAGAATGAGAGTGCTCTTTAGGACGGATAGAGAGTTTGTTCAGTGTTCCTGTCAGTAAAAGGATTTTCAAAGATTTAATCAGTCCAGATTAAACAATATTTTAAATCGTAAATTTCTGTCATAGTTTGATATTGGAGATTAAGAGAAGAGTTGTCTCCCCTTACCTGTTGAATATTGAATATATATTTTTTTTGTTAATGAAACAGATAAAGAGATAGAAGTTTAAATATTATATGAATAAAGTTGATTCAAAAAATGTGTAAAGTCTTTTGAAGAAAGTAAGTTGTGTTCTTCCTGGAAAGTTTGTTGTGATCAAAATTAGTAAATGAAATGTTAGTTGATATCAAAAGTTGAAATTTGTGTTTAAAAGATAAACTTTTAAGCTTATAACTTTTGAGTAAATTGTGCATTAAATATTAAAAATCTTTTGACTGTAAGATAGTTGACCCAAAGTAAGTTTGCGTTCAAAGTTGCTTTTTGAATAAAATGTTTGTTTGGCAAACTGTATGTTCTTTGAGTAGAATTCTTGTTGTCTCAATAAAAATCATAGATGTTAAAATTGAAGTGTAGTTTGTTGGTGATGAGCAAGTTGAAAATTGAGTGAATTGTGAGTGAGTGAAATCAAGTGAGTGAGTGAGCGAGTGAGTGAGTGAAAATCAAGTGAGTGAGTGAGTGAGTGAAATCAAAGTTTAGAATTATATTAGGAAATCTAACTTAGAAACTTCAAAGATTTGAACAGCATGAATTTGTTTGCTGAATTGTTTGATGCCGCAAAGCTCACTGTTAGAAGTTGATAAGTTTCTGTTGCTTGGAGTTGAAGGAGTGAATAAGATGAGTTAAGAGATGTGCAATGTTTGTATGTACATGTGTGTACGTGTGTGTCTGTGTGCCATAGCAGCTTCCCATAAGGGACAAACGTAATCTCTCTAACACTACATCTTGTATGTGAGAGAAGGCAAAAGAGGAAGAGTTGAAAATGTGTCCAAGTATTTATAATGTTGTATGTCATGTGATAGGCTCGAAACACATACACAGATTTTGACGGTAAATTAATTTTAACCATGAGGATGTAGATGAAAACATGATATTAGCATTATTTACATCATTCGGACTATTATCCTCATCTTTGTCACCATATTTATCACAACATTTCAGCCATTGTTTACTCCAGCCTTCTTCAAGTGGTTGGAATGTCAAACTGAACCCTTTATTTCGCTTGCTGGGGTAGACTGTTCTAGTTCTACGTGCTATGTCAAATGGATGTCAGTTACCAGTTATCTCCTGTTAATTCCCCTCTCCAATTTAAATTGCTTTGTTTACGTTTCAGATATGAAACTGAGTAGATATGCATTTCAGGAAATTCTGAATGAATGAGTGTGCTTCAAAGGTAAAATCCTTGCTTAATTGCAAAGCTCTTCATAGCCAAGTATATATATATATATATATATATATATATATATATATATATATATATATATTAATAAGATTTATTTTTAACCCAACATTTTTATTCCTTTAAAGAAAAAAAATAAGCAAAATTCCCGCTTAATTTGCAACTTATTTTGGGGTCTACATTTGTATCCATTCTGAATGACCTGATGTATCAAGGGAGATAACTATTTATATCCTATTTATAGAGCAGTTTCCTTTGTTTGTAAGTACTTATTACCAATATAAATATGAACTGACTTGACATTCATATCAAATTAAGCATGAACTGTTGACATATCTTTCAGTAGTCAACATGTGATGTCAGATCTGAAGAGGTTTTTTGCAGGGATTATATAAACAGTATATATTAACAAAAATTTACAATATATTTCTGAGGACTTAATGGATTTATTTTTAATCCAACATTTTTATTTCTTTAAAGAAAAAAAATAAAAGAAAATATAAATAATGTTTGAAATAATCATAATGTCAGAATAAAAATAAATCCATTAATTCTTTAGAAATTGCTTTATGTACATTTTGGATATGAAGTCAAGCATAAAATCTGAATGAGGGAATGTGCATTCCTTAAAACAGAAAATAAAAACCTGATGGGATGTGGTACTATCTGTGACTGAGCAGCCTAAAGCATGCCAAGTCAAATGATGGTTTCTCCTATAAAGGGGGATTCAAGTTTGAATTCTGCCAGAGAGCACCTTTTGTTATTAAGTTTCCTCAAGTACAGAGGTCCGTAGACATAATACACTGTTTATAAAAAAAACATGGCATTTACTTCAAACATGGAAATCTACTAAAAATATCAGTTGAAGTAACAAATATATATGTATATATAATTGTGTAATTGGGCAGCAATTTTATACAAGTTTCAGTAGTCAACATGTGATGTTAGATCTGAAGAGGTTTTTTGCAGGGATTATATAAACAGTATATATTAACAAGCTTACACGTATATTTCTAAGGAATTAATGGATTTATTTTTAATCCGATATTTTTATTACTTGAACATTATTTTTCGTGGATATCCTTACAGAGAATATATAAAAATTATATTCCCTGCTATTATACTCTTACTTTTTTAAACTGTTTTTATTACATCTATTGGTCTGTGCACTTGAAAAAACTTAAAGGAAACTTGTTTGCCAGAAGTAAAAAAAAAATGACTTTTGCTGATCGAAAGCAGATTTTATACTGTCTCTATCTCTGAAATGAGGTATTATGATTACTTGCATTATTTGGACTGTTATCCTCATTTTTATTGCCATATTCACAAAGTTTTGGCTGTTATACACTCTGGCCTTCTTTAGGTGATTGGAATTTTGAACCTAACCCTTTATTTTGACCACTGGTGTAAATTGTTCTAGTTCCACGTGCCATGTCTCTTCTCAGTTACTTCCCTTTAACTCAACTCTCCAAGTTTTGGTTCACAACTGCTGTGGCCTGGTATTGAAGTCACAACTCTTTGGGTCACTAGACCTAGCCAACATCTTTATCCACTGGGCCATGTTGGTTAGATCCAGGGATGGATGAAGTATGAATGACCAGAAATCAAAGATATAAGATTTGCCAATTACAAGCTTCTGAAAAAAAAAAAATTTTTTTTACTTAAAATGCATTATGTTTTACAGCAGGCATGTATGTTAACAATCATTTCAGTTCAAAGTTAAGTAGGTATTACCCAGATGTGAATATATGCTGTGTCCCTTCAGGATGTACGCGATCATGGTCCTCCACAACTTCCCGTTACTTGTAACTCTTAAAATAATGTTTTGTCTTTTTGGTAGTTCTTCCAAACTCAGTTCTACCATCCATTTGATCAAGCTCATCAAATATGTTATGTGCTGTTTGCCTCTTTATCTCAATTTATCCTGAGAGTATTAGGTTTACCAATCCCTCCTTCCTCATTATGTGCCCCAGAAATTTCAACTGCCTCTTCTTGATGGTAAGTATAACTTTCCTTTTTGTTTCCATTTTCTCTAAAACCTTGTTGTTGCTCACATGTTCAGTAGCCCATTTAAATTTAGGAGTTTCTTACAGGATGGATGAAGTATGGATGACCAAAAATGACAAAACGCGATATTACCCACAATGGCAAAAATGTACTCCCAACAATAAAATGCTGTTATACTTTTAGTTTTTAATGATCATTAGTCTTTTTCATAGTGTGGTTTCTTTTTTTATTTTCCCTAGTTCATTTCGTTTCTCAATCAGTGTATGTATCTTTTCTGCAGGAATTCTTCTGGTAAGAATTGTCCACTAGTTTTTCCTATCTCCAAATATTGACTACTTTGTTTTCATTTGTCAAATTAACCATTCTATCAGATATTTTTTTAAAACCAGACATTGATTTCGCATCAGGAATGGCACAGAAAACAAAATAATGGTAAGAGTCATCGTTTTAGGAAAACGCTCAATTGAAGTAAAGAAAAAAAAAGACGTTAAAGTTTTTGATGATTCAAGTCATTTACCAATCTGAGCTGCCGTTTTTCAGAAGCAGGTATTTTTCTTTTGTCATAAATAACAAAAAGATTATTAATAATAGTAAGAATATATAATCTGGAGCGAGCCATCGAATATGAACAAAGTAAAAATTCATGGGGCATGAAGATTCAAAACAGACAAAGGCATTCAACATTAACACTTGTATATAGTTGCTCTCAGCAAAGAAAACAATGTTTCTGACCTTATTGACATTACTTGTCCGCGCTTGATATCAGAATATTCGAGAAAGAAAGACAGAAAATTAAAAACTATACACATTTAATGGACCGACATGAAAAAAATATATAAAAATTTTCTTCCCTACTAAATCTGAGTTCTTGTATCAAACTCAAAGATTAGCTTAGTAGAAATAAGTCTAATTAGGTGCAAATTACAAAATAAGACCCAACTGTGTGAAATTTTAAAGGAAAAACATTTATTACACAATTATGAAAAAACTACAAATACAAAATTTGCACAAAAATTTCCTTTTGTGTGCCTATTAAGGCAAAATAACAATTTGCAATAAAAAGATGGAACACAGATCCCTTACAATGGAGTAAGTGATGGTTTCGCACCTAGCCATTTGGAGCCGATTCCTACTTCCAGAACAAAATAAAAGGAAGCGTTCAGATCAATTCAAGGCAGTCAGAATTTCTACCTGGAGAAGTGCCAAATGAATCCACACCAGTCAAAATCATAACCAGCTACATTTTTGCTGCTCAAATTTCTCTGACTCAACACACGCAGCATTTCGCTCTACCAGGAACAATTTCTTACAATACTAAAAAGTGATAATAACTCACTACTAACAAGTTTTTATAAATATTCAATCAAATATCTAAACAATCCAAGGTAAACAACTCTGGAGAATTTAGACAATTAAACCCTACTCTATTCACGCAATTAAACTCCTACTTTATTCACGCATACAAGCTACACAAATTTCTGTATAAATAATATTCTCCACCTAACTCTGACCAGTTCTTAAACACTTGAACAATTCTGAACTGTAAATCAATAAGAAACCCAATTTACCAATGGTCAATTTCTTGCATTATCAAAGCACAAGTTTTCAAATTGTATATTAATTGCACATAAATGCATGTTGTTTTATTGAAATCTCATAATCGGTGTTTCTTACTCAATTGCCTTGTGATTGATTCGTTTTTTGAATGTCTAGATTCTATATTGTTGTGGATTAATATGGTGAACATGCCCGTAAAATAACCATCTTAATATAAAAACCTTCTGATAACAAATTCAAACTCATAGCAATCCCAACAATGGTATACCTGGGGTCTACTTTTTTTTTTTTTTTTTTTTGAGTTTGGGTTTGCTAGTTTTGTTCATTTTCAATTTGATTGCTTTCATGTTTGTTTTGATTGGTTTGCTAGATGACTAGTAGGCAGTGAAAACAGACACACATTAGAGATGCATGCATAAATAACCTGGGTTGACTCACATGGAGATACTGCCCTAACGGTACCAATCATGATGTCATCGAGAGGCCTCAGTGGAGACTACTGTACGGTCCAGAAATCATTCACAAAATGGCAATACAATAGACTCGATATGATAAACCAGCTGATAGCATAGCCTCTTTCAAAGTTGCTCGAAGTTTCAGAAAAATGGAAAAAAATTACAGTTTCGAAAAAGACAAGGATTTTAAAAAAGACAAAAAGAAAAATCAATTCAAGAAGGCAGAAATAAAACATAGATGAAACCAACTTTGAGAAAAAGTAAAAGCTCCTACTTTTACTTGCCCCATGAATGTCTCTGAGACATATAGTAATTTTTGAAAAGTCCCCATTAAAATCACATTGTTCGTGCTTGGGAAAATTTCTTTAAATTCTTTTTCTTTTTTTGTTGTCCAACGACAGGAGAATTTTCAATTGAACGTCAAAATTCTTTCGTCTCTCTGCAGCTGGCTGGCAACCTTTATGCCTTCTTGACGTCAAATGCCTTCTGCTCGTTGATGTTAATTTGCCTTGTCCTCTTGTTGTCAAAAAGTCTTCTCTTCATTCACTGACCCAGGATCTTATTTATTCAAAAACTTAAGGCTCACAGAAGGCTCCATCCAAGTTTTTACAAGAGCATAAGGCCATGGCTCTTATTGGCCACAAAATTTGAAAAAAACAATTTTGCATAAAATTCAAGTGAATCTTCTGCAATTTTGTCAGTTTTCAACTGCTGAGCCAAAAAATATATACAAGTGTATAGGATACAAATCCTATATTCCAACAAATGACTAAAAAAAACAAAGTAGATTTGCACACCCGCAAAATCGGATCAAATCGACTAAAAACAGATTTCGCAATAAGGTGTGAAATTAATTTTCTGACCAATGAAAGGAGGCGATTTGCTAAACCAAAAAAAAGATAACGTGCCAGTGTGAAAAAAAAAGTCATCAATAAATAGAGAGTTTCAAGTCAGTCAAGGAGAAGGGCGCAGAGATCACAGAAGACTGACAGTAAATTCCATCACTGACTCAACCCGACACTAAGAGCCGAAAGTGGAGTAGGAAAGGACAACAACAACAACAAATTTACAACTGACTCCTAACTACATTTTCCTCTTATCTTTTATTTCTCATCCACACTCTCTTTTTCAACTTAAATTGATCGCCCCTTTTTCCTTTACACATATACAAAAACAAAAGAAACAGACATTACTCTGCTACTCTGTTGAAAGACAGCGAACACAGACATTTTTATCAAAATTACATTTTGCTTAAACGAACTAAAGCATTAATCTTTTTTACCTTATTCACAAGATAATAAATATACAATGTTCTATTTTCTACAAACGTTCCTTATCGTGTTGTTTCTTCTTGAAATTTGCGTTGTATTTTGTGGGCAGGGTATCCCGTATTAAATTCTCCTTTTAATCCGGGTATACTTCTCTCAAAAGAACATGTGCTAAAAAAAAAAACTATACGATTAAACATTTATTCAAGACTAACATTTTTTAAGAAGTACAATAAAATTATTATAAATAAAGAATTATCAAAAGGTAGAGATTGTGTCTGTTGTAATCAGAATATTAGAAAAACGTGTCAGAGAATTTTGCTCATTGGTTCAAAGCATCAGATTTACTGGTTAGTTTTTATGTGTTCCAGAAAACCTGTTTGTTTGGCATGGAGCAAATAATGAAAACAAACAAAAAAAAAAAAAAAACACTGGATACATAAGGCTGTGCCGGATATAGCTTGATATCCAATAAGTGACAAACCAGCTAATAACATCCAATAAGCTGTGCAAAAAGACAAATAATAAAAAATAAAAAACAAAACAATCCTACGGCAAAAGAATTGAAATTGTGATTGTCAGACATTTTTTTTCTGTATCATTTTTTTTTATAGACGATTCCTTAATCTTATATTTACTTTTTAGGAAAAGCCATGAATTCATATTTTCTCTCTCAATATATAGGTAAGATGTCAAGGCATACTGGCCTCTTTTCCTCTTGAAGGTGGAGCAGGGGGGATCGCAACCACTCTAGGGGAACAACAACACTGGATTCAGACCAGACCGCAGAATAAAAACACTACTTGTTATTAAAACATCAACAGTATCACCCATGTTGCGGTTACCATCCTACCCTCCATGAGAAGAAGACTGTAAGAAATAAACTCAATGTACATGATCTAATGGGCAGTGCACAATATCTACATGCAATAAAAATGGCGTACCGACTTGACTATATATATATATATATATATATATATAACATTGCCTAATATATAGTAATGTTTGTCTGCTCATATGTATTTTTGCAGACTGTTTTGTTGGAGCAGTGAAATTTTTCTTCTTTTCCTAGACTTTGTAGCTCTTAAATGATAAAAAAAATAACATCTTGAAGAGGCTTGAAATGTAATTCTACTGACAAATATTGAGAATACCTGAAAAATGAGTTAACTAAAAACAAAAGGTAGCAGGAAATTGCTGTTAACAATCAAAACAAGACTGTTGGAAATTTTTAAACATAATGAGAAAAGAAGGCTTGGATAGTTTGACACTAACAGGATACAGAGAAGGCAAAATAAGCAGAAGGAAACAGCGAGTTTGGATGTTAGAACAGGGATCAGACAGACAAAGACTGGTAATAAAGGACAACAAAAGAAAAGTAGTTATAGAGGGCCATTATCACCAAACCTTCTGAAAAGACATGTCACATATTATGATATGTAACTGAAAAAAATCATAAGGCATGCTATGTAAGGATAAAGTCATAAAGAAATTAATATCACTGGGTCTCCAATAGGAAAACTTTGAAAACAAAAATAGTCAATTTTAGGTAATTTTGGAGCACTGGAAATAAAATGACATCCAAAATTATTATTGATTGGCTCGAGATTTCAAGCTATGGTACCAGTGTTCTATAAATATTTCATCAAAATGGTTGTCCTTGTCAGATTAATTATTATTCTCCTAATAAACCAATTATTATTCTCCTTTCCATTCAGATTTTCACACATTTAACTGACCTGTGAAAAATGTTCCATGAATATCTGACCAGAGACTGATAACTTCTGCTATATGTGTGGTGAAGTGACTTTTGCATCCCAAAAGCGAAATATAACCTGTTGTAAAGAAAGCTTACCAACTAAATTTTGGATGCAAAATTGAAGACAAAGACAAAAAGTGTGCACCACAGATAGGCTGTAATATCTGTACAACAAATCTCAGTCAATGGCTAACCAAGAAAAAAAAAGCAGTGCCTTTTGCAGTGACCACGATTTAGAGAGAGCCAACCAATCATGCCATTAATTGCAACTTCTGCATGGTGCTTCTAATTGATTGTCAAAGAAAAAGAAATGGACAATGCAATATTTAAACATTCCATCAGCTTTGCATCCTGTCCCCCATAATGAAGACATGCAACGGAATCGTATAAAATTGAGCCAGATAATGAGGAAAACTTCATATGACCAAGATTATTGTCTAACATCCATCTCTTAATCACACATTATAACTCAAAGAGGCCTAAAAGGGATCAGCAATCAGGAACTTCTTAAGAGTAAACCAGAATCATTTGGTTCCAGGTTATGTCAGTAGAATCTGTTTGGCGATGATGTTTAGAGCTCCAATTTCTGTAATTGTCACAAGGATTTAGTCCCATTCTTCCTTATGGAAGATGATTTAGAGTACTTCAATGATATCAATGGTCTTATGCAATCACTTAACATTAGTAACAGTCCAGAGGAATGGAGGCTGTTTATTGATTTCTTGAAGACAAGTCTCAAAGCTGTCTTGTTACACAATGCTAATGTTTTATGTCTAATCCCAGTTGGTCATGTAGTCCACATGAAAGAAACTTACAATATGAAACAAAAACTGAGATTTGAAAGTCCCTGCTCTCTTGCTTGTACTACAAGGTAGATATACTAAGTACTATTGTTTTTCTTTGTCAATGGGACACAGCTGAGACAGTTCTCATTACATCAAGAGAAACTGGCCACTATTACAATTACTGGAACCTAAGAGGAAAAATGTTCAGCATCCACCATTAGTTGAGTTAAAGAAAATTTTGTTTTCACCTCTTCACATTAAGTTTGGTCTTATGAAAAATCTTTTGAAGGCTATGGACAAAACAAAGACAGCATTCAAGTATGTGCTGAAAAAAAATTCACAGAATAAGTGAAGCAAAGGTAAAGAAAGACATCTTTGTAGGTCCCCAGATTCCTAAACTTCTTTTGGATTAAAATTTTGACAGTACAATGGAGAAAGATAAAAACTATATGGAAAGCTTTCAATTCCTTGCCAACCATCTTTTTGGGTAACAAAAGAGCAGAAAATGACAGAAAACTGGTAGAAGACCTCCTGAAGGCATAAAAACATTTTGGCTGCAACGTGCCGCTGAAGATCCACTTCTTAGACTCGTATCTTAATTTTTTACCCCAAAACTGTGATGCTGTGAGTAACGAGCACTGTGAACAATTTCATCAAGACATTGCAACAGTGGAGAAAAGGTATCAAGGAAGGTAGTGCCCATCAATGCTGGCTGATTATTGTTGAACTGTGACCAGAGATGATCCTTCTGCAGTTTACAAAAGAACAAAGAGATGACATGTGGTTGCTGAATAACTATGCATGTATATGCTTCTAAAAAGAGTTTTCCAGATGTATTTTATTCAATAAACACATATATTGTCATCTTGATGTGTTTTGTATTGCCTTGGGAGCCTGCATAGAACAGAACATGAAAAGAGATTTTGCAAAGCAACATTGTATTTTTATTTGAGGCATCCATTGTACTCATGCGTATGACATAAGTAAGTAAATATCTCTAAAGCTAGAGCCAATCATCTAAGTTAAACATCATTTTCAAGTTGAGCATGGCAAAATACACAAGAATTGGAACATTTAATTTCTGAAGTCGTCACCTTGTTAAAAAGTGTTGATCAGTGTGTTTACATTTAAAATCGGTAAGATATTAATAAAATAATATTTTCACGAGTGGAAGACACCAGCGAAAATTTCACTGTTTCCATATTTTAAATTTCTGATTAATCTTAATTCTTCAGTTAATGTCTGAATAAAAACTCATAGCGAGTTCTACGACTAGATCCGTAGAAATTCCCCTATCGTATAGTTAAATATTTGAGTTTAATAATTTAATAGAATATTGCAGTAACAATAAATATGAATTCTGGTCGTTATTTTAAATAAAGAGTATAAATGAAATGATTTGAAATTGACAACTTTTTCCATTTCACTGAAACAGCCGTTTAAACACTCCCCTTCTTTCTTTTATTTTTTCACTGAAACCAAGTGCTGTCTTTGATGTCTTTTGCCTTCTCACACAATCAAAATGAAATAGTTCATCATTTATTAAGTATTAGCAGGAGACGTTAAACACATCTTTCTTTTTTTTCACTGAAACCAAGTGCTGTCTTTGATGTCTTTTGCCTTCTCACACAATCAAAATGAAATAGTCCATCATTTAAGTATTAGCAGGAGACGTTAAACACATCTTTCTTTTTTTTCACTGAAACCAAGTGCTGTCTTTGATGTCTTTTGCCTTCTCACACAATCAAAATGAAATAGTCCATCATTTAAGTATTAGCAGGAGACGTTAAACACATCTTTCTTTTTTTTCACTGAAACCAAGTGCTGTCTTTGATAAGTCTTTTCTCTTTCCACGCGATCAAAACAGAATAATCCATTAATTATAAGGTCGCCCGGTTCACACGCCTCTCTGGTCTTTTTAAACAGGGGTAGAGGTTTATCCTTTCCTTCTAAAGTTTACTTCAGCTCTACACTCCTAATGATTGCCCTTTCCTATGCTAATATAACTCCAAATTGTGACTCTCTAACTTGAGTGGCTCTTGTATTGGGTAAATATTAGTAAAATAATTAGCAGCAGACGTTAAACACTGCTATCTTTTTCTATTTCACTGAAACTAAGTAGCGTCTCTGATAAGTCTTTTGTCTTTCCACGTGATCAAAACATTAGAGTTCATTATTTGATATCTTGGCAGGGCGTAACGGTTGTGCAAACTAAGGAAGGGAGTGACAAGCATAATTATAATAGGATTTTAATATATTTAGTATAGCTTAATAAAATAAAAGTAATATTTAATTTTTGCCAAAATATTTCAATAAATAATAATTAACCTATTAATGCCTACCGTTACAAAAATGGAATGTAGGTCTTAATGGGAAATAAACAGAGACCAAAAATTAACAACGGATTTTAATTTTAAAATTTAGTACAGAATTTTTACAGTAGATACTAATGGGTAAAACTAAAAAAGTAATATTTTAAAATAACTTATTAAATGTTACTTATTTCATTACTGTAAAAATATGGTTTTTATCAAAATATATTAAATAATTATTTACACTATTTACAGGCGGACTATTCTCCTCATCTTTGTTGTTGTTTTCACAACGTTTCGGCCATTGTGTCTTTCAACCATCATCAGGTGCATGTCGATCTGAGTAACCTACAGGGAATTTCGAACTGATCCCTTTATTTAATCTACGCGGGTAGATTGTTCTCGTTCTACTGCCCAACCCATGTCTGGGGATATCCTGTTTAATTCTTATTTTAGTACTACCCTGTTTTGTCTCGTCCCGTTTCTACTGTGTTTAAGTTCACTGCCTAGACCACGGGTTGAAGCCACAATTACAATGCCGCCAAATTTAGGAACCAACGCTTTCATCAACTAGGTTATTCTTTTGTGGTAAATAATGATAACTTCTCACCCCAGAAATTCTGACAGTAATTATATTAAAAACATAAGTTAAAATAATACTTTATAAAAACATTACTTAATCTGTCAATGTCCAACGTTAAATTCGGTATCAATTATTAAAAATATCTGTATCAATTATAGATTTTTAAAAACAGTCCGATATTAATTATAGGTTTTTAAAAAAAAATTGATATTAATAATAGGTTTCTAAAAGAAATATAGTATTATTAATTATACGTTTCTAAAAATAAATTAAAATTAATGATATTAATGATAGTTTCCTAAAACATCTCGGTATTAATTATAGATTCCTAAAAAAACAATCTGATATTTATAGTAGGTTCTTAAAAACAGTCCAGTTTTAATTATCGTTTCCTAAAAACAGCCCAGTATTCATTTAAGGGTTCGTAAAAACAATCTGATATTTATAGTAGGTTCTTAAAAACAGTCCAGTTTTAATTATCGTTTCCTAAAAACAGTCCAGTATTCATTAAGGGTTCGTAAAAACAATCTGATATTTATAGTAGGTTCTTAAAAACAGTCCAGTTTTAATTATCGTTTCCTAAAAACAGCCCAGTATTCATTTAAGGGTTCGTAAAACAATCTGATATTTATAGTAGGTTCTTAAAACAGTCCAGTTTTAATTATCGTTTCCTAAAACAGTCCAGTATTCATTAAGGGTTCGTAAAAACAATCTGATATTTATAGTAGGTTCTTAAAAACAGTCCAGTTTTAATTATCGTTTCCTAAAAACAGCCCAGTATTCATTAAGGGTTCGTAAAAACAATCTGATATTTATAGTAGGTTCTTAAAAGCAGTCCAGTTTTAATTATCGTTTCCTAAAAACAGCCCAGTATTCATCAAGGGTTCGTAAAAACAATCTGATATTTATTACACATTTATAGCGGACCGTGGGTTTACAGGTTGTTAAATTGGGAACACGTGCGTTTATTCTTGCTAGAAGGTCCACTACAAGAATATGGCGGACTCAGAAATTGAATCCACCATAAAGAAGTCAAGTGTAAAGAAAGCAAACACGACCGATATATAGATACAATCAAGTATATGTATTAAACAACAAAATTTACAATGGACATAGACATTAACATTTCTGTTTGTGTGTGAACGTAGTTTGTATGTGGGTGAATGTTCGTACGTACGTGTATGTGTGTGTTTCATGGCGTTTCCCAACAAGTGGGCAAAACGCAGATCCCTGCGAGAGATCACATTTTGTAAATGTGTCCGCTGAAATGCAAAGTAAAAAAGAGAACGAGGGAAAGTATTTATAGTGTAGGGAGAGCGTCCCCTAGTGAAAATTAAGGAGGAGTTAACTCCGACACGTTCATAAAAACAGCTCGGTATTAATTATAAGTTCCTAAAAACAGTCCAATATTAAATATAATTTCCTAAGAGCAGTCTGGTATTAATTATAGATTCTTAAAAACAACCTGGTTTTTATTAAATTTTCCTCAGAAACATTCCGGTATTAATTATAGTTTTTTTCAAAGAAACCCGGTATTAGCCCAGAACATATCTTTTAAAAAAAGTGGTATTAATTATAGATTCCTAAAAACACCATGATATTGTAGTTTTTAAAAACAATCCAGTATTAATATTAGGTTTATAATCAGTCCTGTATTAATATTAGGTTTATAAACAATCCGGTATTAATATTAGGTTTATAAACAATCCAATATTAATATTAGGTTTATAATCAGTCCTGTATTAAAATCAGACGATACATATTATAGGTTAATACTTTCTCTAATAGCATTATTTCCTCGCCTAACAGAGCGTACTTTATGATCTATTCTATGATTTTCCCCTACAGCCTTATTAGGACTATACCCATGCTATGGGTTAAATAACAGGATAGACTGAGTAATCTAACCCTGAGTGGCAACGAGAGTAAAGCTCTGTATTCAAAACCATGAAAAGAAAGCAACGGGAAACCGTTCGACTATCTTTCTAAAAAATGCTTGGTAATTCAAAGGTAATAAAGAAAAAGGAATCTGGTCTAACGAAATTCGAAATAGCTATCAGGCTTGGGCAAGTTACAATGAGCGGTCGTCACCCAAATAACCTTTTAAAACTGTAGGAACTCTAAGGCAAAGGAAAGCGGGAGGAAATGACTAACCCTCAACTGTAAGAAAATAGAATGGCTGGTCGTTAGCAAGAGGGACATCTCAAAAAACGAGGTTCGAACTGGTGATATTAGAATAAAGTAACTATTTAAATTTAACTGTCTGGCAACTGCAATAACAGACAATGGAAAATTAGACACCGAAAGGTCGTTAATATATCAATAAAGATGAGGACAACAGTTCAAATGATGTAAATAATGTAAATAGAGTTCTAATTCTCTTGCATTTCTCACCTGTGGAACTCTCTTCCGGCCTTTAGCTTTCCTGTCAACTACAATCTTCAAAAATTTAAGTGCAACGTCAATCGTCGTCATCTGTCATATTGTATCATGTTATTTATTGTTCTTTCTCTTCAATTAGTTGACTTACGATATCAACTTGCTTGAAACATAGAAAAGTGTCACATTTCGTAGGAAACGGGCTGGGAGAAAAACACGCTCCTGTATAGAACAGAAGGATAAAGTTAAATTGTTATTTCTTAACATATTTGAACCTCTTGGGTTTTTCTTTCATTTATTTTTTTTTCTTTGCGCTTGTGCAATGTCACCTTCAATTTGGACTCAGCTGACACTACGGCCCGACGACGCCTGATTGATCTCGTCTACCTTAGATCAAAGTCACATCGTGGGTAGGTTAGACTTGAGATCAAAAAAAGTTACTCCCCAGTAACCAGACGTTGCAAGTGAGCGCTGTGAACAATAGAGTTGGCATTGAACCGGTACAACTGGTGAACCCGTTATCATCGACGACCAGAACTCGATCCTGGTGCCAGATATTGCTGCCGTAACCACTGGATTCGACCCTGGACGGCTGAGTGTCACATATTGGTATCCAGACCAGGGGATTTCGCCGAGTAGAGACGACCACCGAACGACCGGGATACAGGCTGGTGGCAGCGACAAAGAGTCAACCCCAAAACACCGGTAGAAGAAACCTTACAGCTTCGCGCCGCGACTGGGAGTTGACCACGGACCGACGGCTTGGTGTCACAATGTTTTCTCAGTTTCTTTCAGTCTCAATATACCCAAGCGTTTTACGGGCTTTATGATGAACTTGCTTGGGATGAAATTATTTTTTACAAAATGGGGCAAAAAATAATCACTTTCTTTCATAATATATATTGTCGATAATTGCCGAGTTTAAAAACAAAAACGCATTGTAATAGCGAAAGATGCCTTCAGGAAGCTAAGCAAAATGTTATGGAACAGTAAGATTTCACCAGAAACAAAGAAAAGAGTACTCCTATGTAACATCATTTTTTTTATTATATAGAAGTGAATTCTGAACAGATTTTTTTCACAGATGAAGAGGAAACTTGAGGGAAAAGTGATATGGTTCTGCAGAAGAATACTGAGAATATCATGGACAGAAAATGTGAGAAACGAGGAAGCTTTAAGGAAAATTGGAATGAAAAAGACACTTGTACTAGTTTAAAAACAAAAACGCATTGTAATAGCGAAAGATGCCTTCAGGAAGCTAAGCAAAATGTTATGGAACAGTAAGATTTCACCATAATGAAAAAGACACTTGTACTTAGGATCAGAAAGAGACTTGGAATTCTTGGGACACGTAATGATTAAAAAGTGTTTAGAGAATTTGACACTCACAAGATCTATTGAAGGTAGGAGAGAAACAGGAAATAACCTATCTCTACGAGCTTGTGTAAATGGGAAGAATAGGAAGGTGTGGAGAGCCATGTTTGTCTGCATTCTGAAAAAGAAACTTTGCGTCTTATATCCCGGTTAGTAGACACTTGACTTTTACTATACTTTCCTATTAATATTTAAGTTTAAATTAAATGCTTTCCAGTGCTGCACTTGCGTTGAAGCCAATATTAAAATGCCAACTTCACATTGTTGGCACGGAAATGATTTGTGTCCACAAACAAACAATAATATAACAAGTTTTACCGCTTCCGTATATCACTGACCACCATCTTGGCATCTTGAATTATAGGATGGGTTGACTATATTTCAGATGTGAGCAACGTAATTCAATAAATTCTAACTGCATTTACCCACCGGAAAAAGAAGGGATATTGAGTCTGTTTTGATTTGTTAAGAGACACAAGGGAATTAATTTAAACTTCTCTTCACGATATTCGATGTTATAAGCTGAGATATTTATTTAATCTTTTCTCCGAACAGTTACGCAGTTTTTATTTTATTAATACAAAGTTGCTAGCAGAGTTATCCTTTTTCCCCTGTTATTAATATAGTTAGAAATTTTAAGTGTAATTTCCTGAACTACATTGAGATAAAACCATGGGGCGAATGTGCCTGAAAGTTGTGACTGATATTGTAGTGAGCAAAACAAGATCTAGATTTAAAATTCAAATGCTAAGCACTGACTCATTGATTTTGTTAGAAATTAAAAAAGACTCGAATTTACAAACTCTGCTTGACACAAACGCAAAAGCAAATCCGAAACAAAACTCGTGAAATTTCACACCTTGATGCAAAATGTTTTTCGGCCAATAAAAAAACTAGGAAACATTTAGAAACAAAATTCAAATAATCTTCAAATCTCAGAAACAAATTCTTTTACGGACCTTTTCGCGAGCCGACACGAAGTTTGTCGTCGTCCAATGGAAAGGCTAGAATCATATCCGGGAGTGAATTCTCAAATGACCTTTTCAAGCCCCACAAACAAAATAAAAGACGGGCAAGTTCGCCTGTCACCAGAGAGAAGGAGACGAGCGTATTAACAAGTCCCTTGACAAACGTCAAACGATCGTTATTATTATCTCTACCTTTCTCCCTCATCTCTTTTATACTTGATAAACGAACGGAAAATTTTAAGACTGAGCGGTTACTTCAAAGACATTCGTACCCTTCGATAACGTTCATACATACATACACATATACGTTCCTGCTTACGTACACATAAACTCATTCTTGCAAGGACTACTACAAACATTTTGACGACCTTGTATCAACCAAAATACATTCATTTTATTTGTAAAGACCTTAATTGATTTATATATATATATAAATTGTTTCACTTTATAATTTGATTTTCTTGTTTTATACCCCTCTTATGGTGGGCTATCTAACTAACAAGTCCAAATCAAACTAACCTGTTTCAACACTCATACACTTCATTATAACTGATAACCCACTAGAATATCATCATACTTCCCTCACCTTAAAATTTTAGTTTCGATACATTCAGGAAATTTAAAACGACCAATCATTCTTTGTGTTTTCGAAACAGAAAACGAGAGAGAAATGTATCTATGTAGTTTGTATATAGTGTTCGTATCTAAAATTGTATAATGAAATACATCCTGTCTGTGTAGGCTGCATCTGCTGACGACCCGATAAACAAATGAAGATGCTCGTGACTAAAAGTCAGAAACTGGAAAAAAAAAAGCGAAGTGCTCGCTACTCAGTCAGTCAGTTACATGCCATGCGTGATCCACGTTTAGGCAATCATGTATCTTTCGATACATAACTGACGAGACAGATTTTTCCCGCAGCAGGTTGTCATTTCTTTCTGTGGTCGACCAGTTGCTATCCAAGGCTATAGAACCCGTTCTGTCCTGCTATTTACCCATAGCTGGGGGGAAGAGGATTTATACCTTTCCCAAGAGTATTAGCACGTAATGGATTCGACTGGAATTTGAACTCGGCTCTCCGATTCCTCAATCCGAACCACTATCCATACTCCACCATACCTCCTACTCATTCTCCCGCCTGCGATCCTCATTGGTCACGAGATATCCTTACGTCATATCTATTTTTGGCAACAGAAATTAGCATAGAATACAGCTTTTCAAACTTCCACTAGACTTCACAAACCTTATATGATAAATTAGTCCAGAAGTAAATCATATTTTAAATATGAAGCTAAGTTCAGATTTTTTAAGTCAACTTTATTTTTAAGTAAAATTACACCTGACAAAGTCTGCCAAGCTTTAGATAAGAATGGCGAAGCCCGGACCGTTGCTTTGGATATCTTTAAGGCAGCATTTGACAAGATTTGGCATATTGATCTTCTTCACAAGTTGAAGCTTATGGTTTGGTTATCGGCAAAAGGATGAGTCCCCAAATCCAAATTACAAATCAAACATATCAAAATCAACCAAGCATAAAAATGTAAATATCTGGGAAGTGCTCTAACAGGACGGAAAATTCAACACTAAAATCCGAAGACTCATAGGCATAGCCAAAGATGCATTCCAAAAGCTAAGCAGAGTATTAAGAGATAGAAAAAGAGTACTGTATTTGTATGTGATATCTGTCCTATTGTATGGTAGGGAATACTGGACAATTTCCTCAAAGATGAAGAGGAAGTAACAGAAATGTGGTTCTACAGAACGATATGAGACTACTATGGACCGAACGTGAGCAACGACGAGGTTTTAGAGAAAATGGAAACAAAAAGTAAACATGCTTAATATCAGGAAGAGACAGTTGCGGTTTCTGGGGCACATAATGAGGAAAGAGGGCTTGGAAAATCTGTTACTCACGGGACAGATTTAAGGCAACAAGGACAGAGAAAAACAACGCATAACATACTTGACGAGCTTGAGAAAATGGATGGCGGAACAGGATTTAGAAATAACGAAAAGACAGAATTTATTTAGTGCTACTAAAGACAGGAAATCGTGGATAGCCATGGTCGTTTACCTCCTGAAGAGACAACAAATAAAGAGAATGCTGGACAACTGAAGCAAGTCACAAAGAATGGTCTTTAAGGTGAGGGAAGTACGATGATATTCTAGTACGATGATATTCTAGTACGATGATATTCTATTTGCCCATAGCTGGGACCCTAACAGGTGCTACCACCTCGGGTCAGGGTGGACCTGGGAACACCAGCAATTAAGAGGTGGTTCGACGCTCCTGAAAACCTCCTGATCAGAGGCCTTGCTGCTGGATGTAGTTTATCGTCTTACCCAGGACGCGGATATAGTTTAACGTCTTAACCCAGGACAGAACTGAAGCAAGGAAGGTATTGTTAATTTTAACGCTTCCAAAATTAAACTGTTCTCTTTTAATCGTCTGAGAGAACCCTTTTACCTTCCATCATTATGGCTGATGCTAACCTCCAGAAGAATGATTCATTGCGCCTTTTCGAACTGACATGAAATGGAAAGATTATATTGAATCAATTGCTAGCTCTGCTGCTAGAAAAATTGTTTCCCTGTGTCGTGCTAGACAATTTTCTCCCTAGAATCTATCTTTCTAGAATCTACCATTCGTCCTTGCTTTGAATACTACTACCACATCTGGTCTGGTGCTCCTGCTATATATTTAAACATTCTTTATAAAATCCAGAGAATGTTATTGGTTCTGACCTGACATCTCGCCTTCAGTCACTTTCCAACTTCTCTGTACCTTTTCTATAAATACTTTCATGGAAATTGTTCTGATGAGCTTTCTTCTATGGTACATAGACTTTATGAATTTAAGCACAGTACTATACTGGCGGTAAAGTCTCATCTTTTTACACTTGAAATGGCTCGAGTTAACCATAAGTTGTAAGTTTTTATATCGCACTTCTTGCTTGTGGAACTCGCTTCTAGCATCTTGCTTCTCAGTCAACTTTGATCGACAAAAATGTAAATGCAATGGCAATCGTTATCTTCTGTATTCTTTTAATTCTTGTTCTTTTACTATTCTCTCTTCTTAATAGTGTTTTTTTTCTGATATTCTCTTATATTCAGTAATCCCTTGCATCTTGGTGGCTTTAGTGCCTTGCTTGGGGTGAAATGGTTAAAACAATTCTAAGCATGATATATAAGACTAACTTGAAAATTTGATAAGCATGACCTGGCACAGATAAAAAAAAAAATAATAAGGAGTGCCAAAGAAAAGTAATAACAACAAAAGTTGCAATATGAGCTCTGGTAAAAACATGTAGTGATAACAGCAAAAATTGCAATATGAGCACTGGTAAAAATGCGTGCTGAGACATTAGGTTCATAATACCCAGAAATTCATACACAGATGTTCTCAAGGACACATGGCACAGTGGATAAAGGCGTTGGTTAGATTCAGGACCCAAAGAGTGTGAGTTTAATACCCGGTTGAGAACTTTCAGAGGGAAATTAACAGGAGATAACTGACACTGACATCCATTAAACATGGCAAGTGGAACTAGAACAGTCTACCCCTGTGAGCGAAATAGAGGGTTCAGTTCGACATTCCAACCACCTGAAGAAGGCCAGAGTACGCCCCGAAACGTTGTGATAAATATGGCGACAAAGATGAGGACAATAGTCCGAATAATATACATAATACCTCATCTCAGAAATATAGGCAGATACTAAAAAAAATCATATTCCTTAGTTCAACCAACTCAGACCTACAATGCCATATTCACGATGATAAACCATCCACATTCAATTCGTGTCCCTTTCATAAAAAAAAAACAATTTCCAGTCAGATAGCTTTTCCCTCAGATCTGTTACTACGTCCCACATGTCACATAAGAAGCTGAATTCTAACAAGCTGATGTAAACAAGAAAATGTGAATGGTCGCTTAGAAAAATTGCTAATCGAAAAGGGAGGTAACTTTAAAAATTGAATTCTTAGAACGTAAATTAACAACGTAAATTTACGTAAAATTTATCAGACGTTATTCCAATTCCGTAGACAATTTTTTAACACTAAAATGCATACACCTTTCTTTTTTTTTTTACACTAATCCACGAATTATAAACGTCTGTGAGTTACCGCGCTTTTATGATTTTACAAATGAACGTTATTAGGTAAATTTTCTACCTCTTAGTCCATTGCATTTAAAGATTAAATTTCAAAGTTTGTTATTTTGTTTAACAAAAATGGTTAGCAAATGTGTTCCATTTGGCTGTTCTAGTGGATATGTTACTAACAGCGAAAAAGTATCGACATTTTCTTTTCCTCTTGGAAAATCCGACCAGGTAGAAAAATGGATAAAATTTGTTAATCGTATTGATTGGTTTCCTACGAAAAATTGTATGAAACATTTTGAAGAGAAATTTATTTTGAAATTTAAAACGAAACAAACTGAATTAATTGGGATTTACATCCAATACTTACAATACATTCAGAAAAAAAAGAAAAGAAAACCGCCTCTTTTGCTGAATACAGGGGAATTCAGAAAGCCTCCAAAACAATGATTGATCCAAACTGATGAATTACATGATTTTATTTCAGCTGATACGTTAAAGGATTTTACTCAGTTGGAAGAAGCAAAATATTGTCCTAATGGTTTTGAATTTTAAAAAAAAAGGAAGATTATATTCTAATTTAAAGAATAGTCTTTGACCCTGAAACACATTTTACATCTATAAAAGAAGGTATTGGCATTGACGAAAACCTTCACATCCAGATCCAGTGTGATGGAACCCCTATGCCGTTACCACAGTGGTTTATACATGACATAATTTTAAACTCACAAGATTTAGCATGTTAGAAATTTTTCAAAACTACATACAAAACGTAGTGGAAGAACAACGATACTTAATTCTAAAAGAATTACAAAAACGTCATTACCAATCAAGAAGTCATCCTTTATTTTCTGCAGAATTAATACGTTATGTCTTACTATTGCGCTATACGTCTCAACAAGCCTACAAATTATTTCTGGAGAAATTTCCATTACTATCTTTTTCTATATTAGAGATATTTCTAAAAAAAATTAATTAAACACTTTCAATGGGAAATGTGTTTCCTGATTATGGTAGGCAATGATAGTGATGATGCTAGAGAGAAGCAGTAATTTGTCATACTTTCTCGAGGAGGTTTTACGGTTCCATCTAGCCAAATGCTAGAGTTCGTTTGTGCTGGTTTTGATATACTTGACTATGCAGATAAATTTATTATAAAACATAATGAATCCACTACAAGAGAGTTTGCTGAAAGCATTTTGTCAACTTATTCTCTAAAATATGTTTTTATTTGTGAGCAACACACACTGAAAAAGGAATTCATTTTGCAGCAAAACTTGTTATGAATATATTTTACAACAACAAACGAAAGTTATCATCGGATGAAGTCCCCAAAAATATTGTAGAATGTTTTTAAAAAAAGGCAAAGGTCAAAAGAAATTTGACTTATAGAGAAACTGTTGGTAAGTTTTTTTTTTTACTTGTATTTGTTTTGGATTATTTTTTAATTCTTTAATAACTTTTTTGTTTGTTTCCAATCTTTTATTATTACTTTTATGTTTAAAAAGAGGGAAAAAAAACAAACCGTTTGTGTATTTTTGGACGATTTTAACATGTTTTAGATAAAACAGACATATTGACTATAAACGAAAATAGACTTGTTAGAAATTAGCCAGAAATATGGCATATGTATATATGAGTGGGCGGTGGGTCAACCAATATCTATCCTACTCATCCTCATACTTCTCTTACTTCTCCCTTTTTTATAACAATCTGACTCAGTAAACCTTTGAGTGGCTCTTTGGCTTTGTATTGGGTTGTGGGTTATCCCCATATAGCTTTGCCAGTTTCAATAAGAGGTCGTTATAGGGTGCCATTAAGAACCTATAAAACATGACACTTCCTGTCTTTTTCTTTCTCTCTTTCTTCAACCCAGCATGCTGTAGCGACATCAACGGGACGTTGTTCCCAAGCGTGGTGATATTTTTCTTTTTGTTACTGAAATTTATTCACACACACGTATATCACCCGCATAATTTCGAACTTGTAACCTCCCTTTTTTATTATTATTTTGCATGCATACTCGCGTATTCTCTCTCTTTTTACTCGATTATATGTAAAAACAATAATAAAATATCACCTTGTCGAAATTTTCTTCCATTTCCTTACATCTGTCATTTTCATGTGCAAAATATTGTTACCACTGCTTTTAGTCAAACTAGAAGTAGTGTTGCAACAGTTCGGCGACTCCGGTGCAATTTCTAAATGTACCTATGTACATTTGGTTCGCTCGACACGCGCGTGCTTCAACACGGTGAACTAGCAGTAAAAAAAAAAAAAAGGATGTAAGTTTGGTGTTATGAATAATGGCTCCAAACTAGAAATCGGAAAGCCGAGTTCCAATTCCAGCTGGGTTCGTTACCTTCACTTATACGTAAATATCCTTGGAAAAAGTATGAATCCATCTCATCCTCCAGCTATGAATTAATTAGTAGTACTCGTATCAGTAAAAATTATTATCATCTCCCACCAAATTCTTACAACTTAAAAAATATTTTCTGGCTTTAAATAAACTGCAAAAGGTTGATATGCCGTAAAACACAAAATCAATCCATGTCAAAATGTAATTTGCACAAATTAGTAACATTTATTTAATATGTGACCGAAGAAGTAAAAATAAGATTGTGTATGGGTTGTATGCTCATGTTCATAACAATATAGTTTTACTTGTATCCGTGTGAGTAGATATTAGAATATGGAATGTCTTCTAAATTGCGTTTGTAAACACCGAGACAATCATTCAGTGATACATCGGGAGAAAAGTAGTCTGAGCCACAATCAAGTTTATATTGTCTGATGATGTCTATGAAATGAACATATCTCTATTGACGTCTGGTGAATGAAGTTTATGTGTTACATCCAGTTGTTTAAACGAAGTTAACTGCAAACTCTCCGCTTTTAAATGTAAGTATAACTGTATCTGATGTCAGGTGTCCAAGTAACATAGTTTTCAATATCCGTTCTGGTTATTATTGTCTGCTGTTAAGAATTTGCTTATACACAAAAAAGCTGGATCGTTTGAATGTGCTGGAGGAATTCTGATTGGTCAGAAAAAAGTTCTTCTTAACCGATAATTTCTAGGTTTAAGTATATGTCGAACCCATCGGACGTTGAGATGTGCACTTCCGGTGTTTATACATCCGCGGGTGTTTGGAATAAGCAAAATTTCACAGTAAAGCATTTGAGAGATTTTTTTCTAATGCTCCTCAGACCAAAATTTTCGTACCCAGAAGAAATTGATAAGTATATTCCGTTAGCACACCCCCATCCCCAACAACCCGATTAATTTTTTTTTCGTTTTCGTGGTGTAGACAAAAACAAACCCACCAAAAATAACAACAGCGTTTTAGTTCTTTTTCGTCCACCAAAAATGACTGCATCTTTTTTTCTTTTTTTTTCCCCCCATACTCTAAATTTATGGACCTTAGCTTTTGGTGGTTGTAATTTAAATAATAGAACAATATCAATATACTTAGTTCAGACAGTCCTGGGTATGATGATAAACTACATCCGCCAGCAAGGCCTCTCATCAGGAGATTGAAGGTTTTGAGGAGTGTGGAACCACCTTTTAATTGCTGTTGTTCCAAAATCCACCCTGTCAGGGACAAATAGTGAATCCTCAAACAAAAACAAAACCCTATGAAAGTATAAAAATGCATTTCTTTTTTTTTTTTTGTAAAAATACAAGCAATACATTTTTAATAAAAAATTATCAACAGTAGTAAAATTAACAATACATTTTATTTATAGTTGAAGGCATACAATTTCATTCAAAATATTTAGATTTCAGCATTAAAAAACCCATAGAGTTGTTGATATGCTGCTAAACAAAATCAACCAGCCAAACAACCAAATTGAAAGAACACTTTCATGACATTAAACCATATATCATACAATTTCTTAAATCAAACTGTGTTCCAAAGTATAACTTCAATAAAGCTACAACATGAAACACACATATCACTGCCTCTAGTAATTATGTTCACACAAACATGTATATGCACGAAAGCTGAGTATCATCTACCATGTATTCAATTGTGAAAGCAGAATAACATATTCTTATTATTTCCAAGCTCCCAAGGAAATTAAATTTTGACATTAAATGACCTATAAGGAGTTGATCAATCAATGAATCAATCAATCAACCTTAGTTCAGATTCAAACAAAGAAACTCTTTTCTGGGATGAGGAGTTTATTCTTCATATTATTATTGGTATCATTTAGATTTGGACTAATATCCTCATCTTTGTCATTATTTACACATCTTTTTTGGATGTTATCTCCATTGTCCTTCAGATTGCCCATTGATCCAGGTAAACTTTACAAATTTCAAACTGAATCCTTTATTTAATCAATTATCATTGTCTTCTTGTCCTGTTATTTATGTCTACAGATAACTTATCTTCTGTTTTTTAGTACTGATCAGTTATTTTTCTGTCCAAATTGAGTACATGGTTGTTCCATGGAACAATAAACTAATGTATAATAGTGTTGGTTCATGAATTTTGTGGCCTAGTAATTGTGAATTCAGTCTCTTGTTTGAGCTATCCTGAGTCTCACGTTGTTTCTGATCTTCATCAATGATCTCCCTTATACACTATTTACATTATTCGGTCTATTGTCCTCATCTTTGTGGCCATATTTATCACAACATTTCAGCCGTTGTACACTCCGGCCTTCTTCAGGTGTTTTTTAATATCAAACTGATCCCTTTATTTTGCTCGCTGGGGTAGACTGTTCTAGTTCAATGTGCCATGTCTAATGTATGTCAGTTATCAGTTATCTCCTGTTAATTCCCCTTTCCAAGTTCTCCACCGCCTTAACCAGGTATTGAACTCACACTCTTTGGGTCCTGTCACTGGATCTAACTGCCTTTATCCACTGTGCCATGTGTCCTTGAGGACATTCTAACCATCTGAAGAAGGCCAGAATGTACAACAGCTGAAACGTTGTGATAAATATGGCAACAAAGATGAGGACAATAGTCTGAATAAGGTAAATAGTGTACATAATACCTCATCTCCAAAATATAGACAGATCTCCTTGATGTCATCAATTCCCAAGTAGACATTTATTCTGATGACACTACCATTTCCTCCTGTCTCAATAGCAAACCCGTCAGAGTTGATTAAGTTAACCTTAAAAAAACCTCCAGTCAGTGGTTAACTGGAGCAGGAAATGGCTCATAATTTTTAATGCCTCCAAAACAAAACTAATCTCATTTAACTGCCATTAACTTTCCTGCCAGCCATCAGCATGGCTGATGTTAGACTTATAGAGAGCAACACACTGTGCCTTCTTGGCTTCACATTCTCAACTGACTTGAAGTGGAATAACTACATCAAATCAATATCTGCATCTACTGCAAGGAAAGTTGGGTTACATTGTCGTACCAGAAAGTTTTTCTCATCAGAGTCTATCTTGCATATTTACAAATCTACCTTTCATCCATGCATTGAATACTGTTGCCCTATCTGGTCAGGTGCTCCAGCTACTCATCTTGAGGTTCTTGACAAAATCCAAAGAAGGATCTGCAATTTAATTGATCCTGACTTGGCATCTCAACTTCAGTCACTTTTTCACAAACATGTGGTTTCCCTATGTCTTTTCTGTAAATATTTTTATGGTAAATTCTCTGACAAGCTTTTTTCTCTGATGCCCAGACTACATGTGTTTAAGCATGCTGCAAGATTGGCATCTAGCTGCCAACTTTTTACTGTCGAATTAGGTACCTCCATTTCTACTCCCACAGTTTCTTTTCTTGCATTTCCCACCTCTGGAACTCCCTTCTGTTTCCTTGCTTCCCTGATAACTACAGTCTTCGAAAATTTAAATGCAATGTGAATTGCCATCTTCTATCCTCTTGAACCCTGATCAGCTTTTATCCTTTTCTCAGTCCCTCCTATACCCAGTCTTTTCTCTCACCTTCACTCTCTGTAACTCCTCGTGTACCAGAGGTATTCTTGCTTGGGGTGAAATAAATTTAAAAAAAAAAAGAGGGATGTACAGACTAGGCTGGAACAGAGGTAATAATACCTGAGTAGTACTAAAATAAGAACAGTTTAAAATTCCCTGAAGGTTACCTGGATCAGCAGACACACTGAAGAAGATCAGAATGTGTAATGACTGAAACATGATAATCACAAGAAAGGTGAAATTTTAAAGGAAATTGAACTCTTTTATTTAAAGTTGGTCATGAGTTAGACTGGTGGAAATTGTTGTCTGTATAATCAGGTAAAAAAAATGAAATGTTAAATAGAATGATGCATAAAACAAAGATGATGTTTTATCACAGTAGCAAAGAAGATGAACAACATGAAAAATGAGATAGAGGGCATGGCTTAAAACACAAATAGGTCTAGATTTTTCTGAAGACAACCAGATGGTGATTTCTGCATAAATGTGAATATTTACACCTATACAACTGGCCCCACCCCACCAAAAGTAGTTTTATTTTCACTGTTCACTGACTGATTGGTCATATCACTATTTTGATTGCTTAGAAACAATGAATATCGGAATTTCTGGACAGTATTCTAGAAACCATATTTTGGTGTAGAGTTTGAGTTCAGCTAAAAATAGAAGAAAATTGGGATACAAATGACTGGAATTCTATAATCTTCATGCATCTAAAAAATATTTGACTTCAAAATCAAACCGTTTCTGATAGATGAATGAAAGATATAGGGGGTATCAAAAGGATTTTGTTTTTTTTAATCAATTTAAGAAGTTCTGTATTTTTAAAATGTTTATGTAAGGTTCACCATAGGAATGTGCAAGTAGCATAGAGGTAATTTCTGTCTGAATTTCTGGAATCACCACCCATCTGAATTTCTTAGATGAGGTGTTAACATTATTTACATTTGGACTAATATCCTCATCCTTGTTGTTATTATCACCTGATCAACATTTGTCTGAATTTCTGGGATGGGGAATTAACTTTTTTTGACATTTTCATCATCTTTTTTGTTGTTATCACCTGATCCCCACCTGTCTGAATTTAACTTTTTTTACATTTGCACTAATATCCTCATCTTTGTTGTTGTTATCACCTAAACATGCCCTGTCTAATTTCTGGGATGAAGAATTATAATTATTTACATGATTAATATTCAGATTAATGTCCTCATCTTTGTTTCATTGTTTCAGCTAATGTACATTAAGGTTTTATTTGGGTTTCTAAAGAAGGTGTTGTAGAGCACAACAGCAAAAATGTTGTCATAATAACAGCAAAGATGAGGACATTAGTCTAAATTTAAATAGTCTAACAGTTATTGGCACTTGAGGTGGAATCAATGAACCGAGATGAAGTTCAGGCCTAATCTGTTGCATTCACTTTCACACAAATACAGTTGGGAAAGACATGAATCCATTTCTTATCTCTACCGTTGTCGGTTCAATAGCAGGGTAAACTGGTCTCTCTAGCTTTGGTTGGCAACCAAGCTAAGAGAAGGAAACCTTCAAATTCCAACTCATGGAGAAGGCTATCGAAATCCATTCCCCTATCTTTTCCCAAGGATGTGTGGCAATTGACATAAATTGAAAGGAACCTATGGAGATCCATGATTATCTACGTCCTGAAGGAACATGGTAATAAAAGATACTTTCAGTATTATATTAAAGTGGCTAATAGATTAGCCAAAAGCCCAACAGATTTCCATATAATATTTCCTAAAAAGAAATTTCATGATTGCACACAAGGGAAACAATAGAAACTTAACAGAAGTACTTTGTCAATAATAAGCTACATAATGAGGAAAGATGGCTTGGAAAGTCTGATACTCACAGGACAGACTGACATGAAAGGCAGAAGAGAACAATGCATAAGCTACATAATGAGGAAAGATGGCTTGGAAAGTCTGATACTCACAGGACAGACTGACAAGAAAGGCAGAAGAGAACAATGCATAAGCTACATAATAAGGAAAGAGGGCTTGGAAAGTCTGATACTCACAGGACAGACTGACAAGAAAGGCAGAAGAGAACAATGCATAAGCTACATAATGAGGAAAGAGGGCTTGGAAATTTTGATACTCACAGGACAGACTGACAAGAAAGGCAGAAGAGAACAATGCATAAGCTACATAATAAGGAAAGATGGCTTAGAAAGTCTGATACTCACAGGACAGACTGACAAGAAAGGCAGAAGAGAACAACGCATAAGCTACATAATGAGGAAAGATGGCTTGGAAAATCTGATACTCACAGGACAGACTGACAAGAAAGGCAGAAGAGAACAACGCATAAGCTACATAATAAGGAAAGAGGGCTTAGAAAGTTTGATACTCACAGGACAGATTGACAAGAAAGGCAGAAGAGAACAACACATAAGCTACATAATAAGGAAAGAGGGCCTGGAAAATTTGATACTCACAGGATAGATTGAAGGCAAGAGTGACAGAGAAAAACAACGCCTAACCTACCTAGCGAGCTTGAGTAAATGAACAGATCAAGATTTAGGAGAGACAACAAAAAGTCAAAATTTATTAAGTCCTATGAAGGAGAGGAAATTGGAGAGGTCCATGATCACCTACATCCTGCAGGCACATGGCACATAAAGAAGAATATACAAGTGGACATTTTCAGATTTTTCTGTGATCTTCTTGGGTGGCTTATGTCCAAACTTGGATAAGTTTTTGCCCCTTCCCCTCCCAACCTTCATCCCTAGCCTTATCACCATGTACCTCATAATTAGTAACAAAGACTCCCCCTCCCCCCAAAAGGACATACTTGCACACAAACACACAAGAAAAATCCTTTATTCTTTATTTTTCTTGATATTTTCACAAAGCTCTTTGAAAAATCCTTTTGCCCAGCAATTCCTTTGTTCTTGGCCACCCAGTCAGGGTAGAAAAGCCAAAGTAGTTTAGGGAGTCTGAAAAAAAGAAACAAAATCTAGAAAATTTAACTTTTTTTTTAAAGAGAAAACCAACTGTCATGGTTAAGTTGATTGTTTATTGCTTGGTCAGATTTCGACTGTTGGTCTTTTTCTCAGAAACAGAATCTAAGTTAGTAAATTTATCTCGGACCAACTGATAGTATTTAACAGTAATGAGATATCCCTGAGGAGCAAAATTTGTCAAATAGGGTGTGAAACAGACAAGAAGAATTTTTAAACCTTTTTTCTTTTACTAATCTTGAAACCTTACTGAACTCTTATTCCCTTTAAATTGTGTTTGGTTCTAATTACCTAGCCATACAAATCTTGAATGATTGTCAAGGTTTACAATGAGAGCAGTATATTTTACTGCTGCTACAGTTGCCTGAAGAAATAATTTACCAAACTGCTCTCTCATTCATTCTTCCTCACCCTATCACTCTTCATGCCATGTCAGTGATGAGACCTTTATCATTATATTTGGCAGTAAAACAAAGATTAAAAAGTGGGTTAGTGCCTTTTTCAGCTTTTTCAAAGAGTATGTGCAAATATCGTTAGCTGGATTTTGCAAATGTAATTTTCTCAGTTTCATTGTTATTTTATTGATGAATTGTGTACATTATTTTGGTTTTCCCTGTTTTTTAATATTTCAGGTCAGCAAAATCTTCAGAATTGAAAAGAAAACTATGAGGTGGTATTGGAAAATTTTCAGACTAGGAAACAAATTCTGCAACTGATTCCATTATCATCTTGAACCAGTGGGCCCCCAAATTTTTTTCTATAAGCCGCCTTTTAGGAATTAAAATTTGCTTGTACTTCACCAAATTTTATATGATAAAAAGTACATTTAAAAGTAAAAAACTGAAAATTGGTTAAAGGGAGATAACTGTAGATTCAAAGTCAGAACATTAACAACTCTC
>CAHIKZ030002226.1:0-45000 GCA_903632075.3 Acanthosepion pharaonis | reverse complement strand
AAAGTCATGAGACAAACAGAAAATTTTATTAAAATTACAATGGTAACTGGATGCTGCTGAAATGCTTACATAATATGAAGTAAATAGTAAAGTTTGTAGACAAAAAGTTAATAAATTTGTATATGGATTCTATTTATTGTATGAAGGACATCTAAATGATATTCAATTTCTATCCATGTCAATTTCATTAATTGAAGTCTGAAACAAAAACATAACTATTAACATAAAACTATTAATATCAGTAAAAGAACTTTAATAACAACATATTCATAGTCAAAGAAAAATTTAATTGCCACCTCTTCTAAGATTTTTGTAATGACTTTTTGAAATTGTCTAGAGACTTTGTTGACAACCTGTATCTACATTTAGATACATGGCTGCTGGTGTTGCTGGAACTTTGTCAGTGCTGACAGCCAACTGCCTTCAGGGGTTTCACTCCAGATTTTCTATATTCTATGGTATTTTCTGTGTTTGAATATAGCCACAAGGCAGCAGAGATTTCAAATCAAGATTTTCCTACTCAGGTTGACAAGGTTTTGAGAAGTCAGTGGCCCCCTTCTCTGGCTTAAAGATGAATATAGTCAGAGGCTATTTGAGATAGATGTCATGGGGATATTTTATAGATAGTGGGAGCTTGTCCACACTAATACTACCCCCACCCCTCAGCTATAACAATCTGTATTCCTTTGGATTGTGTCAGTACATCCGAGGGGGGGTGCTTGGCGGCACATAACCTCCATATATCTTTGCTGAGGCATGCAACATGGATTGACTACCATAAATTAGTATGGGAAATGTGTGCATCTTTTTGTGGTGAAAAACATATTTATTTGGAAATTCTTGTAAAAAATCAGATAATTGTTAGATTTTAATGGAACTTTGAAGACTTATTCACTAATAAATGGAATTATTTTTTAAATGTTTCTTTTTTTAGAAAATATTGGTAAAAACAGTTTTTTCTTTACATCTGTTACCTTCCACTTATTTAATTTTATGAAATTATGAGAAATTAATTTTTATACTGCTTAGAACACTTTGGAGAATTTAAATCATCAACTTTTTATTTGTAAAACATGACCCTCAGTTACCAAAAATTTCCCCTGAATCATAAAATAAAAATGCAATTGTTATATTCCATGCTAAGGGAATAATCACCTAACACCAGGTGGATACTAGAAGGAGGTTTTATTGTACACAACAAGTACAATATTGATATGTCCCAGAATGGTATATATTTGATCGAAGTTGCTAAGTAGTTTTGACTACTATAACCAATTAGTACACAGTAGCAGTAATCGACGGGTACGCATCGTAGTCACAAGTAATAGGTGTAGACCAAAAGGATAGCCAATGGCGTAATCCAATGGACATTGTCATAGACTTAAACTCTGTCATGCCTACACGTCTGTCTGTATTTATGACGGACACCAGCCAATATTCCAGTGAGGGGGAACACAGGTGTATGCATATTCCATTATATCAAATATGAAATATGGTTCAGTTATACACACAGGTCAATTTAGTAGTGAATGCCACTAATTGGAAGGTTGAACATGCTTGCATCGTCTCACTCACTCCTTCTCTCTGTCCTAGAGTCTCTCGTAGACAGTGGACTTTATAGGTACTTACTAGCTATAGTGTAATCATTCATGGGGGTGACTGTTTATTCCATTACATCAGCAATAATAGTAAGTCATTATTTAATTAGAAAAGCTTTTAATTGCTTATCTTGGTAAAAATATTTTTTTTACATCTGTTAACTTCCACTTACTTAATTTTATGAAATTTTGAGAAATTCTTTTTGTAGAGCTTAATGTTTATATCAGTTATAAGGACAAGTTCTCAGAAAATTTAATCATAACATTTTTTTTGTCAAATAAGATTTCCAGTTACAATAAAACAAAGACATTATTTAATTAGAAAAGCTTTTAATTGCTTTTATGAATAAAATATATTATGGACACTGTTGTCTTATGAGTTGGAGATCAATAAGACATTTCAAAGCTAAAATGAAAAAGACACTCCAGAATTTGACTACAACTGGATAAGCATTCATTATAAAGTCAATATTTGTACTGGACACCCACAATATAGTCAAACAACAAATAAAGAAATTAATAAACTCATCTATTCCATATTATGTATCTAGCTCAGGAAAAACCAATAAAGAGATAAACAGAGACAAAATCAAAGGAAAATTTTGTCTAATTAACCAAAAATAAAAAGCAATATAACCAGCAGTTAATCCGAAAACTCTATCATGACTGAACTTAGCTTCTCATGTCTGTCCACTGAATGAAGAAAAAAAAAAAAAAAGTTGCAAAAATTCTTGATAACCCCTGTTCTGAAATGTCTTTGCACATAAGAGAAGTCTTTGTGGCCTAATTAATAAAGAAGCAACCCTGGACAATAGAATTTTGTCAAGCCCTTATCCTTACAAATATAATTGTATTACCTTGAAAACAATCACTTATTGATCAAGTTGAGCCATTATCCTAAAAATCTTAAGTTTCTCTCTATGCAGAACCTTGTCTCATGGTTCTTGAAAATAATACAAACCTCCAAGTTCTAGGAGGATGGAATCCTGAAGTTTTCTCAACCATAGTGAAAATTAGTGGAATAAAATAGTATGTATGTATTTGAATAAATGTATATAAATATTGACTTTGAAATGCACTTAAAAATTGCCACAAAATTTTGTTCCTCCCAAATATCACTGAACTCTATTTTTCTGTACTGAATAAAGAGTTTGTTGATTATCTCCCTTGAGCTGTTGCCAAAAAGCAGCTACCATATTAGTTTACACCGGCTCTTTTGTAAATAGTTAAAACATTATAACAGAGCAAGAAACAAAAAAAAAATTCAAACAAACAACACACATGAAATTTGTGGCTGACATAAAGAAATAGATTACTAAAACAGAAAGAAAAAGCAAACAGATTACCAAAAGAAAAAAAAAAGTGAAATTGCAGATTGACATAGAAAAAGGAAACAGATTACCAAAACGGAAAAAAAAAATGGATAGATGAAAAAGGTATTGTGACTTAAAATTTTGGCATTATGGTGTTTTTTTTTTTTGTTTTTTTTTTTTGTGTTTGGCTTTCCTTTTTGGGTATTTCCACTATCCTGAGAATATACAATCAGATTTAACTTGCATAAGTGTTTCTTTTTTTTTTTTTGTCAGTTGAATTAGGCAATGGTTTAACAGTTATCAGAAAATCAAATCCAAATTAAAGACATCGTTTTCCAAGCCCCCACCCCACCTCAAATGGCCAGTTTCAAAAATCCACCAAAACTTGTAAACACTCAAGTATATGAAACATGGGTGAAGGAATTGAAATTGTGAGCAATTTGTTCCAAAATTAAGAAAAAAAAAAAGCACCAGCAGTAACCTTGTCTTTGGAGGGCAGAGCCAGAGATGTAGCATTGGAATTGCCAATTGAAGAACTAAATGCAGATGATGGCTTTGATAAACTAATTGCCAAACTGAATGAACTCTTTCTAAAAGATGAGCTTCAGAGTATGTAGCATATTCTGAATTTGAAGAATAATACCATCAGAGGCCAGCTGATATGCCCATTGAAAGCTATATTAATGACTTTGAGAGACTACAAAAAAGGTTTTCAAGTTAGAGCTGCCAGATCAAATTAGAGCATACAGACTCTTGAAATGTGCTAACTTAGAAACAAGTAAAACAGAACTCATAAGAGCAACATTTTCTAAATTGGGATATGAGGAAATAAAATCCTGACTTAGAAAATTAGAAGATATTGCTGTTTCAAAAGTAGAAAAGAATTATAGCCAGACTGGAAGCATCAAAGAGGAACCAGCAGACACACTCTACATACAAAAAAATAGATTTTACAGCAGAGGTAAAAGGCAGCTGGAAGTCGAGGGAGCAAGAGAAGAGATGATGCAGTCTCCAAAAGTAGCATTGGCAGGAGAGACCGAATTGACCAAGCTGGAGGAATGACAAAATGTTTTATTTGTAAATCCATCCTTCACTGGGCAAAGAACTGTCCTCATCAATCTCATGCAAAAGGAGCACTTAATGTGGAAGAAGTGAACATTACCAAAAGTCTAGACTTAACATATCATGTAAGGTTGCTTGGAGAAATATTTGGATGAGCTGTGCTGGATAATGGTTGCACTAGGAATGTATACTCTCAAAATTGGTTGCAATGTTATATTGATTCACTGGATGAAAGGAGCAAGAAACAAACAATTTACCAAAACAGTGATAGGAAATTCTGTTTTGGTGATAACAAAATGTACCCTTCGCAAACTTATGGGAAGATTCCAGCCAACTGTTATCAGTAATGATATCCCTCACGTTCTTTTTAAGGGAAAAAGCAAAAACCACGGCACTATTTCACTTCCCCCCCACCATGACACTTTCAACCACGCAATGTTTTTTGTCTTAAAAAACAAATACGAATAGATTTCCCTTTTTTCTTAATATTTGTGGATTTTAATTTTAAATAATACATTTCATTATTTTTTTGATTTTTATTTTAAGAAACTTTTGACAGCAGAAACAAATTTACAGAAGTTTAAAACCATTGCTCGTGTTTGTAAATTAAATTTAATTATCAATAATTGCAACAGTCCAACTTGTTATTTTAAATTAATTTTATGACATTAAATTTTATAAAAAAACTGTTTTAAAAATAAGTTTCTTTTCATGTTATAAATTTATTTGGTTGATTTTTTACTTTTTAGGAGAGGGGGAGGGGACAAAAGTGTAATAGTACCAAAACTGCAATTAACTTCCAAAAAGACGAAGTCATTATGTTTCAGGGAAAGAAATGAATTTTAAATTCAGATTGTCAAGGAATTATACAGTACCAAGCAATGGAAACACCAGAGCAGCATGTCAGGATAATGAAGATGTGCCAGTGCATATTTATTTCTCTAATGTTTATAAAATTTCACAAACAAATGATGCAGGAAAAAAGAACTTATGTATGACGACTCATAAACAGCTAAGTTATGTTAGTGGCAATAGACTGAAGAGACTTCCAATAGAGGGTGGCATTGATGACAGAGCAATGCTGAAAACAATTTAAACAATTCATGAAAATTGCCAAATCTCTATCTATAAAAGGCAGGATGTGTGTTTGTGTGTGTGTGTAACGAATGCATGGCTGCAATTTTCGACGGATTTGCACCAAAATTTACATGTTAGCGGGAAGGCCAAGACCAACTTTGCATTTCCCAACTCTCATTGATAGTGGAAATAATCGATTTTTTTCATGCTTCTACGACAGTTTTCATGTAATTTGCAGCCATTTTCTACTGGCCAGAGTGAGAGCCTATAGCTGGCTGCCACGAATAGGCAGGAAGATTCTATTGGCGAGTGTGAGAGCCAACAGCTGACTGATACGAATGTTAACTAGCATGCTAGGATGCAAAAAAAATCAATAGCTGCATTCGTCACAAGTGAGAAAAATTTAAATCTGCATGGCACTTTACTCCAATTGGCTCATTCGCTTGCTTAAATTCGACATTGATTCTGATTCCACAGAACTGGGTTGGGTGTGAAAAAGTATTTGTTGTTAACATTCTTTTTTCATTCGGTTTTACCAGTTACGAGTCCTTTTTTAAAGCTGATCGCTTTGTGTTCATTTTGTTTAGTTCTTTTTTTGTAACAGATTTAATGTTTAGTATAAAGCTTAGCAGCAAAAATTCACAGTGTGAGATAGACAAGAAGTAAGGCATGTAGCAATATCAGCACGGCAAAGGGCACTCCTTTAAAGGCAAAGAAGGTCAAAAATATTTTAAGTCAAGTGATAGCGATTTCTGTATGAGTTGTACGATTTTTGAATCAAGCACGGGCAACGCCGGGCCATGCTGCTAGTGTGTGAAATATAAGACACCTCTCCACAAACCAATTGTATTTGTTCCTCTGTCTAAAGAACTTAACCCTAGAACACTAACCATGGGTATATAGTACCCAGCGCAAATTTTCCTATTTTTAATTACAATTTTCAGTACCTGATTTTCTTACCTAAATAATGTTTTTCAGTTCCTGTTAATGTTAACTCAAAGTACAAAGTTTGAAGTGCCTGCATGTAAAATATTTCAAATAAAGATTTATATTTAATATTTCTTTTGATATTTTCAAAATCGGTTATGATATACCCATGGTTAGTAGTGGTGTAACTTTAATTGATGGTTAGTGTTGTAGGGTTAATGAATTAATTGCTATAGATTTGAAAGATTTGGATGGAACCTAACGGATATTTTTATGCCGATGGATTGGGGGAAGGGGAGACATGGACAGCTAGGCAACTCAGAAGTGTTGTACCCAAAACCTGATGTGAAAGGAGAAAAAAAAAATAGAACTCTTGCCTGTTACAGCAGCACTTCACAGCGTCCCCAATGAATTGCCTTGTTGCTTACAAGCAATGCCTGCCCTTGTAATAGACTAACAGTCTTAACAAAAAATAATAATAACTATTTGGAGGGTGAAAGGGATTTCCTTTATAGCTTTCCAGATGATCTCATTTAAATGTATTGTAGTCTCAGGATCCAACTACAACAGCAAACATAAAAACTGAACAAAGAGAAATATTCCCTGCTTCATACCTTGACCTACTACCGCAGAACTGTTTGAATTCCATCACTTCCCTCCCTCCACATCCAGTTTCTTGATTAGTGCAAGTTACAACAAAACTTGATCCTGCATATAAGGGACCATGCCATTGATTCATTGCAGCATGTGTTATCCTGTCAAAAAGAAGAGACTGTGATTTCAGCAGTATTATGTGTGTGTGTGTCGGGGGGGGGGTCTCACTTTTTGGTCCGCCTAATAGGATAGTCAATGATGCTTTTTGATGATGGGAGAGAAACTGAATATACAGATAGTAAATACAAGAGATGAATTCCCCTGGAGTAATGGGATAAATGAGTGTCATAATATCATACTGACAGATATGGTGATAAAAGTGAAGGAAGATAGAAAATGTTCCCTAAATGATGCATTGGCATGGACAGTCTCAGCAAAAAATGCCTTAGCTAATATCCATGGCTATTCTTCAAATCAGCTTGTGTTTGGAAAAAAAATCCAAATCTTCCATCTGTTCCTCTCAACAAACTACCAACCCTTGATAACACATCAAAATCTGAAGTTCTTGTAAAAACCTCACATATCTCGTCAGGCCTTTATCTCAGCAGAATCCAGTGAATGGATTCAACATGCACTGAGAGCAAGAACAAGAGATTTCACATCAAAAATATACCAAAATGAAGACACAGTTTACTACAAAAGAAAGGGATTGCCAGCATAGAATGGTTCTGGTTGGCTGATCAGAGTGGAAGGTCAAACAGTGATGGTGAAACATAAGTGTACATAAGGGTTCATCCAAGCTGCTTAATGCATCAGAATGTGGAATTTGAAACCAACACCAATAAGAAGAACTCACCAAGCAAGGACGAAAGATTTTCAAGAGCTTTTATGGCAGAAAAAACAATCAGTGATGAGGATATACTTGATGAATCATCAAAGACCAATGAAATCAGTGTTTCTAATCAACATGAATTCAAGACTCTATGGACCATGATGAAGAACAAGTCTTGAGTGGCACCTTCTATCCAGGAAGCCAACTACCTAAAGGAACCAATATGTTCCAGCAAGAACGGTAAATGATGAATGGAATAAATATGCCAACATTTCCCAGGCAGGTAAAGCAACAGGTAATTATGCCGACTTGGTAAATGTTTATCACAAAAACTTAGATAAAGCCTTAAGTATTGATTGGAAGAAAACTGTCAAGGTATGGAAGGAGATTGAACCCAAAGAAGTTTTGATTGCCAACTCTCATTCTTCAGAAACCTTAGAGGCAATGTTTAAAGAGCTTGAAAAACAGATTACAATGTATGTAATGAAGTTGAAGACATTGGCCTGAAATTAATCTCAGTGAGATGGCTAAAATAAAAAGCTAGATTAATATCTAGAGGTTTTGAAGATAAAGAGATTATTAGATCAGATTCTCCAACCAGCTCAAAAATAAATCTGCGGGTGATAAAAGCAGTGGCAGCATGAAAAAGATGGAAAATCAATTCACTGGACATACAAAGTGAATACCTACAGGGACAATGCGGTGAACAATCACGCAGAAGCAAGCGAGCCAGAGTGGCTTGCATCTGGTGCAAATGAAAATGCGTTTCTTACCTCAACATATGGCATGTAGCATTGGAATTTTGTTCCTTGAAAATGGCATTAATCTCCACTCATCATGCTGGACTGTTTCAACAGTATGTGCTGTAACGGTGGCTTTTTATACAGCTTAGTATGGTTCGACCACTAGCAAGTCATGTGCTGATTGGTTGAACTTGAGGAGGCTATTTTTGTTGGGACCCTGGGACAACAGGGTAAATGAAGCTTGGGAGCCAATGTGTTAAGGAAATTAAGACAAATCCTAATCTCTAGAATTTGTAAATAAAGGGAACTGAAAGATATATTTAATGATCTTTTTTGTGCCAAGGCTCTTCCACAACCTTCTTTTCTGTTATATTTTTAAGACAATAAAAACAGACCTAATTAAAATGGAAAACAAAACAACAGTAGTTGGCAATATGAAAATAGAAGAAAGAAAAAAGAAGGTTAAAAAACAAAATTCCTCAAGAATGAGCTCACCGGTTATCGCTCCACACTGATGTCAGTTTTGTGAAGATTAAATTCTAGTTATCATTTAAAAGTCTTTGAACTTGTTTTTTATTAAATCAAGATGGCCATGCTTATGCAAATGGAAGTATTGATCTGCCAGGTTATTCCTCCTAATTTCCAAAATTGTTCTTGGGAGATGCTCTCCAACACTATAAATACTCAGCAATATCTTTTCTCTCTCTCTTCTTACTTTTCCATTTATACAACAACAATGTAAATATCTTGCAGAAGATTGCATTTTTCCCACTGTGGGAAATGCATGACCAAACACACACACACACACACACACACACGCACATTCACTCATGTCACATACACTTTGGACCCCAAAATTCTCGTATTCATTTGATACACACACATCATTGTCTTTTGTCACTTGTAACCTTTTGTTGTTAATACATATTCATTTGTTTCTACATATATATCAGTTCTTGTTGTTTCATTCCTTTTCTTTTGGTGGACTCATACACCGAGTCTGCCATGTTTGTTGAAGGCATTTCAGAAGACACCAGCCTGCACCAGATCATTAGGATTGAATATGGTTTCTATCTGAATTTCTGGAATGAAGAGTTATCATTAGTTGCATGTGAACTATTATCCACATTGTTGTTATCATAATGTTTCGGGCGGTGTGCCCTCTGGCCATCATCAGGTGTATGTTGACCTGGGTAACCTACAGGAAATTTCAAACTGAACCCTTTATTTAATCTACAAGGATAGATTGTTCTCATTTCACTGCCTATGTCTAGGGATATCATATCTAGTTCTCATTCTAATATAGCTCAATTACAGCTTGCCCTGTTATAAGAATAAAATAATTATAATCAATCATTTAATCAATTAGAAATGATCTTTAATAGAAACAGTAGAAATTATTGCCATTATTTACATGGGAGACTCTTGTCTTCATCTTTGTTGTTGTTATCACAACATCTCAGCTATTGTAATCTCTGGCCTTCATCAAGTGCATGTTGACCCGAGTAATGTTCAGTGAATTTTAAAGTGAACATGTTATATAATATGGTGAAGGGGTTAGATTGTTCTCGTTCTGCTGACCATGTCTAGAGATATCATGTCACCCCATTTACACAGAGTCTAAGTACACACTGCCCAGTCCAGGGATTGAACTCATAATTACCATCAACAAATTCATGAAACAATGCTTTAATCCACTAGGCTACTGTCCTGATGAAAGTTGGAGGGCACAACAACAGAAACGTTTTGATAACAACAACAAAGATGAGGACAACTGTCTGCATGTAAATAGTGTAAATAATGAATGTGATTTGCTGATAAAAATATACAACTCTCTGTTATTGATACGTGTGTATTTTTGTTTTCATGTCTTCCTTTTTAAGTCAGTGTTCACAAAAACTTTTACATTTCTCATTTTCTGACAATTGATAAGCGATAACCTGGTTGGTTCATTCTCCATGTTTTGTTTCTCTTTCTTGCTTCTTTTTTTTTTTTTTTTTTTTTTTTACTTTTCTCAGTTGAGTTCTGAACCCCACAAATCCCCTCTATTATTTATTCTTTCTCTTTTTAGTCTTTTCCTCCTCTTTCATATCTTTCACCATCTCTTTCTCATTCATGACACCTTGGTGTGGAGTAATGGTTAGCACGACTCTGTTTTTTTCATATGAAACTTAAGATTTTGACCAGCATTTAAGTTGCTTAATATTTGCTTACTTGGTTACCTAAATTTTTTTTATGCTTAGTTTCTAATGAATAGAAAAGAAAGAAATTTTAATATAATTTAACCAGTAGAGTTCTTGAATACAGTATAAATTAACGGATTTAGCTTTTGTTTAATTTAAAAAAATTTCTTTTCTTTTTATACTACTTTTTTGAGTTGCATAAGACACATTTTTTTTTCATAGTTGACCACTCGTATTCGAGAATACCCCTCTACAATGGTGGCTAGCCAATCCCTATTGCAGACGCTCGCTCAGGCACATTTGCATGTGTTCCACACCCACAGAGCACACCTTGTGGCTTATACTGCAACTATGCTGAGCAGACCTTAGTTAGAGTGTTTGGGAAAGAGTGTGTTATCTCGTGTGATCAACAATTTGAACAAGGCCAGCATGCTCAAACCCTATTTATTTGTTCTCTGATATTTCCATCTCCAAATGTCTCTCTCCCATATCCACTGCTCTTTACATTCTCTTCCTCTTCTCCTCTCACTGTTATTTTTCACCTCCATCTCTCTCTCTCTCTCTCTTCTTATTCTTCTTTACTGCCTTTTCACTCACTTTTTACATCTGCTCTCCCTTTCTCCTCCTTTTCTTGCTTTTCTTTCCTCTACACAAATCTTTTTCCACTATTTTCTTTCCATTATTTTTTTTAATGGTTATTTATCTTTTCAACCTTTGGACCATGTCTTCATAAAAAATTGTCTATTTTCTGATTTTACTTTGGCAATTCTCATCATTGTTATTGTCTGTATTTGTATCCAACCTTCAAAATGTGTCTTCTATTTTTCCTTGTGCCATTCTTTTTCTTACCCTTATATTTTTCTAATTTCTACATTTACATTATCTTTTTTTTAATTTCTTTTTGAAGTAATTTTTCCTTTATACCCTTTTCCTTTGCTACTTTTCATTTTAAGCTCTTTCTTCTTCTATCTTTGTCAACTATTATGACTGAGAAGTGACTTCAATCCTCATTGTGTTGACAATGTTAACTTTCAGATGACTATTATTGAGATTGTTAATTCTAATTCTCATAAGGATTGAACTCTTCATCCTTTGCTATTGTTGAATTACCCTGTCCCACCTTCTAATTAAAAATGGGCTCAACCTTTTCCATAGGAGCTTCCAACAATTTGTTCAGAGTGTGAAAGATTTATGTACAAATCTTGCAAGTCGGATTGTCATCGTTTTTCTCTTTCTTTTTCATTCCTCTTCTATTTCTGCCATACTTTTTTGTTCCTTTCTTTGACCTGCCATCTTTTCTATTTTTTCCACATGACATTCTTTTTTTATTCCTTTTCCATATGTGCACTTCTTATTTGCCCTCCTTTTCTAAACATGTCATTCTTAATTTTTTTTTTTTTATTTTCTTCATTTATCAATTTTTGAATTTTCTTTACATTTTCTTCCTTTTTTCATATTCACTTACTTTTCATCTTTTTCCCTTTTCCTTCTTTGTACTTTTTCAATTTCTTTTTTGCTTTGAGACTGGTCTTTAATAATTTAAAAAAAAAAATTGTTTCCTTCCATGAATTTTCCTTTATTTCTTCTTCATTTTCATCTTTTTCTCCCTACAATTTTCTTTCTGAATTTTCCTTTATAATAGATTTTTTTTTTTTTTTTTTTTTTGCTTCATTTTCATTTTTTTCTCTCTTTTTTTTTTCTTCTTTATAATGGACACTTCTATTGTTGTTTTTCATTTTCATCTTTTTTTCTCTCCACTTTTCTTTTTGAATATTTTTTTTAATAGACTTTTCTTTTGTTTTTTTTTCTTTCATTTTTTCACTACACTTTCTGAATTTTTCTTTATATTGGAATTTACTTTTGTTCATTTTGTTTTTCATCTTCTACTCACTACACTTTTTGTGAATTTTTCTTTATAATTGAATTTTTTTGTTCTTCATTTTCATCTTTTTCTCTCTAATCTTTTCTTTCAGAATTTTTCTTTATTAAGGATTTTTCTTTTACTCATCTTCATTTTCATCTTTTTATTTCTGAATTTTGTTTTATAATCAACTTTTATTTTGTTCTTCATTTTCATCATTTTCTTTCTGAATTTTTCTCTATAATGGATTTTCTTTTGTTCTTCTTCATTTTCATCTTTTTCCGTTTGAATTTTTCTTTGTAATGGTCTTTTGTTGTTGTTGTTCATTTTCATCTTTTTCTCCTTGGACTTTTCTTTCAAAATTTTACTTTAATGGACTTTTCTTTTGTTCTTCTTCATTTTCAACTTTTCCTCTCTATTCTCTTCTTTCTTTCCCTTTTTTACTTCTTCTTCCCAGCAGATCAGTAATCAACAATTGAACAAGATGATAAAATATAATGAAGTTTAAAAAAGGAAAGCTTTGACTGAAAGGAAAATAAAGCAAGCTATGTTTTGATCATTAATTTTAACACTTTTTATAAATAGTTTCACTAATTTTAGCTTTTTTTTTTTTTTTTTTGCAATGCTGAAAATCAACAAAATAATAATAAAAAAAATTATATAAAAAAAAATATGAAAAAGGAAATATGGCACTTAAAAAATAAATATTTTAAAAAAAAAACGAATTTTTTTTAAAATAAAAAAAATGGAAAAACCTCTTATCTTCAAACCCAAATTTAATAATAATAGTAATAATGATAATTTAGTTCTGAGATAATTTGTACAAACTGATAAAGTTCCAACTTTATATGACTTTATATATTGTGGTATCAGAAAGTTCTCCCCTGATTGCGTGATTCAAAAGGAATACATGCACAGCTAATAATCATTGGTACCCAGCCTACTAATAGTCTACCAATAGGCTTTATGTTACTTATTTCTGTTCACTAATGGTTCAAGTATTCTTAGATAATTCCTTTATATATATATATATGAATAAAAATGACAATAGGAAAACTGGTAATTGCTGACGCGTTTCGTCCAATGTGGACTTTATCAAAGCAAAAATAGGAAAATGAAATTAAATGAACAAAGTAACTAATAAAAAAAAAAAACAGAATGTACCTAGCAACTGGAATGTAGAAAACGCTATTTTCATATTTTTTAACTGAAAAATAACGTCAGAGATTGTCACGTGTGGAGAATATTGTCATTTATATCTGTGTTGATGTATTCAACCATTTTCTCTTACAAACAAATATGCACAACAGATTCATAAAATCGAAAGAAAATGATATAAATGACAATATTCTCCACACCATATTGATACATGTTTTAATCCTATCTAAGCTTTCAGCTTACATAAGCCATTATCAAAGATGACAATTACATTTCAATATATCAAACAATACATGGATGAAACAATAATGATAGTCTCTTTTTGTTGCATGAAAAATTTCAAAGCAACGACAAACTCTTGTATATACGAGATGTGGAATCGAAAATCACATCGCAGCTCGTGATTCACACATGACCACGTGAGAGTGAAAACAAGAAGTATTAAGTATGGGAAGCTGTTGGTATAAACCAATGGCTTCTGTTATCAATTATAGGCATTTAAGAATATGGAGATTTCGTAGTTTATTTTGTTCAGGTTAGGTTTCAACTGTTTTATGTATATAGCTTCAAGAATTTTTAGTTTTTGTTTATTGTTTTCATGTTTAAGTATAATTGTGTTTTCAACGAAGAACTTACTTAAAATAAATAAACAAAACTTGTCTATATTATTTAATGAAACATGCATCAATAAAAAATTGTTGCCTAAATATACACAATTTATATATATATATATATATATATATATATATATATATATATTAACCTTATAAAACCTCTAACCTTATAGTTAAAAATAATAATTCACCTCCTACAACAAAATTAAATAGGACAAATATTATTTACGATTTTAAATGGCCATTAAAAATTGTATTCCTGATCACTTAAAATTAATTTAAATAATTATATAGGCAAGAATTCCTTAACATGTTTTGTCATGCAGATTCACTCTACACCTTTCTGACCACAGCTCAATTAGATCTTATTTAAATATTCATGGAGACCTACCGGACACTATTGGTAACATACTTGTTGACAACACTAATATAATAGCATCATCTACATGCTAAAAATAATGGAAGATTTATTAATAAAACAAAAAACCAACACTTAATAATATTAACTTTGAACATGGACACAATACCTTGACCATGTTTGTAAAAATGAAAACATTTTATAAAACATACATACAACAAACTATTTCTTATTTAACAGTTAAAATATTTCATCCTTGAAAATGGATAAATATATAGCCGAAAGCACTCAGATAAAAAGAATATTCGGACAGTTTTTACATAATTTATCATTCAAAAAGAAAAAAAAATTATTAGATAGCATGAGAAATTGTATAAAAAAACTAAATAAAAGCACCTTGTCTGTCATATTCAATGAAATGTGCATATGTATATATGTATAATATATATATATATATATATATGAGACTTGCAAATGGTGTTTACAACATAACTGGTAATATTTAAATTGCATAAAACATTTTAAAAGCATATTTTAATAAATAATTTTTCTGTGTTATTCATTTTTAATTAAAATTTTAAAAATTGCTGTATATAATCAATGTTTCTGCCAATATTTTTTTTCTTTTTAAAATTTGTGTTTGCGTAGCAAGAATTTGTATCGACCTTGTCAAAATCCTGTTATAAGTTTTAGTATTCTTTAGTATTCATAATTAAACCTGGAGCACTTCAACATAGTGTAATGGTTAGCAAGCCTGTCTTGCTTGATCAATTACAACTGAAAAAATGAGTTTGATGCTTACTGGGTGCCTCATACTTTTGGCTTTGTGCCACATCTAAGCTATGCTTAGAAAATAACCATGACAAACCCTCCTGTGACAAATCTCTGTTTATGAAAATAAATTATTTCAAGGCCTTCAGCTTACAAGCTATTTTCAATAGATTAAGCATTAAAAAAGTACTAACTTTTTTCCGGGAATACCTGATTATCTCTTTCACTACAGTAGGTTTCAAGACCCAACAAATTAATTGAAATAGATGTAAAGAATGCTTATGGAATTATTTAAATAATTCAAAATATTTTGGTAGTTTTAAGAAAATCTTTTTCTTAAAACTACTAAATTAATTAAGCAAGTGCAAAAAGATTAAGTTTGTATAATAATAATAATAATAATATAAACATTAGAAAATTCTTCAGATGTTTCTTTTAAACATCTCTATGTTGTGTCCAGATTAGCACAATGACAAAAATAATTTTAGAAAAAAGATGTTTTGCTGAATATGTTGTTTATACAGAAGTTTTAGAACAGTAAGAGAATGGATAACTTTTCTTTGTTTGTAGGACGAATATTTGGCTGGTATTGTAAAGAGATATAAATTATAATAGAGATATTGATCTTTATTTTTTAATTTCAGATATATAAAAATTGCCATAGGTCATAAGAAAGATATAATCTAAATGAGAAGATAGAAAATTATTGAGTGATGTGAGTGGAATGTTAGAAATAGTGATCTTGAACAATAACCTCAGAACAATAAAAAAAAAATGAAAGCATTTGGTCCTGATAGCTCGAGTTTGGGTCCTTCATGAAAACAGTCACCCAAGATGAATTTGAAGACAACAATTGGGAGTCAATGTAATGTTTTGCGCTAGTATTGTAGGCAGTAATAATATTATTATTATTCCTTTATGATTTTGTTAATCATACAAAGAGGTTCTTGGGCAAGAGATTTTCACAAATTAAGAATTGGAGTTGATGCACAAAAGCAAGTTCAGACAAGTGAATATAGTATTCTGACTTTAAGTCAAGACAGACCAGGATAAATTTTAAGCCAGCCTATTTTATTTGGCCAAAAAAAATTTAATACAATTTACATTTGTATGTTTGCCTATAAAATGGGGATGTAACCAACATCTCACAGCTAATGATATACTTAATCTATAGAATTTTTCATGCAAGACATATTAAAGATTTTCATTCTGCAAAGCTGATTATTGTCCAACTTGTCAAGAAAGGTTCCAAAGGCACCAAATTAATGGAATGTCCCATTGTCTATCCAGATATTAATGCAAGAGAAAACTTTTGATTCATTGCTAAAAAAAGATGCTGTAATGTTCAAGTTGAATTATTAGAAAATTTACCAAAATCAACAAATGAAAGACTGATGAAGGTTATAGAATGTCAATGAGCCCATATTAATATTTAAATAATATATAAAATTTCAGCTCTGTAGAATATTGTGTTAATGAAATATGGTTATACTAGCAGCATGGCCCGGCATTGCCTGTGCTTGATTCAAAAATCGTATGACACATACAGCAATCGCTATCACTTGACTTAAAATATTTTTGCCCTTCTTTGCCTTTAAAGGAGTGCCCTTTGCCATGCTGATGTTACTACATGCCTTACTTCTTGTCTATCTCACACTGCAAATTTTTTCTAAGCTCTATACTAAACATTAAATCTGTTACAAAAAAAGAACTAAACAAAATGAACACAAAACGATCAGCTTTAAAAAAAGGACTCATAACTGGAAAAACTGAATGAAAAAAAGAATGTTAACAACAAATACTTTTTCACACCCAACCCAGTTCTGCAGAATCAGAATCAACGTTGAGTTTAAGCAAGCGAATGAGCCAATTGGAGTAAAGTGCCATGCAGATTTAAATTTTTCCCACTTGTGACGAATGCAGCTATCGATTTTTTTTTTGCAGCATGCTAGTTAATATTCGTGTCAGTCAGCTGTTGGCTCTCACTCTGGCCAATAGAATCTTCCTGCCTATTCGTAGCAAAATATAGGCTCTCACTCTGGCCAGTACATGGCTGCAAACTACATGAAAACTGCCGTAGAAGCATGAAAAAAATCAATTATTTCCACTATCAATGGGAATTGGGAAATGCAAAGTCGGTCTTGGCCTTCCCACTAACTTGGAGCAGGTGCATGTAAATTTTGATGCAAATCCATCGAAAATTGCGGCCGTGCATTCGTTACACACATACACACACACACACACACACATACACATCCTGCCTTTTATAGATAGAGATAATGCATACCTATGCAGTTTCTTTATAACAATTGGTTGCATTTATTTGCATAATAAAACATGACATCCCCAAAACACATTTCATTAAAGAAATATTTTTTTTTATTAAGAATAGATATTATAAGCTGAAACTCACACTATTTTACTCATATATTTATATCTTGAAAGTTTAACCAACAATACCTGATTAATACCAATTTGATGAAAATATTAACTTACAAAATAGAATTTGACATAATATGAAAGCACAATACTCTAAGAATTTTGTAGTTACTGTATCTTTTCTAACTATGAAAGTAACAAAAGAAAAGTGTCATTGGGCTACCTATAAATATTTGATGATGGGAGACAACATTAAAAGAGATGTACAAGTGAATGGAGAGCAATATTCAAGTAAAGTAGATCTCTAGTAAGCAATCAATACTACTGTAAATAATGTTGAAGTTAAAACAGTAGAAAGTTTACCAAAATCAATGAAAGAAAGACTGATGAAAGTTATAGAATGCCAAAGAGCTCATATTAACATGTAAAATAATAATTTATTTATATATATAGTATAATGTGTTAATCAGATATCTGTTTCTGAGGCCGAGATATTTTGGATTTATTTATTAGAAAAAATTATGTCCGACTTTGTAATACAAAACACCAGATCAAAACAAGTTATTGCTCATAACAATATTAAATATATCCTGAACATTTTTACAGTTATTGGTTGGCTAACATTACTTTTATTATGGAAACATTAACTGAGATAATAAAATTTGGTCTAAAGTACTGTTTCCTAAAAGTACTGTTTGTTCATGAGTTTTCCATGCTAATCTGAGCTAAGGAAATGGATTAGTGATATTATAGGGAGTTTTTTTTTTTTTTAAGTATAAATGTTATAAATACAGTCGGTAAATAGATAAAAACAAATATAAAGTCAATATCAAATCTGTTCAATAATACTGTGACCAGGAACAGTTATAGGAACTGAAAACAAGCAAGTTTTGATGAAGCATGACAGAAACTATATCCAAGTTTATATTTTTCTCCTTAAGTCTGTCTTTTTTGAATATCAAACCTTGATCATGAGCCAAACTTCAAATGAAATGACAGTTTATATGCCAGGTGCTAAATATTGGATGTGAAAAATTGCTAATCTTAGAACTGTGTTCCAATTCCTTGTTGGATTCATTGTATTCACTTATGTACAAATAGCCTTGGGAAAAGTATGAATCCATTTCTTTCCCCCCCAGCTATGGGTTAATTAGTAAGACTTGTATTACTAAATCATTATTATCTCAAAAAAATTCTTACAATCTAAAAATATTTTCTGGCTTTAAATAACCTGCAAATTGTTGATAAGCTGTAGAAAATGAATGAATGAATCAATCAGTCAATCCATATCTATTATGACCCCCTGATTATTTTTTTTTTTTTTTTTTTTTTTTTTTTGTGAAAACCTGATATTTTCATATATCTCATGTGACCCCAGCTTCTGAGCAATACTAGAAGGCCTACTGTAATCAAATTTTGCCATACTGGGCCTCATCCTGGACATATCTTAGAGCAAATAAATGGTATTCATTCTTTTTTGTGCAATACTATACTAACATGGTGAGAAGAAACACTTACTGTAAAATATCTGATACAAACATTTCGATACTTTACTTTGTTTTCATTCATGCCTAACTACGGTAGCTCCTTTACCTTGGGCCTGTTTCCTACGTAGTCTAAGTTTCTTCCCCTTTGGTTGCTACATGAAGAGCAAAATCTTATCCACTATGTACACCACTTAAAATCAATAAATGCCTAATATAAATAAAGAATTAATAGATTTTTTCTTATCTCAAATTTGCATTCATCTTTGTTTTATAAGTCTTTACAGTGCTGACATATTGCTTTTCCAATGATAAACTTTTTGTTAGGATGACCAACACATAATGTAGGTTGTCCCATAAGTTGAGGTACATACTTTGGGATAATTCAAGTCATTGTAAGTAAAAATGAATCTATACACATTTGTTATATTTTGCTTTATTTTGCTAGAAACTGAGGTTGTTTAAATGTATGTTATATTGTTGATAGTAATGGCCAATATGAACTAGTGTAATATAAAAAAAATAAACCTTGCTAATGGAATCAGTTGAAAATATTAAAATAAAAAAAAAATTAAGAGGGAAAATGCAATTAAAATATTAAGAAATAAAGAAATATTGCTTTTATTGATTAATTTGTGTTTTATAGCTTATCAAACTTTTGCCAGATTATTTAAAGCCAGAATATATTTTTAGATTTTAGAAATGTTTTGGAGATAATAATAATTTACTGATATGCCCTACTACTTCACCCATACCTGGGGGAAGAAGAGTCGGATTCAAGGATATTTGCAAATAAATGAATATAACAAACCCAACTGGAATAGGAACTCAGCTCTCTGATTTCCAGTTTTGATTCATTATACAACCTGCACATCCAAGCTTACAGCACCTGGTATTCCCAAAACATTCCCCCATCAAGGTACTGACCAGGCTCGATGTTGCTTAACTTTGGTGACTGTATGAGAACCAGTGTTTCAATGTGATTTAGCCAAAAAATATTATCTATTACACCACCTGAACATCTAAAATGTTGCACTTTATATTTCTATCAGATTCGTGACAACATTGGTGATTTTATGAAAAATTACCCAGTGTCCTTTATAGTGGTAGAAAAAGCATTTTAAGACAAATTAGAGAATTAATAGTTCTATGGTTAATAGCTACCCTCACTTAATTTGAATCTAGAATGGGGGAAGTAAATATTAGTCAAAATACCACCTCAGCATGGCATAATGGTTATTGACATGAAAATGAAATCAACATGCCAAGTTCAAATTATAGCCTAGCTTGTAACATTCACTTTGCAGTAATAGCCACAGAAAAGGCATGAACCCATTTCTTCTCCCCTTCAGTTGTATTTTAACCATTTGCACCCTGACCCCCTTGTGAGTACGGTATATGCACTTTCACACAGCAGCTGTTATATTGCCTGTTCAGGTTCAGAAAGTTAAATAACAAGATAAACTAGGAACTCTCAAGCCTTCAGTAATAACCAGTCAAGAAAAAGGACAACTCTAAATTGAAAAACCATGAAGATGGCAAAGAGAAACCACTCCACTCACTTTCCCAAGATGTCATGACAATTCACAGATGATAATAAAAAAAGGACTATGTGGACAGCCATGATCACCTGCAGGGATATGGCATTTTCTTTAGCACATATGAGACACATGTCTTTTGAAAATGTCAGCCATGAATCTCTTTGGTTATGCCACACTGCCAAAACCCATTCTTGAGGTTTTGGTCTGTTGCAAACAAATTAAATTTATTCATGTGAGTGAGAAATCCATTAAAGGTTTTAATATGAAAAAAGCAATGTGTAGAATTTCCAATAACAAACCAAATTGACATTGGGATTTGTCAGGTTTAATAATGGAAGTAACAGCCATTTTGTTGCTACTGTGTAGGTAATGTATACTATTTATTAGTTATTTTACAACTACCCTGCAAACATAACATCATGGGGATGGGATGAGGATTTATTATTTACCACAAAACAATATCCTAGTTGATGAAAGTGATGGTTCATGAATTTGGTAACATAGTCATTGTGAGTTCAATCCCCTGGGCAGGGTAGTGTGTACTTAGACAATATTAAAAATAAGAAATAAACGAGACATCCAAAGATATGGGCAATGAAATGAGAACAGTCTAACCCATAGATTAAATAAAGGGTTCAATTTGGAATTCCCTGTAGGTCACCAAGATTGATATGCACCTGATGAAGGCCAGTGGGCACAACAGTTGAAATGACAACAACAAAGATGAGGACAAGAGTCCAAATGTAAATAGGTTAAAGAATGATAAATTCTCATCCCAGAAATTCAAACAAAAATATTTATTGGAAAGTGGCTGACTCAACTGTTCACTTATCCACTCTTTTGTCTGTTACCCATGGCAACGAGAGAAGGCTTACAGCCACATCACTTTAAAACACCAGTGCTTGTATGATCTGCAAAGTTATTCAGAGTCAAGCATGGTCAGTACCTTGATGGGTGACCACTTGGGAATAGCAGGTTCTATGAGCTTAGATGTTCAGATGGTATAATGGATAATTGCTTGGAATTGTTAATCAGGGAGTCAAGTTTCAATTCTGGTTGGGTTTATTATATTCATTTATATGCAAATACTCTTGGGAAAGGTATGAATCCACCTCTTCTCCTCCTGCTATGGGTTAATTATTAAGATTTGTATCACTAAATTATTATTATCTAAAAAAATCATGACAATCAAAAAATATTTTCTGGCTTTAAATAACCTGTAAAATAACCATAAAATCATAAAAATAAACCATAGAAAACAGTTTAATCAAATTATATCAAAGCAACATGACAGTGTCAAGGCAAGTTTTCTGGTAAATGTGCACCCCACAAGATTTTCCTGTTAAATCAGAATACGACCCCCTCCTGCCACTGCATGCATGTTTTGGATATTTATTCATTTATAATTAAATTTTCTCACAAAAAGAAACAATTTTTTTTAATCATATCACCCCATCTAAGGCAATAAAGCCACTAAGATACAAGGGATGTGGGAGAACAAGAAAAAAGAGAAACATTAGGGAGCGAGAAGAATAGAAGAGTAATCAAGACTCTAGATAATGATTGACATTGCATATGAATTTTTGAAGATCAAAATTGGCTGGAAAGAATGAAGCCAGAAGAGTGCCACAAATGAGAAGTGTGAGAAAATAAACTGTTAACATAGAACTTATGCTTACATCTAGCCAATTCAACTGTGAATTGATGAGGCTTTGCTGCCAATCTCGTACTATGCTTAAATTCATCAAGTCTAGGTACCATAGCAAAGAGTTTAGCTGAACAATTATCATGAAAGTATTTATAGAATAGGCACAGGGAAGCTATATTATAGTGGTGGGAAAGTGACTGAAGCCGGGAGGCCAGGCCAGATCCAATCACATTGGTGATTCTTCTCTGGATTTTATGAAGAGTTTCTAAACATATAGCAGAAGCACTGGACTAGATATGGCAGCAACATTCAAAGCATGGATGAATGATACACTCCTAAATATGCAAGATAGATTCTGGAAAAATTGTCTCACATGGCACAATGAACTGTCTTTTTTAGAGCAACACCTAGCAATTTTCAATATAATCTTCCTTTTTATATCAATTTTTAATGTTAAACCAAATTAATGAAACAATTTTGAATGAAATATTAAATTTACTCTCTTAACACAAAAACGATGTTGATATTAAATTACCCATTAAGGGTTTATATGCCATAAAGCCAATTTTTCTTAATCAATGGTATTAGATAAAAAAATCTTTTTTTATATTTTCTTTTGTTTTTTTTTTTTTTTAAATAGTTTCATTTTATCCAAAAGATTTTTTTGAGAAAACCAAAAATAATTAATTTGTTCACACTAAAAACTTAAATTTACATAAAACATAAAAGGCTTAAATTTTGTGTCAGATTATTCATAATGATATTTAAATTTGAGATTTTTTGCAATTTGCATGGTTTTCTTTTATCAACTGATTCGATTTTGTCAAACCAAAAGATTTCCAGAAAACATTTTTCTCCAGTTATTCTGCTTAAAATTTGGAAACAAAGAACGTTTCTTTTTCATCTTAATCTTTTAAATCTTTCATATTTCACATGTACGTACAGATATTTAAATTTTATATATATATATATATATATATATATATATATATATATTAAAGATTTTTCTTCTAATGATCCTATTTTTTTGAAAATTTTTTAATGATCTGAATAATAACATACTTTATTTTTTTTAAATGAATATCTATGCAGATGATAACCATATTTTATTCACAAAATTTTTCTTGTAAAAAATTTATGATCAGAAACAAAACTTTTAATTCATCTTGAACCCTGTTTTTAATTAATGACAAATCTATCCTTTAATAAAATTTTCTTAGTTTCTTTCATTCTCATTAACCCTTTTTATCTTTTAGTGACTTTATCACATTTGATTGGGGTAAAATGAAATTTACTAAAACCCAAAAATTGAAAATTGATTTTTAAATGACCCATTAATGGAATGAATGCCATAAAATCAATCAATCACTGGTATGGAAAGGATGAACATGTGAGATTTTCATTCATGTTTTGACTGAAATAAGCTAGTAAATAAAATGTGATTTTTTCCCAAGATAATAAACTTAATTATCAATTTAAAATAAAAAATAAATTTATATTATATCTATAATGTACAAAAAAAAATTCTGTCGTTTCTTTTCAATGTTTTTTCAGTTTCCATTTGAAATCAATAACCTCTTGAGTCTTAGTTCCATTAATGCCCTTGTTTGGGAGGTCTAAACAATTAAAACAATTGGCTGTCTTTAACTTTTTATTGCAAAAATGATTTTTTGGATTGACAAAATTAAAATGACATTAAAATATAATCAATGGTATAGAAAGGATATTTTTATGAATGAATCTTTTCATGAATGTTTTCAAATTAAAAAATTTGTACATACAAATATTTCATCAAAACTATATATATCTTTTTTTTCCTCTTCTCTCAGTCCTAAATAAACTCTGCTTTCTTTATTAATGATTGAAATTTACTTTTTTAATGATTTGGATTTTAAATTATTTATCTATTCTATGATGCAACATTTTTATAAAGCATTTCCAAAAAAAAGGAATGATAATTTTTTTTTTATTTCTTCTAAATTTTGAAAATTTTGGCAAAATGAATGGTTTGTAATATTCAATAATACCCAAACCAAACTAATTAACATTCTAATTGAACTGATAACAAAAAGAAAAGAGCCTGAAACTTTCATCTGCTTAAATGGATGAAATTCTTCAAAGGAAGTTCCTTGCCTTGGAAGTCTATTAATCTTTTTTTTTTAATTACCTTTGTCTCTTTTTTTTTTACTGTCCATCACTAATTATGCTGGAAAAAATGAATCAATTTATTATATAAATTCAATAAAACCTTTTTGCTTATGTTCTCTCTTTTAAATAAAATTTATAAAAAAAATCTTTTATTTTTTCAACAAAATTTTTTTAAACAAAAATAATTAATTATCACTTGAAATTTTTTGATAGAAATCCAAAAAGTTCACACGTAGCCAAATACAATTTTATTTTAAAAAATATGTCAAAAAATTTTCAAAAATTGTTGCCTAAATGATTAAATGTTCTTTATAAGCTTATTTTTTAACTTATGAAGATTTTTGTTCTAAACTTTCACATTTAGGACCTTCCATGCCACATGCAATAATTAAAAAAATTCATATCTTTTCATATTCCATTAATAAGAAGGAACTTCAAAGAAGAAAGAAAATTTCTCATGAACTGTTACTTTGCAATTAAAACAGACTTTTGATCCAATAAAATCTTAAAAAAACAAGTCTAAAATTTAAAATTATCTCTTAATACATAATTTCATAAACAGACTTTTTTTTTCTTTCTTCTTTTGGGAATACAATATGATTTATTGATTTTCTAAATTTTTAGTTAAAATCTTGATATGAAAAATTTAATGGTGAACATTTTTAAAAAAAAATTTTTTTATTTTTTTTTTTTAATTTTTAAAGAAACAATAAAATAATGTGTTAAATGTATGCATTTTTTGTATTTTTATCATAAAAATTGTTTGAAAAAACTTTAATGCATCCCTTTATCAAATAATGTTAGTATAGTTCTTGATGCCTTTAATTGTTTATAAAAATTGTCACATCTTCTTCTTCTGTCCATTCTAGAAATTTTTTGTCCTTCATTCTCCATTTCTTTCATTCCCTGTAAAATTTTTTTTTAATGATTATTTTTTTCAAAGTGCATTTTTTTGAATTTTCTAGAAAATCAGTATTCAAAAAAAAAATGATTTTTACATTAATTTATCTGATTTGAACTTAAAAAAACATAAATTATATATATATATATATATATATATATATATATTTATATATATATATATGATGTTCCATCATCATTTGGTTTAGTTCCTTATTCTCATCTATCACGATGAACGGATGTTACTTTTTCTGGTAGGGCCCTTGCATTGTGAAAGCCTGACCTCTTTAAAAACTTTTAAATAGAATCCATCACTAAAGATGCTGGAAAATGGTCCTTCCCTAATTAATGAAAACATTGAGTAGCTGATTCTTCCAGCTATCATCAAAGATTTAAAATATTTTTCAAATTTAAAATGGACTTTTTTTTTTTTTCTGTTTATGTGTCCTTTCAGGATGTAGGCGATCATGGCTCTCCATCTCCCTCTATTCCTTGCAGCTCTTAACAAATTCCTTCCATCTGCTTCCTCCCCCAGACCACATTCTGTCATCCACTTACTACTAGTTATGTCATGCATTGTTTTCCCTTGTCTCTCTTTCCCTCTATTCGACTTGTGAGTATCAGATTCTCCAGGCCCTCCTTCCTCATTATGTGTCCCAGAAACTTCAGCTGTCTCTTCCTGATATTAAGTATTAGCCCCCTCCTTGTTAGCATCCTCTCTAAGACCTCGTCATTGCTTCCACACTCAGACCATAATATCCTTAGCATCCTTCTGTAGAACCACATCTCTGTTGCCTCAAGTCTCTTCTTCATCTTTGAAGAAATCATCCAACATTCGCTGCTGTAAAGGAGGACAGATGTCACATAACATTCTTTTAGCATTCTTTTGTTTTTTACCAAAGAAATCCTCCTGTCTTGTAATACTTTGCTCAGCTTTTGGAATGTATCCTTGGTCCTCCCAATACGTCTACATCCTCTGTCAAAACACTTCCCAGATATTTAAACTTCCCCATATGCTTGATTTTAGTGTCCCCAGACTGCAAATTGCATTTTGGGCTTATCCTTTTACTGACGACCATGCATTCTGTCTTCTTGTAGTTTATGCTTAGTCCTTTTTTTCACTCTCCTTTGCAACATTATGTAGGAGATTTTGTAATTTATTTTCCGTGTCTGCTGTCAGTACTAAGTATCTTATGTTGTTAAGATTGTGGTTGCTAATGCTGAATCCTGATAGGGTTTCTAATTCTCTCACAATTGTCTCACAGTATAGGTTGAACAGGTCGTGTGAGAAGACACATCTTTGCCTTATGCTCCTTTCTATTTTGGTATATTCACTGAACTCTTTCTCTATAAGCATACATGCTGCTTGCTGCCAGTATAGGTTCTTGTTTATTCTAATATCTTTCCCAAATATATCAAGGTTGCTGAGCAGTTCCAACAGATCTTTGTGGCATACTTTGTCAAAGGCCTTTGCGTAGTCTATGAAACACAGGTTCACGTCCTTCTGCATTTGTATCGTTCTTTCTGATGACATTCTGAGCATGAATATCACGTTCCTTGTCCAATGTCTTTAATGAACCCAAATTGTTCTTGTCCTATCTTTGGCCTGATTCTGCTGTGCACTCTATTCATCAGAATATGGATGATGTGTTTTGCAAATGTCAGAATACTAAACCAAAAAATCTGATTTTCAAAAATTTCCAAATGATTTGTGACTCGTTAACAAAAGCAAGAATAGGACAAAAACAAGAACTAAAAAAAGGGTGGAGGAACTTTTTGATTCAACGCTAAAAAAACTAGAGATGATTTTCTCCATAAACCACCATGGAGAAGGCATAAACAAAACCATTTCAATCCCAAGACATATCATGGCCAACAACTCTGACAATGTGAAAGCCAATGGCATGAAGTCCAGATTAAGTCTATTTTTTAAAACTAAATTTCCTTTTTTTAAGGACTTCATATAAGCACAACAGTCCTGTCATCAAATACCATCATCCCCAGTGAATGCTAGTTAAACAATTGTTTCTAAATTTTAAAGTCCTCCTAAAAACTACTGATGATGCTATATTACTTAACCTTAAAAGTTTAGTCTTTATTTTCATTTTGATAGATTCTAAAAATTGTCTTCCCATTCTTATGTAACAAATTATTTTCCATCCTTTAATCCCCTTTACAAACAGAGGAAATTTTGCAAAAACACTTTTCTCTATCACTATTTCTGTGGAGAGTCTTCAGACAAACTACATTCCTTAATTCCACCAGTTCTAACCTTCAATTTGTAAGACAAATATTTCATTTTACTCCATTGGTAAGATGTAAAACTTGCATTGAGCAACTTTTTCCTAAATCTGCTTTGTTCATGGAGCTTGACTCCCAAAGGATGCTTCCCTGATCATTTATGATCTTGTTCAATTATCAAATTAACTTTTATCTTCCTTAATATAAAATAAATGTGAAATTCTCTGTAACCTTCTATCTTGAGTGTGTCTTGGGCCTTGGACAGGGTGACATCATTGTAAATAGAAACAAACAAGTTCAAAAGTTGAATTAATTTTTAACAATTTTATTTGTCTGTGCACAGAAAAGAGTTTATGTTAAACTTGTAAGTTTAAAAAAAAAATTTTGAATATATTTAAAAAAACTTTACTCTATATTTTTGAGATAAATTATTCTAATTATTTACACTATTTGCATTGGAAAAAAATATTATATATATAATAAAAATTGTCGGAATTAAATAACCCATTGAGGTTGATATGCAAAAAAATAAACCAATATATTTTGGAAAAAATATTACTAGTTAATAAAATCTAATCAATTTTTTAATAATTTATATTGAGGCTGATATGCCATTCCAAAACAAACCAAATATATTCATGATGTTTCGTCTGTTGATTGTTTAAGCATTATAAATCAAATGTAAAAACATTGTTGAATATGGCAAAAAAAAAAAAGATTTTAAAATCTTTAATAATATAAATAATAAAAATAATCAGAAAACTATGTAATTAAAAATTTCCATTCAAATTCATGGAAAAAAAAAAACTAGAATATCATCTTAAAATTTGCAAAAGATAAAATTTAAGTTTAATATCCCATTAAAAGAAAATCAAAAAATTTATGGTAAAATTATTTGTGTAAAAATCTGTCTGGAAATATCTTGATGAAAAGATGAAATCCTTTTGCACCCAAAAATCAATTTGTGAATTAAAAAGAAAAGAGAAACATAAAAATCAATCTTGACTCAATGACTCAGAAAACAAATTAAACATTCATTTGTTAAACGTTGTGCAGATTTTCTAAATAAATAGGCAAGAACTCAAGTATCTGTTGAACAAAGATTTAATTGAAATGACAAAAAAAAAAAAGATTTTTTTAAACTGTCAACAATCTTTTTTTGTTTTTTTCAGTTGTGTATATATTCTCATCATTATGATTCAGAAAATCAATTTGATTTTAATTTGTTTTTTAAAATTTGATTTCATCAGTAAAAAATAAAAAAAAAAACATTTTTATTTTTTTTTTATGTTTTCATATTTTTCAATTGAATAGTTATTTTTTTTAAAAAATTTCATGAACATATTTTCTTTTTTTTCTAAAGGAATTAAGTCATTTTGTTGGGACTATCATTATTTATAAAAAAGAAAAAAAATTCTAGGTTTTAATCTTTTTATTTTTTTTTTCAAGATAAAATCTTTTAGAAGGAAAAAAAATTTTTTTTTTTTACTCTCAATGCCTTTTCTTGAAAACTTATAAATAATTAATTCCCAACAGTTTTTTTAATTGAAAATCAGAGCAGTTCTAAAGAGTTGGCCCCTTGCTCACCTGATCGGAGATATCCACTTTGACAGCTTCATTTTGTCTGTTCTGAAGGTTGACTCAAACACCATATTCTTCTAAATTGGTTTTTGAAATAAAAATTAAAAAAATTTTTTAAATTCATTTATTAATAGAAACTCAAGCTCTATTTTTTTTTTTCAATTTTTTATAATTTTGAAAATATTACCAATTTTTTTTTTTTTTTAATGAAGATTAAAAAAATTATTGAATAATCTCAACATTCTCTCCATCTGAGAGTGTCTGTAAAATAATTGTGGTACATTTTCTAAAACATTTTTTGTGACATTGTGTTCATGTCAATTTTTTATTTCTTTTTTCTTTTAATAATCTGTGAATGGCTATTTCTTCTTAGGAAAGATAAATGGAGTATTTAATTTTCCACTGTTTGGAATTCAAAAAATGTCTTCTTTAGACTGGCTGCCAAAAAAAAAAGAATTTTAGTCAACTCTATTATTTGAATGTATCTCAGATTTTGAAAAAGATTTTTTCTGCCTTTCCCAAAATTTTTAATACAAAAATAAATAAGTTTCATATATACTTTTCTTTTTTTTCAGTTCCCCAGTTTTTCTGCCAATGGCCATTATGGTAAATAAACATCCTTTATTATTCTGTCAATAATAATTATAATAAATTTTGTTTTATAAAAATAACTATTTTTTCTTTTTCTTTTTGGTTTTAATGCTATCTCTATAATAAAACCGCTTTTGTTTAAAAAATTATAAATATATATATATATATATATATATATATATATATTATATAAGTAATAGATCCATTGGTATATTTGAAAAGGTGGATATTTTTAATATCAAATATTAAAACTTGATCCACAGAGAATTCAATATATTTTTATAAAACAATATATATATTTATTTTAAAAAAATTAAAAAATATATCACCTTATAAATATTCTGTTTTTTTTTTTGGTCAAATAGCCATCTTTTTTTTAAAAATACCCATGTGAGGTAATTTTGGTTTTTTCTGAATTTCTTATATACATTATAATATTTTTGAAAATTAAAATCAGATTGAAAAAAATTAATAAGATAAAAAATATATTCTTAAAAAAAATTCAATTTAGAATTTAAATAAAATTTTTTATTCAAATTAAAATAAATAATGTTAAAAATAATAAAAAAAAATAATTAAAAATTTTTTTTTAAAATTTAAAAAATTTATTTTATGATGGTGTTGAATGTATAATAAAAATCTTTTTAAGAGGTTCAAATCAATCAAAAATCCCCTCGCTTTATAAAAAAATTGTTACATAAGCTATTAATTTAAATCAAAATGCAAATATAATATAATCAAAAAATTTTGACAATGAACCTTGATTAAATAATAATTTTAGTTTAATGCTTTAATGTCAAAAAATAAAAATTGTTATTCATTCTAACTAAATAATATTAAAATTATAATTCAAAATTCAAAATTTTTAATTTAATCTGTATTAAGTTTTAAAAAATATAAAAAATTTAAAACTTGTGTAAACTGAAAAAAAAATTTTAAATATGTTTTTTTATTAATTTTGTTTTTTTTTTTTAAGCCAAAAATTTAAAAATGGAATAAACGTTAAATTTAATGCTGCTCTAAATCAAAAATTTTTTTTAGATGTGATTTATTGATGATATCTGCAGGGGAGGATGAAATTTTAAAAGACAATACATACACAATCAGATCATAATACACAAACAACAAACATATTTAAATTGTTTTTTTTTAAATAAAATAATGTTGTTGAGTAGAAGTAGAAAAACACATGTAGGTTCAGATTTTCCTGCTAGCAGGTCCAATTAACAAATGTTTTTGACATCACTTTAAATAAGTCAGTGAATGAATGCAAAGAAAACAAATAAAAAAAAGACCGAATAAAATATGTATTTTGTATATATATTTAAAACAGGTTAAATAGAAACAGTTAAAAAGGACAAAGTGAATGTGTTGATATTCTTTTTGGTGTGTGTGTGTGTGTGTGTGTGTGTGTTGTGTTTAGTGTGTTTTTTTGTCAACACTTTGAGAAATGCTATCTCTTGTTTATCACCTATATTTCGAAATTGTAAGCTGAAAAAGCCTGAGGAAAAAGAGATTTTTTCCAGGTATCAATAAGGCCTGAAAGAGAAAGAAAATTCATCAATTTTGCTATTTATAGTATAAAAATATTTTTTGGTGAAAATTTAACGAACTGAAGGAGGAGTTAATTTTGAAAGACCCTTTTTCAAAAAATTTAACGAACTGAAGGAGGAGTTAACTTCAACGAAACCCCTGGTGAAAGGGTTAATGGACTAAAGGAGGAGTTAACTCCGACAAGATATATAAACACACAAAAAAGTGACAAAACAGGAAATGGGTGTCCATGGCCCTTAAAAAAAAAAAAAAAATAAATGAAAGGCATATATAAGTAATTATACACACATAAATTGATAAAGACACACATATATACACACATAAATTGATAAAGACACACACATATACACACATAAATTGAAAAAGATACGCACATATACACACATAAATTGATAAAGACATGCACATATACCCACCAAGAAATATTCAAATTTAAAAGTGTTAGTAAATGAATTTTAACATACTATTAAAATATAACTTATATGGGCAAAAGATATATATATAAAAATTTTGAATAGATAAAATTTAATATGGGTATTATAGAAAAAACAAATATTCATCAATGAACAACATAAAGAAAAGGGATACTAAAATATATATCATGGTTAATTTAAAATAAATATATAATTACACAAATAAGAAAAAAACACATTCAAATGTCCAGACAAAATGTAACACTTAAAGATAACACTATCTAATATATAAAAAAAAAAACCCAAACACATAAATATATATAAATATCTTCATATATACTTATATACACATTAAAACACATACACACGACAAATATATAACAATATGTGAAAAGAAAATAAAATACATACATACGTATGTGTACACATTCTTCACTACAGATAGAAACATACAAAAGTATACCTACACACAGACATATACATACACATATACCCATATATATATATATATATATATATACATACATACACACACACCCATATGCATATATATACACACACAGAAATAAATATCATACACATAAATATAAAAAAGTAAATAAAAGTATATATAATATATATACACACAACATAATATATTATATATATATATATATTAATCTTATATATATATATATATATATATATAAACACACACACACACATATATATATATATATATATATATACACACACACACACATGCATATATGCACATAAGTTTACATACTTATGCATATATCAGGTCATCCCATAAGTTCTGTCCAAATTTTGAATAAAGAAAACAAGTGACCAAATGTTACATTTAATTACAGATTCAATCAACAATGTATTTTTCCTGATTTTCTATGACTTCCTTCCATCTATTAACAAGCTTACTAATTCCATTACTGTAAAATTCTTTTGGCTTTGATTCGAAGAACTCACAAATGTCAGTTTTAACCTCTTCCTGTGTTACAAAAAAGCTGTTTCTTCCAAATGATTCTGTAAGCTACGAAACAAATGGTAGTCTGAAGGAGCAAGATCGGGAGAATAAGGTGGATGAGGAATTTTCTCCCAACCAAGTTCTTCGATCTTTTGTGACGTTATACTTGCTTCGTGAGGTCGTACATTGTCCTGATGAAACATCACCCCTTTTCGATTCACTAGAGCAGGTCATTTTTCTTCAAAGCTTGGTTCAAACTCTCTAATTGCTGACAGTATATTTGAGCATTAATTGTTGCATTAGGTGGTAAGAATTCAAAGTGGATTATTCCTTGGCGATCCCACCAGATTGAAAGAAGAACCTTTTGCCCATGAAGTTCCCTTCTCGGCTGTGGCTGGGGTCCTTCCCCTTTACCAAGCCACTGTCTACGACGCTTAACATTTCGATAAAAGATCCATTTTTTGTCGCCAGTCACAAGTCTATCCAAAAAAGGTGAAACAAGTTGGCGAGAATGGAGAGAAGAGCAGATGTCAACTCAGGATTTGAGGTTGTTTTCAGACAATTCATGAGGCACCCATTTTCCAAGTTTAGGAACTTTTCCAAGTTGTTGAAGATGATGATGAACAGTTGTATGGTTTGAACTGAGAACCACTGCCAATTCCTCAACTGATAAAGCAGGATTTTCTTCAAGGGCTGCTTCAAGAAGCTTTTCATCAAACTCAACTGGACGTCCGGTTCGATCTTCATCTTCAAGGGTGAAATCTCCACCTCTGAATTTTGCAAACCATCTTCTGCAAGTTCTTTCATTCACACATTCCTCTCCATAAACTGAGTGAATGTTTCTAGCCGCTTCGGCTGCTGAGTTTCCTTTCTTGAACTCATAAAGCATTATGTGCCTCAAATGATTCTTGGGTACTTCCATGTTAGCAGGGTTTTAATCAAACAAAATTTAATTTTATTGTTCTCTGAAATAAAATTTGATCAGTTTAAATGCATCTAAACATAAAAATAATGTTCAGCTCCATTAGACATTATAAAATACTCTTTAAATTTTGTTCATTTTAACAAAAAGTTAAAATTTGGACAGAACTTATGGGATGACCTGATATATATATAAATATTGATATATAATATATATATATAATAACAGGTATTTGCAAAAATTATATATATATATAACATAATTAAAACAGATAAATTCCTATATTTTACAAACATGCAAAACACATATTTCAACAAATATATATATATATATATATATATATATATATATATAAAACACACAGATACACATAAACATATGCACACATACACAAATTCATGAAAATATAAATATATACATACACACATTTATATATAGTCTAAATAAAATTTATATACATATATATATAATAATAACAATTAAATATACATATGTTCAGACACAAACAAATTTATTGTATACCAATTTATATTTACATCAAAGGAGATTTATCCTAGATAAAAAATACAAATACAAACTATGTAGTAACATTTTGAAAAACATTTTTTATTACTAAATTACAATAAGTTAAATTTATAGAAATGTTTACAGTTAACATAAATTTTTATTTTTTTGATTTAAGATTTGGTCTTTGTCTTTAAATCTAATTATTTCAAATTTTTTATTAAGATCTTAAATAACAATAAAGTTTGTATATTAGTAATTAATTTTTTTGAGTTCTCTTGATTAATTTCCATTTTAACAGTAAGTGTCTTGTTTTTTTTCTTTAAACTCCAAAAAACTTGGATAATTTAGTTTTCCTATAATTACTATATATTTTTTAATTTGCATTTTATTTTCAACAAATTTCTTTGAATATCTTCATTATTTTGTTAAACAAATTTTTTTTTTTTTAATATTTGGGTTTTTGAACATAAGTTTAAAAAGAAAATGTAAAACTGTCAATTAAAAATTCTGTAGTATTAATAGAAATAGAAAAAGAATGATTTATTGGTATTCAAAATTTGTAAACGCTATACTAATTTATATATATATTTTTGGTATATAGTCAAGAACATTTTTTTGTTTTCAAAAAAAAATTTTTAAATGTTTTGTTTTTTTTTTATATATTTTTCAGGTTATTTTTTTCAATTCTATAGCTTTATTTAAGATTAAATAAAAGATAATTGAATATTTTAACTGAATTATTAACTAATTATCCATCGCAAATTTTTTTTTTTATAGAGATGAGGTTTGGAATTTATGTCTGAGTTTAAAAGATTAAATATCATTAAAAGATGGGGGGTAAAAAAATATCTTCCTTAGATCTTCATTTTCTCATTGTGGTTAATTAAGATTTTTTTATAAAGAATTGTCAATTTGTTTTTGATTTTTCTAAGAAAATATTCTCAATTGATTAAATTTATTTGTTTATTTTAAAATCTTTTTTAGAAATTTAATATCCACATAAATGCTAAACTTTCTGAATATGGGCTTTTTTATGACAAGGTTTTGATTGTTTATTTAAATGAAAATATAATACAATAAAATGTTATAAATTTACCTTTTCTTTAATAAACATCAAAAATTAAAATTTCTGAATTCAAATCATATATGACATCCAGAAAATCTACCTTTTTTAATGTTAGTTGTTTATTGTCCTAAGACCTAAATCCATAAACTCCCTATGGATCATTTTTTAATCGCTAAATGACCTTTTTTAGTAGATTTTTTAAAAAAAATAATTTTATATCATGGTGATATAATCCTGACACTATATCAGTATGTTAATGTTAACATTCAAAGGAATATCCCATCAATTCAGAAGGTTCATAATCTAATAAACCCATGGAAATTTAAATTATCACTGCAAAAATTTTTTTCATATATTAAATATTTAAACCAGAACAGAATTTTTTAGATTTTTGATTATATCCAAATTTTTCATTCAAATTTTTTTTATTATTCAGAATATTTTTTTTAATGAAATTAATTGAACAGATGAATTATATATATAAATCTATAATTTAAATAAAAATATTTCGAATTGTTTATAAATCAATGCAGTTGTCCATTTTTTGGAAGTTCTAGTGAAATGAAAATATGAAAAATTTCCAAGTGTTTTTTTTTGGTTATGAATTTTTCATTTAGTTCTTTGTTAATCAATGGTTTTAAAAAATAATTCTAATTAATTTCCGGTATTGTTGGATTAATAAGATATGCAAATTGATGGCTTCCATAATCTGAAAATTTTGTTTTTATGGTCCTTTAAAAAAAAGACATTTGTTTTTATTATCAATGCAATGTTCTGTTGTTTTCTTTTTTTTGTTTTTTTTGTAAAGGTTTTAGTTTTTAAATAAATTTAAATTTCCCATTATTATCAGGTTAAAATTATTTGGTAAAATTTTTTAATTAGTCTTTTTTTTGAAAAATGACATTATAAAATTTTGATAATTTATCAAAATTTTTTTAAATTCACTTAAAAAATTTAATTTTTTTTTTTTTTTTTTTTTAAATAAAAATCATAAAATTTATTAATATCCTTGATAAATTTCATTTATATTTTTTTTTTTAAAGTTTTTAAAAAATTATGGAATCTTTTTAATTTTTAAAAATGATCAATTTCAAATAGTCATTTTCAATGATTATAGTGTTCCTATAATTATTTATATTGTTGTATTTTCAAATTTTCATAAAAATTATTTTATTATATAATTAAGTTTGTATAAGAAATTCATTTTCAAAAATTTTTGAATTTTTATATAAAAAACTAGGAGTATTTTGATTGGTCATTCCATTTATGTAAAGAATTTTTTATAAAACAAAAAATGTTTTTTTGATTTAAACCTTTTTTTCCCCATTTTGAAAGGGTTTTTGATTGATTTTTTGAAAATTTAAAAAAATTTATCTTACAGAATTATCAAATTATTTCATTGATAAGACATCAGAATTTTGAAATAAAATTGGCTATTTTGTTTCATTTTATAACAAATTTATGTTTAAATTTTTGAATAAATAATTATATACAGATGTTCACAAAGCTATATATATATATATATATATATATATATATATATATATATATATTTATTTATATATATATATAAATTGTATTTCAATAAAGAAAGCAAGGCAGTGAAAAAGGTATGGGGTTTTTATTTATAATGCTTTGGATGAGAAAAAATAAAAACAGAAAAAATTACTGAATGAAAAATTTTTCTATCAAAAAATATTTTTTCAAATGATCATATTTTTCTTTTTTTGTTTGAACATTTTTCAACAAAAGATAAATTAAATTTCAGAAATGGCAAAAAACATTTTTTGGAAAATTATAAAATTATATTTTAGAAACAATAAATAATATATTTTTAGTTTTGAACCTATTAATATAAATTTGTTTATATTGAAAAATTCATAAAAATAAAACTTGAAAAATAAAAAATTTGCTTGAAAAAATAATCTTTTTCTCAAGAAAACTTGATTTGGCAACTTTTTATTTATATAAAAATTTCTGTATTAAATCAGTTATACATTGTAAAATTTATTAAATACATGGATTTACGTCATCAAACAGATTTCATAGACAAAAAATAATTGTAAACAAATGCAGTTATTTGTAAAATAGCATTCTTGTTTGTTTGAACAATTGCAATTTAAATTAAAAATGGGCCTGAAAATTGAATTTAAATTTAAAAACAGATTGAATGCCATTGATTATTTAATGTTTTTTTATTTTTATCTATTTAACTTATATAAAATATTTATTTTTTAAAATTAATTTGAAAATATAATTTTTTTTTGTTATTGTTAAAACTCTTTTTTTTACTTTTTTTTTAAAATGTAAAAAATATCTAATTGAAATAAATTAAAATATATATAAGTGTTAAATTTTTTTTTTCTTTAAAAAATGATTGTTTAAACACTTGAAAATCAGAACAGGTATTCCTTTTTAAGAGTCATCAAATGAAAAAAAAATATTTTTTTATTTGCATGTAAGAAGAATGATTTCATTAATAAACAGGAAAAAAATTTTAATAAAACAATTTGACACATCATTTCATAGAATAATATATATATATAAATATATATAAATATATGATATATATTATTTATTAAATTATTTTTAATATTTTTTTTGCCTGTTATTTAATAAAGTTGAAACATGTAAACCTTTTTTTATTAATGAAATAAATCCACTGAAAATATATTGTGTCATAACAAAAAAAATGCGAAGAAAAACATGATAAATTTGAATTTTGATTTTTTTGCAAATCCAATATATTATTTCTTTAATTTTTTTGGTTTCATAATTAATTTTCATTTTTATTTTTTTACTTTTTCGTGGCCTTAAAGAAAATTGATGTATTTTGTATAAGGTGAAATGTCAAAATTATTGTTATTTTTCCATTTTATATTAAAATTCATTTAAACATTGCACAGGTGATAAAAAAATTTTAGAAAATGAAAGCATTTAAATGTACATGTATTTGTAGAAATATTAGGAAAGATATTCATTCTCCTTTTTTTTCCCCAAAATATGACAGTTAATTAAGAATGGCAGAAAACAAGTAAATCATTTTTTTTTGAAATCAATCTCCCCTAAAAAAATTTAAAATCTAAAAAAATTTTTTTTTTTAAATAACCTTTTCAACAATTTATCAAATGAATTCAAAAAAAAATTCTTGTGATTAATAATGGATTAAATAAATAACTGAAAATCCAATTTCCACCAGAAAGTTTCAGTATATTTCTATTATAAAAATCATATAATTGTGTGATACCCAAATTTTGGTGTTTTTTTTAAACAATTTAATTCATTTAATAATAAAATCCATCTGTCAATTTGAAGAAGAAATTTTTCACTAAATATTGGACAAAACTTTTGAAATTTTTTTAATCATTTCTGTTTTTTTTTTTTTTTTAAAAAAAATTCTTTTTTTAATCTAAATCACCCCAAACAAGGCAGTAAAGCCACTAAAACACAAGGGGTTGGAGGGTGTGGAAAAGTAGGAAGAGAAACATTAGTAATGAGGAGAAAGAGAAAAAGCAATCAGGAGGACAGTAGATAACAATTGACATTGCATTTAAATTTTTGCTGGAAAGCATGAAGCCAGGATGGAGTTCCACAAGTGAGAAGTGCAAGATAAGAAACTGTTAGCATGGAACTTACATCCAGCTAGCTCAACTGTAAATTGATGAGATCTCACCAGTCTAGTCTTGCACTTAAAATCATACATTCTATGTACTATAGGGAAGAGCTCATCTGAACAATAACCATGAAAGTATTTATATAAAAAACAGGGAGACAACCTTACGGCAGTGAGTAAGTGACTGAAGCTGAGCTGCAGATCAGGACAAATAATATTGCTGATTCTTCTTTAGATCTTATCAAGGAGCTCCAGGTAAATAGCAGGGTCACCAGACCATATATGGCAGCAATATTCTAAGCATGGACAAATGGTATGCAAGATAGATTCAGGAGAGAAAAAGTGTCTCACCGAGCACAGTGAGCCAACTTTATTTGTCGCTGATCTAACAATAGATTCAAAGTAGTCTTTCCACCTCATGACAGCTGAGAATCTTAGTCTGAGAAGGCACAATGTGTCACTTTCTTCGAGGATAACATCAGCCATGTTGGTGGAAGGCAGAGAGGGGTCTCTGAGATGATTAATAGAGAGAAGCCTTTTTTCTGTTATAGAAATCCATTTTATGCATTAAGTTGCCTGAAACTGTTTGGGAGCATATATATATTTTTATATCAGTCATGATTGTATTAATTTATGATGCAGGAATTGACTTGGAGATATTACTTTAACTTCATATATTTCTTTTCATTGGAATATGGTAAGTTTTGTTTTTATTAAATGCTCTTAGAATAGGGTAAACCTGCTTGCAAAAAAACCACAGTGATAGATGTTAAGTTAATCTCCTTTCCAAAATTGTGTGCTTGAAGTAATATCTATTTGGTGGTGTTAGTGGCTTTGTAATTTGCATAAGTGAAGTATTTATGTAATTAGCTAATCATAGGTGGGACATTTGGAGAGAAGACATATTTGCTGTAGAAGTGGCCAGTTAACAGTGGTTTTTTCATTTAAATATTGGCATTAGTTTTTCAATCCAGAATTATTCAGAAGATTAAAAGAAAGAATTTGATGTTGAAAATGTTGTAATGATACCATTAAATTAGTAACAATGATATTTATCTTTGTGAGAAAGAAAGAAATTAACCTTTTTGAAAAGGTAAATATTGTCTTCCCAAAATAGTAATATTATTTTTAAAAATACTTCATGCTTATATTTTCATGAATTTGGCTTAGAATTTTCATTATATTTTTTAAATTTTTGGTTGTTCTTTTTTCATTTTCATTCTTACTTCTCATATGATTCATTAGCTTTTTTTTTTTTCATTAATCGTTACAAAATAATAAAGCTACTAAAAAGTAAGCAGTTACTGACTGGCAGAGAATATGAGAAAAGAAAACATTTATTAAAGAGAAAGAACAATGAAAGAACAGTAATTAAGAAGATAATGCTAAGTATTGCATTGAAATTTTTGAAGATCAAAGTTGACTGGAAAGCAAAAAGCCAGTAAAGAGTTCCACAAGCAAGAAGTACAATATAAGAGACTGTTAGCATAGAATTTACAGTTACATCTCACCATTTCACCTGTGAAATGATGAAATCATGCCACCAATCTAGTACTGCACTTAAATTCATAAATATTATGGGTTATCATAGAGGAAAGTTCATCAGAACAATTACCATAAAAATATTATGGGTTATCATAGAGGAAAGTTCATCAGAACAATTACCATAAAAATATTATGGGTTATCATAGAGGAAAGTTCATCAGAACAATTACCATAAAAATATTTATTGAAAAGGCACAAGGAAGTTATCTTACAGTGATGGGAAAGTGATGAAAACCAATATGCCAGCTCAGAACTGATAATATTGCTGATTCTTCTTTTTTTATCTAGAATCTTTAAATACATAGCAGAAGCTACTTTTTTTCTTATATCATCTGTTGTACCTCCTCTTTTCATATTGAATATTTCCCCCCTTTTTTTTTTGCATCTGTTTCATTTCCCTTTTTACATTTCATTCACTTCCCTTTTTACATTTCATTCACTTCTCTTTTCGCAACCAATGACGTTGGATTGTTTATTGTCATGTGGAGATGTCAAAAATAAACTTAGGTTTGAAAGTAATTTTATTCAGAAAATAAGGATTATATAAATGATTGAATGACTACCTTAGATTATTTTGTTTGTTTTTGCTTTGCTTTTTTTGATTCCACAATGTGAAAATTGTTTAACTTGTAAATTGCTTCTTTTTTTCATCTGAGAACTTTTCTGTCAATATCTCATTCTTTTCTACCAGTATCTCATTCTTAGAACTTTGCATTTAGAAATTGCTATTTAAATCACAACAACTGTTGTTGATTTATTCAATCACATATTGGAGAAGCAAATTATTTATTCAAATTCTTTAGATTTTCCTTGAATTTTTACAGGTGGATTATTTTAATATAGAAAAAAATTGTATTAGTTTTAATTTTTAATTTCTTTTGTTTATTTCTCCATTTTTTCTAATTTTACTTTTTTTGACTTTTCATCTTTCTTTTGCTTTTTCTTGAAATTTTTCCTTTTTTGATTTCAATTTTTGTCTGTCATTTACTCTTTATTTTCTCTCTGTCTTTTACGCCATGAACTTGTTTTCTGCAATTAATTATTCTCTTCAGTAACTCCTCCACCATTTGATTTTTATTTTAGACTCCTCTCAGAATACACTCAGTGCAATTCAATTCAGTTTTTCAAACCAATAATTCTTTAAAATCTTGTTTCTGTTACTGTCTTCAGAATATTTTATTTTATTTTTTATTAATCTACTTTTTTTAACAAAATTTATTACAAAGTTTTTCTCATAAAATATTGAGAAAAATTTATAATTAACTCAACGACAGGTATTTTTTTAAAATATATTTTTTTCTTTTTAGTTGTTTTTCCTTTAATTACCATTTTTTATTTGCAAGAAAGTTTTTTATTATTAATTGACGTTTGAATTGTCCATTCAGACTGAAAGTAAGTCCATCTTAGAACTGCTCTCACATACCATTGTTTTTGCTATTAATACAACTTTCAAAAATGTCAAAAAAAATGTTATCTCGAGTTGGAAACTTTATTGGTGTGTAGGACTTTTTTTCAAACAGTTTCTTCAACAAATAAATGCTTAATAAAAACAAAAATATATTGAACGCCAATAAGAATCAGCAATATTATCAGTCCTGGTCTGGCATATAGGCTTTAGTCACTTTCAATATATTTTTGTTTTTATTAAGCATTTATTTAATATTTTAAATGTTACTTTTCAAAATTTCTTAAAATATTTCTAAAAGTGTCTTTCTTTAATAAAATTCAAAGTTAAATACTTTTTTTATTATTCTTTTTGCAGTATTTCAAATGTTTTTTTAAATATTCTTTTTTTTTTTTTTTAGAATTATTTTTTCTTTATTTTCAGAAATATTTTCAATTTCTATTATCTTCTCTAAGTATTTCTTAACAGTTCATGATCTAAAAAAAAAAAATGAAATATTTCAATGATTAAAATAATGAAAATATATATATCAAAAAAATTAGAATAGAAAAAACATTACAAATAAATCTAAAAATAATATTTAAAGTATATTGCTTTTTGTAAATAAAACCTATCATTTAAAATGCTTTGTTAGATTATACTAAAAAAGTTCTAATATAAACCAAAAAATTTTTAAAAAAAAAAATTAAAAAAATTATGTTTGGTCCAGATTTTTGGGAAGTATTTTGCCTGATTAAATTTCGAATAATTTTTCATGGTAAATAAAATTTTATTAATGGCAATATTATGAAATATTAAAACTATATTTTTCAATCATCTTTTTACAGTTTGTGTTATCTAATTATCAATTTAACATGCTTCCTTTTCATTAGTAAATACTGATTTAGAGTTCAAATTCACCAAGATCATTTCAGTAACTTACATTTTATGACAAACTTTCCATTCATATAAAAATGATCAAGGTTTGAGGTGCATGAACCATCTCTTAATTAAGAAAATACATAGATCCATTCCTTACCCAGGGTTTTAGCACCTGTTAAATCCCCAAATATGGGAAAATAGTATTTTGACCTCAATTTTCTAAATTATTATTGAAAGTAAAAAATAGATTTTTTACTATTAAAATAAATTTTTTTAAAAAAAATATTCCCCCAAATAAAAATTTGACTTATAAAATCCTTTTTACCAAAATATATCAATGAAAAAATCTGAAAAAAGGATGATTTCTTTTAAATTTCATATTTATTCTATTCATTCAAATCTATTCTAAAAATTTTTGGCATTAAAAAACCCATTGAAAAAATAAATTGGTTTCAAAATTAACCCAAACCCAAACTCTGATACATTACTGAAGAATTATTAAAAAATTTCCCTTTTTTATTTAATTCATTCAATATATGTGCCATGCATGATACATGCCTAATAAAATTTTGTAAATTTTTGATACATGATAAAAAAAAAATCCATTTTTTCAAAAAATAGTTGCCACCATATGAAAATCCAAGAAAAGAACCAGGTCTGCCTTGATATTTTTTTATTCAAATGATTATCAATTGTAAAATTTCTGAATGTTAAAATGGGTTTTCTTCATCTAATTAAAATGAGAAAGTAATAACTAGGATAATACCCATAAAAAATGACAGCATAATTTGCTTACACAATATCAGATTTTATTGTTCAAACCAATTTCACAATAAAACTGGTATTAGGAAAATGATAACAGCAAAATTCTCAGCATAGATTTATATGAGCAATATATCATATGAATTTCAGCTTGTAATATTTTTATTAGAAATATTTATGATACCTTATTTGGTAGTGTGAGATTTTATATAACTTGAATGTTGTTCATATTCAAAGCCAATATTATACTTCTGAGTCACAATAACCCTGGCGATAATATGCTCTTAGTATAGGCTATTAGTGCCAGTGTTTTGGATTCAGATTGCTCCAAGTCTGTGTATGGTTTGACTTGGTATAATTGTTACATAGACTCTTTACCAGAGAAAGTCAAAAGAAACAGGATAGTAAGGCTACATTTAGATTTGGAAATCTGTTAACTATGCATGCTACCAGAAATGTTTAACCTCTGAAATTGTCCTGTCTAGATTCCAGAAGCAAAGCTTTTATGGAAAAGGGTAGGCTCATTTTAAATAATGGTAATATCAGCTGTTTCCACATAAGGTAACATTCACTATTCATTGACTGAGCAGCAACTAGTTCCAAAGTTGGTTGAAATTTATAAAATCTTAAAACAGTTTTTCAGAAAAATGGCTTTTCCAAGACCAGTAGCTGTTATAGCCCTTTCCAGTATTGATGGATGTTTCCTTCCTAACCTTTTACTAGTTTTTTTACTTTTAGTGTTGAATGCTAATCTAATATCTTGATTATGTTATTATTTTTCTAATCAACAAGCAAAGTTTTTTAAAAAAGAAAAAAGATTTTGGGAGTCAAAAGAGAATGAAAAGACATCAGAAACCCATCATGAACTGGAAAAATATCAAACTATAATTCTTGTTCAAAAAACAATAGTAAAGAGCGTTTAAGCAGACAATAGGTGAACAAAAAAACTTTATTGAAAATGAAAAAAAGTAAACAAAAAAGGAGATGTTAGTATTTTTTTGAAGTATTAGAAGGAATATATTCATTTTTTATGCAGTTGTTTTTTTTATTTCAACTAGCTGCATTCGGTGTCCACGTTTCTTAAAATCAAGCATTGGATTCCTTCATTGTCTGGTGTGAAAAAGTGCCAAGCGAAAGGAAAATTTTCAAGGAATAAAAGTTAGAACTCAAAAAAAAATAAATGAAAAAACTTTGGAAAAGTTATTTTCTTAAATCAGCAGATCTTAGATACATAACGTGGCAATTAAAAGAAAACATAAAATGCTTTAAAATGGTGTGCAAGTACTAAATCTATTAAATTTAACTTCAACAAATTTAAAATTTTTTATTTCTTTTTTTTATCCCGAAATTTTATATGGATTTGGGTATTCTGTTTTTGTTCCCAAATTCCCGATCCTGTTTTTTATAAAAAATATTGTAAGACTTAAAAGTTAAAAATAGTTGTTTCATCTTTTTTAAAATGATGAATTTATAAACATAAAGTATTAAAAACCTTTTTCCCTTTTTTTTTTTTCGACAAAGGTCTAAGTTTTTTTAAAAAAATCTCAAGAGTTTGGGTTTAAAAAAAATCCATTTTTTTTTGTTTTTTTAATGCTTACATATGTTTTTTAAAATATCTTATCTATTAGGGTGTGGAAAAAAAAACCTATTAATTAAAAAATTTTTTTTAAAAATTCGTTTTAAAAATTTATTTTTAAAATTTAATTTTTAAGGGGCATTTTAGATTATAAAATTTATTATCTTTGACAATTTTATTTTTAATTTGCCTAAGCACAAAATTTCCC